>VNJZ01010988.1:0-302859 GCA_008042795.1 Drosophila asahinai
AGGGTCGTTTTAGATTTAAAGAGCAATATTATATGGAGCGTTTTGATCCCAATCAGGCACAAATTTTGATATTTTTAATTTTTAATAGTATTAAACCCTAAATATAGCATTAATTCAATATTCGGCTTAGTTTTTTTTTATTTTTTTAATGTTAAAGGACCAATTCCTGCTGTTCAATAGTTGAACAGAGGCTGATTCTTCTAAAATGTCAAAAACTTTTTTTCCAGTGTATCAAAAAAAGAGTTAATAGTTAACAAAATTAGCTGATATTGTGTTCAAAAAGATTCCATAAAAAAAAGTTTGTCAGGGATCACAATTCATGAAATGCATTTACCCAAAGTTCTTGCACGAAATAAGCTGCGACATTGAAGAAGTCAATATTTTTAATTTTTTGTAAATTTAAACATTATTGAATGGAATTGAAAAACAATAAATGATTTTTATATATATTAGAATACTACTTTAAAAAACTGCATTTAAATTTTGTTGATATCTTCTATAGTTTATATGCTACACGTCTTTATAGTTTGGTTGTACCTCTGCACGAAATAAGCTGCGAGCCACTGTATAATAATAATCAAAATATCAATATATCGATATTTTTTTGTACAAAAAAAAAAAATAATATTTATATCGAAATATTTTTATTCCTGATATATCGCATATCAATAGTATTTGGATATATATTTTTTGATGTTGTGGTTGGTAGAGATGTCAAACAACCGGTATTGGCACCATCGATAGTTTCGAGTTTTTTTTTCGCAAACTATCGATACTGTTGCGGTTGCTTTCAAACTACCGATGGTGCAAGCTGAATACAAACCATCGATACTATCGATAGTGCCACCGGTAGTTTGACACCTCTAGTGGTTAAAAAGAGAAGATGAGCGCGGCAAAGAGCTTTTACAAAAGCATAAAATACATAACCAATATATGTAATTTTTCAAGAAAATTTAACTTTTTCGTTGTTAAAAATATGAAATTAAGTCTTTTAAGTTTTTTCTTGTATCCTTACTTAATCTATTCAACCTTAAGATCTCTGTTCTTGAATGGAAAAAAATGTATTGTTTTATTTTAATTGATAACAAGCTCAAAAAAATTATAACGCATTTAAAGTTAATGATATTTTGGGTGGATTAAGATTCTTATACTGAAATTTAAAAATATCAAAAATATCAGATATATCGATAAATGTTGGTGATAAATATTGCAAAAAACCTGATTATATTTTTAAAGAATAATAATCATCGATATGATATTTTTTACATATTTTCACAACCCTACAGAGAATCGTGAATTAAATCCTCAGTTAATCAGAATTCCCTTACCTTTATGTAATTGGCATTTATGTAGGGCATGTCCTCGCCGGTGCAGGTCCTCCTAACCTCCTCCTGCAGGCTCATCAGCTCGCTGGACTCCGTCTCGAGCAGCACGCGGGAGTGCTCGTTGGGCAGGATCGTCTTGTAGCGGTTCTTGGTCTGCGAACCAAAGACCATGGGCTTCTCCTGGTGGTTCAGAGGCAGATCCCAGAACTCCTTGTGCAGGTCCCGAAAGATGCGCTTCTGCTCCGCCTCCTCCAGCTGCGGCAGCGACTGCACAATCCGCTTGACCACCGCCTGGTAGCAGGCGAGCAGCTCGCTGTCCTCCGAACTGGGCGGCACCAGGTCCGTGGGCGTGTCCAGGTCCCGACCGTTGGAGCCCAGCACGGGCGGCTGCTCGATGATGCTCCTGTTGGTCTGGTAGCTGTGATCGAAGACGTAGTTCAGCCGGATCAGGTCGAACTGGTTGAGCGGGTTGGTGGCGCTCTGCAGCATCTGGATGCTGGCCAGGTAGATCTTGAACTCCTCGCTCGTGGTCTGCGGCGACAGGGGTCGCGTCATGATGTTACGCACGGTCCCGGCGCAGGTGCAGGTGGCCACAATGCTCGAGTCCGCGCCGGCAGACTCCTGCTGGGGAATGGGCTGCAGGTCCGAGGCGGAGCCGTAGCTCACCTGGCCGAAGAACTGCTGGCTGCTGCTGGCCTTGCTGCTGTTCAGGTTCTCGGTGCTGAAGAACTTGCGCTGATGCGGCGCCTGGTTGGAAGCCGCACAGCTGCAGACGGTGACCTTGGGCTGGATCTCGGTGCTCGCTCCGCCGCCGCCCAGTATGCTGCCCATGTTGAGGGTGAGGCTCTGGTTGGAGCCGCGTCGTTCTAGCAATCCTCTCTTGGGAGTGGGCACATTCGATCCCGACACCGATCCCGACCCGGAGCCCGTGGAGTTGGTGCGCATGCCCAGCCGGTTGTACTTCTCCGCGGTCAGCATCGCCTGCTGCTGCAGGTCGCCGCACGAGGTGGTGGTGTGTCCCGCCTTCAGGGTGATGCTGTGGTTGGACCCGCGCCTTCTGAACAAACCCTGCCGGCTGCCCTGGCTGCTGCTGCTGCTGGCCAGCAGATGCGTCTGCGGGTTCTGCTCCGATCGGATCTGGCTGGCCGTTCCTGCATCTAAATTGCAGCTGGACTTGGAGTTCAAGATGGAGCCCAGGCTGTAGTTGGACAGGCTCAGGCCGCTGTTCATCAGGTTGCCGCACGAGCTGTGCAGGTTGAGCGTCAGGCTGTGGTTGGATCCGCGCCGCTGCAGCAGGTTCATCGAGGAAGTGGTGACGGCGGCCTTGCTCTGCAGCGTGGGCAGGTCCATGGACTTCTGCTTGAAGGGAGACTCCTTCGAGGAGGAGGAGGATGAGAACTCCACCAGGGTGAGACACTCGGGCAGCGTCTTCAGGTTCGTGCTGGACGAGTGCAGCAGCTGATTGTGCTTGTGGGCGCTCCTCGGCGCCAGAGTGGCGCCCAACCCGAACTTGGAGCTGCTGTCCACACTGCAGGCGGACTTCAGCTCCGTCTCGCCCAGGCTGGGCGTCAGGCTGGCCTCCGAGTCCAGGGAGCTCTGGGCCGTGCTGCTGCACTGATATGGGTTCTGCTTGCGGTGGTACATCAGCCAGTCCGAGGTGTTGATTCCAGGCGACTTCCTGCGCGGCGTCCGCCGCTGATTGGCCAGGCTCGAGAGCGAGGTCGAGTGGATGGCGGATGCGGGCTGCTGCAGGTGATGATGATGATGGATGACTCCTCCCGCCGAGGGCTTCAACTGCCCGTGGCCCGTTTCCATCTCCTCGCAGCTGCCGTGAGATTCGGTTATGTTGTGCACCACGATCGACAGCTCCGACTCGTTGGCCGCCGAGTCCAGCGAGCGGGCCTTCTCCTTGGTGCTCTTGATGGTCGGCGTCTTGGGCTTGGGCAGCGGCGAGGCCTGGCTCGAGTTCCTGATGGGTACGTCCGTGATGCGAATGGTGAGATTGTTCTTATTCTTGCGATTCTTGCGGCCCTCCGACTTCTGCTGCTCCAGCGGCGGCTCAGCGATCGCTGGACTCCTGTCCCTTCGCGGGGCCTCCTCGAAGGTGGCGGAGGCATCTATGAGCCCCTCCTGCTGCACCACATGATCGATCTCCGGGAAGCGAAAGAAGTTGCCGTTCTTGTAGCCAGCCGAGTTGATGATGTTCAGCGGGGAGCCGGACACGTTGAGATTGTTGATGGAGGAGAGCAGCTTGGGGGAGTAGCTCAGGCGACTGGCCTCCAGGCCCGGCGTCGTCGAGGTTTCGTCCTTGAAGATTATGGTGGGCGAGTTGTGTTCGCTCTTCGACAAGTACAGCGTGTTCTCCAAGTCCTGGTCATCCACTGCTCCTCCCCCCTTGGGCATGGTGTTCTCCTTGTCGGTGCCACGCCCACTGCCCCGCTCCTCCTGCCCCCCAGAGCTGCTGATGTGCGGGGAGCAGGACCTCCGGTCGTACAGCGAGAACCGCTTGAACTTGCGGTTCAGGGTGGGGGACTGCGAGCTGGCTGGATGAGGATGGGGGTGCGAGTGCTGGTGGACGAGGGGAAGGTGCGGACTGGCGACGGTGAACTGCTTGGGGGTGTAGGCCCTCGCCGAGTCCTCCTCCTCCGCTGACGACTCGGGTATGCCCAGAATTCCCCCGCCGCCGCCGCCGCCATCGCTCGTGGGCGAGGGAAACTCAAAGGAGGTCTGCAGGAACTCCAGGGGCGTGAAGTAGGGCGTGCTCTTGTTGCTCTCCGCATCCTCGCAGCCCTCCAGCGGAGTGGTGGCGCCTGCGGAGCTGGGGAGATGGCCGGGGGGCGGTGGTGGCTGCGGGTAGGGGTACTCAATGGGTGCATTCTCCTTGTTGTTGTTTCGTAGCTTGTCCATGATACACACACAAATGCAGGAGCGGGCCGCACGCGGCGCGGTCGCTCTGCCCGTTTAGTGTTTTAGCCTCACTCAATCGGCATTATCGCGCCCGCACTATTAGCACTTCCGTTTGGGCCACAACTAGATCGCCAGCAGGGGAAAACCAGCGTTTTCACAACACAACATTTTCTTTTGCTTTGCTGCCAATAAAAACGCATCGGGGCGAAAGTATGAGCAGCAGGCGCAACAATGAGCACGCAGGGTTGCCTCCCACGGCGGCTATCGATAGGTTTGGAAACTAGTATATTTAATGCATTGGGTTGGCAGCGCCACTCCTCAAGCTTAAAAAAATCGTTTTAAATTCTATTGTTTTAAAATTAGAGGAAAATGATGATTATGTAGGTTAAATATGATTTTTAAGCTACTAATTTTAAGAATAAACAAAATAAATGGAATTCCTTTTCCTGAACTGGTTTTTGAATCCTAAAATATTTTCATATAGTAACCGCTGTGAGAGCTTTCTGAAATTTTACTAGTCAGTCTTGCTAGTCTCATCCATTGGTTTCGACGGATTTGCCTAACCTTTTTACAAAATCTGTAAACTTTTCTTATATGTAAGCTAAAATGTTTTGTGCTGGAATTTTGCAGCGCAGATTATGCCTAGTGCAATCGTGAGTATCCAAACCACTGACCACCTTCCTGTAACACCCAAACAATATCCACGAAGGCTCGTTCGGATCCCCAAGATGACCTATTGTAAGGAGAAGAAACCTCCAAATACTATTTTCTTTTGGGGTGGGGGACTAGAGAAGCTGCAAGGCGGTCTAAAGGAAGAGGAATATTTTAGTTCGCTTGCCCAGAACCTCATGTTTAAGATGGGAACCAAGAAAGACGACGGAGACTACTTGCCAAATTGGGATGAGTTCCAGAAGACACTGGATAATGCCTCCCTATGCAGCTCGTCGTGCATGAACAAACACAAGAATGCTCTCGAGGAAGCATTTTTTCTAAATGAGGTAAGGAGATCAAGATTACTTTTTCTTTCACCAAGTAAACTTTTGTTTAATATTTAGACCGCGGATAATATGAAAATATTACATGATCGTGCCCAAGAAGACCCAAAAGGCGATGAGAAGACTCCCAAAATATTGGAAGACCTGAATTCGGATTCCAACTCTTTCGAATAATTATTGTTGCAGTTTATAACTTTACGTTGGTTCAGACGAATTCAGCGTAATAAAATTGTTAGTTTTGGCAAAGCATAATTTAAGTTTACAGAGTCCGTTAGCTTTGCAGCCAGTTGGCAGGCCGCCTATCAGGGGTGTAGCTATGGGGATGGTGGGGAATGGTGGCCCCCAAGAGAGAATATACTGGAATACATTTATTTTTCTAGATTATAAATAATATTTGTAAGGGATTTTTCCTTCTTGTACAAGGATCCTTTTATAAGACTTTGATAATAGGAAAATATACCGATATACTTTTCGCTGCAGCCTTTGAATTATTTATAGCTACGCTCATGTCTCTTCTGAAATAGTCTGTTTTCACAAGTCGGCGAAAATCATTGCGACAAATCACCCCTTATATATAGCTTAACTATACTATATAAATCGCAACTATAAAAGACAAACATGTTTACACTGCGCCGGTTCAGTCAGCGTTTGTATCCAAAGCAAATTCAGTAAGTTTTTCATAAATTGGAGCGAAATTGCATAAGAATTCTAGAACTATTTTTTATTCGTTGCAACACATTGCAGACACTTGAAAATGTCGCATGTCGGTGAACTTGGAAGTGGAGCAGGCAAGGGTGGCGGTGGCGGTGGTTCCATTCGCGAGGCAGGCGGTTCCTTTGGCAAGATGGAGGCTGCCCACGAGGAGGAGTATTTCTACAAGCAGGTGGGTTATTTCTAAGTTTTTTTCAAACTGAGAAAATTATTGAATTTATTTTTTAAAATTAGCAAAAGGAGCAGCTGAAGAATCTGAAGACCAAGCCGGAGACCAAGGCTCCAGAGGCTCCCAAAAAGTGAATTGTTCTCAATTTTAGATTCTGCTTAGTAGCACTTGATTCTATCGTCTGATTTGTATTTATTAAAAATGTTACTTGAAATAAACAATATGCATTAAGTTTGTTACAAAAATACGCTGTTTAGTTATAATTTTTAGCAATATGTAAAAATAGACTTGTTAAGTGTGTAGGGTACCTCCTTTCCCCCACTTGCTTGGGTAACAACTTCACAACTCCCATCCCTGATCAGCTGATCGATAGCCCGCTTGGAAAGCTCCTGGAAATTTTGGGGCATACTGCTTCCCCCTCCAACTTGTTTACGAACAGCGTTCACAAAAGGGAATGCCAACTGATAGAGCTGGGACAGTGTAAAACTGATAAGAAGAGACGAGACCTACAGATGCCCGTGCCGGACAAGCGGATGGAGACAGTTCTCACCGGATCGCACGAGTGTACAGAAGCAGCACAGATGGCGGCAACGATCCAGAACAGCCTGAAAGTGGCGCTCAGGACACGCATTAAGGAGGCCCTCAAGTGCCTGGACGCGGAGGCCATTGCCCGACAATCAAAGGCGGTCACAGCCAAGGTAAGGTCATAGGTTAGGTTCATCGTCTTTATCAGTTACTAAACCCCAAAGCAGGTGCTCCAAAGCGAGGTGTTCCGCCAGGCGCAGCGGATTAGCATCTATCTGAGCACCAGCTCCGAGCTGGACACCACGGCGCTGCTCAGCGAGATGTTCCGCCTGGACAAGATGGTCTTTGTGCCCACCTACGAGGGCTCCAAGATGAAGATGGTGCGTTTGCGCGGCATGGACGAGTACGAGAACCTGCCGCTGACCAAATGGAACATCAAGCAGCCGGACTTCAAGGAGGCGCGCGAAGATGCCATGACCAATGGTGGGTAACATGGATATTACTCTAACTGCTTCTGATAACAAGAGATTCCTCATCTCCAGGACACGGCATCGATCTCTTCATTCTGCCCGGCGTGGCCTTCAGCCGCTGTGGCGCCCGCCTGGGCCATGGCATGGGCTTTTACGACAAGTTCCTGAGCCAGCACGCGGACAAGTATCCGCACAAGAAGATCACGCTGATGGCGCTGGCCCTCAACGAGCAGATCCTGAGCACCGAGGAGGTGCCCATGGAGACGCACGACGTCCGCTTGCACAGTGTAATAACAGAAAATTAACCTTTAGCTTATGTACCAAATACAGCAATGGAAATGTGACTAATACTGTATTTACACTAAGCTGCGTTTTAACGTTTTGAGTCAAACGAGGGTTTTTTTTATATAGGTTTTGAAAAAGGGCCTAGTGGTGGGAAAAGTTTGCGTTTATGTTGCGATCATTTCGATTTCTAATAGTTTTTATCGAAAACTACTCGAGTTTCTTCGGTGTAAACTAAAGGTGGAGAAACATCGATGAATCTACGTTTTTAAATGTTTGGGATCATCGATTTTTTGTGGGGAAACATCGAGGTTTTAGTCACGTCACTAAAGTAAAGGAAAACTTTTTAAACTTATTTAAGAGCAATTTTTTTTCTTCTTTCTTGAAAACATCGATGTTTTATCGAGGTTTTTATGAAAACATCGAAAAACTTCGATGTTTTTTTGTATCATGTTTTTTGTTTAAACATCGATGTCTGCAAACATCGATGTTTTTCCACCTCTAGTTTATGTTGCGTTCATTTCTATTTATACTAGTTTTTATCGATAACTAATCGAGTTTGTTCAGTGTAAACGTTCATCCTCCAATATCGATAGGTAACTGATTAGTGGCTAGTGTAAATAGGCTATAAAACTAGAACTAACGCAGGTAGGAGGGTCGCGAGCGCAGGCCACGTCCCCGGGAACGGCCACTGTAGTGGGGCGATGAGTAGTGCGAGTCACTGCTGCTGAAGTGCGACTCCGAGTTGCCCGAGCGATAGGATCCAGGGGACTCTGCCCAGCTGGAGGGCGAGCCAATGCGCATCAGCTTCTTTTGTCTGCGAAAAAAGAGCACGAAAACTTGAATTAATAGCTCCTTGAGGTAGTAAGGATAACCCACCTAAAGGCAGCCGCTGCTGAAATGCGCGATCCCCGGTTGCGGCCCACTCGGGAGCCCCTCAGCATGGAGGGTATCTTGTTGTAGCCCGTGGGCCCTGTGGGCTGGGCTCCGCAAGTCTCCAGAGCTAAGAAATCATCCACATGCAGGGAGGGCGGTCTCGAGGTGTTGGGCGGACGCGATCGGAACAAGTCTCCCCTGGAGGGCGGGGGACGAGCAAAGCCGCGCCCCCTCACCGAGGAAACAAACATCTTCTTCTCCGGGCGGCCCGTGGCGGGCTCCACCTCCACGCGTCGGGTGCGGAAGCAAGGCGCCGTGGGTGTCATCTCACGGTTGGACTGAGGAGAGCCAGCCAGATTGAGCGTCCTCTTGGTATCCCCCGTCGTGTTCAGGTCTGGGTTGAGGCACACGTTGGCCAGATCCGTGAGATCGCAGGCGATGCGCTCGTAGAGTGGCTCGTTCATGTCCTCGATCATCTCGATGGGCAGCGGCTCCAGCCAGTAGCGGGCCGTGAGCTGGGGATTCTCGGCGGTGGCGCAGAACCTCGTGAAGATCGGACGCGCCTCGTACTGGCTGACAATGCCCTCGGCCTGGGGCAGATAGGGTTCGATGCTCAAGGCCAAGCTGCCGCTGCTGGCAGAGGCATTGGCGTCCGCCTCGCTCTCTGACACTGGAGGGGCTTCGGTACTGGCGCCGGCGATAATCTCCTGCTTGGAGGCCTGCAGCAGGATGAGCTGCTTGAGGTCGCACAGCGCCGCCTCATTCGCCACCGCCTTGTACTTCTCCATCACCTTGAGGATGCGACTCAGCACCGGAGGCTTGGCTAGGTCAATGTCCTGGAACTCCACCAGCTGGGCCAGCTCCACGGCGCCCAGTTTGAGCGTGCGATGCGGCATGGCCGTCATGGCGGGCGGCGGTTCGATCTGGGTCAGAGAGCGCAGTAGGAGGATCAAGGACTCAATGTTGGCATTGTACTCCACCGTCTCGTTGTGCAGGATCACGCGCTCCATCCACGCCTGGAACTCGGTGATCTTCTGCTTCAGCAGCTGCGCCAGGTGGTAGAAGGTGAAGTCGTGCTCCGTGAGGATCACCAGGTTGCGCACCGCCAGAATGGAGATCCCATGCGTGACCTCCACGCTGGTCAGGTTGCTGAACACGGCGTCAATGATGCGGGGGATCAGCTCCTTGGGTGGCAGAGCTGTGGAGAGGTTAAGCGCAGGCAGGGCCGTGGACTTGTGCGAGATGAGCGAGATGCCCGAGTCCAGGAAGCTGTCCAGGATGCGGTGGACCGCCTCCTGGCAGTTGGACACCACCTCGTTGAACTCGTTCAGAGCCAGCAGCGACTGGAAGAGCTCCCAGAACTTGCCCGACAGGATGGACAGCATGGAGCTCTTCAGCGGAGCAAAGGCGCACAGGCGCGTGGAGAACCTGAGCAGGCGCTCCAGATTCGTGGTGGGAATGCAGTTGGAGGTGAGATACTCGTTGCACAGCAGCTCCGTTATGGTCTTGGCTATCAGCAGGGTCATGTTAGGCGCCAGGTCCGAGAGCTGCATGCAGACGCGCTGCAGCATCTCCGAGAGCTGCGGGAAGCTGGACGGGGCCAGGGCCTCCACCAGCTTGGCGATCTGCCCGCTCTGTGGGTGTAAATGAGCGGACCACAGCTTGCGCTCGGTGATCAGACGCTGCTTGTGCTGCTGCTTCAGCTGGTCGCACAGGGGCTGGGGCATGGGCAGGGGCAGTGGCAGCAGCTCTGCCAGGAGCTTGAGTCCTGTGGAAAATGGAATATAAGAGAGATTAGAAGATTCTCCCACTGGTCTGATTTTGAAATCAGCGATACATCGATACTCAAAAAAATTAAATCGATACTAATGCAAAAAACAAAAACATCGATGTAATGATATTAGTATCGCTTCTTTACAGCTCTATCTCCCAGGCCTAGAGGCTAGAGATATCAAACTACCGGTATTTGCACCATCGATAGTTTCGAGTTTTTTTTCGCAAACTATCGATGCTATCGCGATAGTACAGACATGACATATTTAACTTTGTAACAGAAGGGGTGTTCATCTAATAAAATACTCAAACAAGTTGAGGGTATCCCTTAGAAATTTGATTTTTAGATTAAAGATTAAGATTAGATTAAAGATTTAATATAGAAATAATTTAAAATATTATTAAAATAGTCAGACAAATTTTTCAGTTTCGGTATCTTGTGATTTAGATTTTCATTTTCTAATTAGAATTGGTTTGGTTTCAAGCTAACAAATATAATAATGTATGGAGACGATACTATTGCGATTGTTTTCAAATTACCGATGGTGCAAGCTGAATACAAACCATCGATACTATCGATAGTGCCACCGGTAGTTTGACACCTCTACTAGAGGCACTTGGGGTAGAGCTGACAAAAAATCGATGTTTTGCACTATCGATTTTTTCGATTTTTACTAGAGAAAAATCGATACTATCGATATTTCCTAAGTCACAAATTCTGCTTATAAAAGGGTGCTTAAGGGATTAATTTCCATTCATGATCTAACCTAATATTTTCCTTCCAGCATTCGAGAAAGAATCGTCTTGATCCTTTCAAAGGCTTAAAATGGAGTCTAATCGGTCTAATCAAAACATCGATAGTGCGAAAAACAATCGATGGTTTTAAAAAAAAGTTCAAAAAATCGATACTATCGATAGTGCTCCGATTTTTTGCTGTTTTGCTATCTTGGAGCTCACCTGGAATAAAGTGCGCGGGTCCATCGATGTTCTTCAGCACTTCCCTGACCATCAGCGTCCACAGCGACTTGTGCAGCGACTCCTCGTCCTGCTCATGGGGCTGGGTGTAGGCCAACAGGGTCTGGACCACCTCCATCTTGCACTGCTCCACCTCGAGGCCCGCCTGGCAGCGCGTGGGATAGTAGTAGAGCAGGTAGTACACCTTCACGATGTGGTCAATGGCGGTCAAGTCCTTGTAAGTGCCATCCCGGCACAGGATGGCATACGTGAGCAGTTCCCGGAGGATCTGCAGCGTGGGCAGCATGATCTGGCAGCAGTGCACGCCCTGGATGGTCATCAACGCCGGGGCATGGGCACCCGGCTGCTCGAAGTAGGCGCACAACCTTTCCATGATCTGGATGCAGAGCTGGACGCCATCCGCCGCGTACAGCTGCAGGGCCACGAAACGGTGCTTCAGCTCCTCGGTTACCGGCGGCGACTTCTGCCCCGCGATGGGCTTGCTGATGGAGAGGTAACGCAGGATCCTCAGCGCCATAATAAGGTCTCCCGGGAACGTGGTCAGGTAATCCAAGGAGCGCCCTATCACCTCCACCAGGGGCATGATGTCGTCGTAGACAAACACATTGATGGCCTCCAACGGCTTCATGTACACGTACATCTCCTGCAGCACCGCGGACACCGAGGGCTCAAACGTCTCGTGGTTCTTGGCCAGCTCCAGGATCACCCCTCCGTGCTCGATGAGGTAGTCCAGCTGCTCGCAGTACCTCACACAGGCATCCACCATGTCCACGGCATAGCTCAGCACCGGACTCTTGTACTTGGTGCCAGGCGAGCTCAGCTGGCGCTGCGTCTGCAGGCGCTGCTCCCGCTTGATGAGGTCCATGAAGATCTTGAGGTTGTTGTTCAGGCCGAGCACCTCCACGGTGTGCTGGCGTCCTGCCGGATCGCAGGTCTGCGAGTAAATGGCGTGCATGTGCGTGGCGATCTTCACGGCATCGTACTCTGGAGCGGCGGCGGCGTACACAATGGCATCCAGGTGGTACCGGGTCTGCACCTTGTAGGACATCTCAATGCCGAGTCGGGCAAGACGTGGCAGTACAGGACGGAGGATGGTTCGCGTTCTGCCCTGGAAAACGGCAGCGGGAATGGGAGCGGGAGGAGGAGGAAGAGCAGGAGCAGAAGGAGTAACAGGAGCAGTCACAGCAGCTGGTTTTCCCTCCGTTTCCTCTGGAATTTCACTCGGTTTCTCCTCACTCTCGATCTCCATGGGCTTCTCTTCCACCTCGGTCTTCTCCGGCTTGGCCTCCTCCACCTTGGGATGCCTGGGCACATCCTCCAACCCCAGCAAGATGGCCACAATTGTCTGCGTGGCCTCAAAGGCATCGTCCACAAAGTAATCGATGCCCACATGGGAGCGGAGCAGCGTGTGCATCAGGTCCAGCATGCACAGGTACGTCTTCGCAGGCAGCTCCTTGCAGTGGCCCAGCATCAGCAGCAGGGACTCCGCCAGGCTGTGCTGCCCCAGATACGACTGCAGGGCGTTCCCAAAGCTCCGCTGCGCTGTGGCATCGGTGACCACCTCGAACTTCTTGGACACGGGCAGGAAGCGGCGCGGCTGCTGGTAGCTCACCTGGCTGGTGCTCAGCGCATCCATGAGCATCTCGAAGGCGAACTCGAGCTGCTGACAGACCTGCAACGGAGTGGGCTCCTCCGCGGACTCCTTATCTTCCTCCCGCGCCAAGTTCCTGTCCACAAAGAGGCGCCGGCACCAGTTCTTGATGCTCTCCAGGCCCTCCCACAGGTGCAGCTTCTTGATGATGGCCTGCAGGGCGTACTTGGTCCGGGTAAGCTTGGCCGCCTTGAGGGACTCCATTATTACCTGGTAGCCGTTGCTCTTGGAGGCCAGAAAGTGCTCAATGCCCAGCCGAGAGTCCAACAGGGCATAGACGGCCTTGAGCAGCTGCAGCTTGATGGAGAGAGCCATGTAGGGCTCGTTATAGAGTCGGAACACTGCATCAAAGGGGTCAAACTGGTGCTCCTTGACCAGATGCTGAAAGAGATCCTCGCTGCTGCCCAGCAGCTCGGCCATGCGGGCGCCCAGCTTGATGTGGCGGATCTTAAAAGCGGGCTGCGGCTGCAGGCAGGCTGCCTGGAAACTGAGAGCAATCTGCAGGACATTCGCCGCCTGGCGGAGGTGGAGATCATCATTCCCGAAGAACTGCTGGAGGACGTAGTTCCGCCGCTTAAAGTGCTGCGCCAGGTAGGCCAGCTGGTTGTTCAGCTGCTCGCCCAGGTACACGAATTGCTCCCGCTCGTCCACACTAGAGCCGTGCTCCTCCCCAAAGGCGGCCACGTTCTCGCAGCGGGTCTGGAGAGCAAGCTTCTTGAAGAGCAGCCGCAGGGTCTCCAGCTCCTTGCCGAAGTGCGCCGCCAAATCCCCCTCGTAGACCAGCAGGGGCTTGTGCCAGGGCTCGAAGGCATCGATGGCGGGCGGCGCAGAGGCCGCTGCCATGTCCAGTTCCCTTTCATACTCGGCAATGGCTGCCGCATCCACGCCGTCGTCCTCCTCCTCGTCTCCCAAGATCTCATCGTCGCTGAGGATGGGCTCGAACTGCTCCTGCGGTGTGCAGGAGCGCTCCTCGTCGCGATGCAGCGACTCCGAGGAGTGCCGGTAGTGCGAGGACTGCATCTTGTAGTGCGAGCGCGAGTCATCGTCATCGTAGTCCATGGTATCCGGCGAGCGCGGCCTCGTGGGCGAATCTATCGAGGCAGGCGGCGTCCGGGGCCACTTGTGCTCGTCCACATCGGAGCGGGAGCGCTCAGAGCGCTTCCTTCGCGACCTGTGGCTGGAGTACTCCGGCGAACGCGACCAATCCCTGGAGCCCTTGTCGCGGGAATGCCTGACGTACTCCCGGTCGTTGCTCTCAGAGTGCGTGTGCGATCTCCTGGGCGGGGGCGGCGGCGATTGGTCCGTGGAGTGCGTGGAGCTACGCAGGCGGCGCATCTCCCTCTGCTCCTGCTCCTCCTGCGCCTGCTGCTGCTGCTGCTGGTGGTAGTGTTCCCGCGACAGAGCGTACTCCATCTCCTCTGGGTCATAATCGCTGACGTTACCCTTGTGCGCGGTCATTATCTCCGCTTGCATGGGCTCCTGCCAGTCTTCCTTCAGCACATCCTCCTGCAGCAGCACCTCGCTACTCAGGTTGCACATCTCCGGGCCGACCGGCTCGCAGGGCATCGTGGGACTGGCAATGGGCTCCGTCACCGAGTTGGTGAGGATGCCATAGACAGCCAGGGTAATGGTGCTGTACCAACCGCGCAGCACCAGTCCGTCCGTGGGGATCTTCTCCTGCGAACAGTCCAGGTGGATGCAATCGTTCTGGTTGTACCGCAGCAGGCCGAGATTCTCGAAAGCCGAGGCACCCGGCATTCCCAAATCGTTCACAAAGAACTCCAGGTCGAATTTGGAGGGATTCGTGGCACCCAGGCGAACGCCGCCGGGAAAGTCCGCCTGTACACGGGCTCCCAGCGGGATGATCCGGACCTGTGTGATGAAGACCGGCTTGGGAAATTGCACTAAATCCAAGTTTATGTCCTACAAGAGAGTCTGGGTGAGCAAAATCAGTAAAGAGGCGGCTGCTGTGGCACTTACCGTCACTTCCTCGTGGGAGAAGGTGTCAAAAAACAACAGCTCGGAACCGTCGTCTACCTCGGCCATGTTTGGAGGTTAATAACGGTGGTTTAATCAGCAATAACTAATAAGTTTTTATTTATATTCAGAAAAAAATCCGAGTTGGCGTCAAGTGTGCCGGCAGTGTTACCAGAGCATGCAACTGGTTATAACTATCGGGTAAATTATATCGATATATTGTATCGGTATTGCCAG
This sequence comes from Drosophila asahinai, assembly GCA_008042795.1. Lineage (NCBI taxonomy): Eukaryota > Metazoa > Arthropoda > Insecta > Diptera > Drosophilidae > Drosophila > Drosophila asahinai. The sequence continues at coordinate 14,874 of VNJZ01010988.1, forward strand.
AAGTTATCGAAAAAACGCAAGTTTTGTTTCTTCTGAGGTCCGCGAAACGGTCATACTGCTATAAACTTTCGTCGTTTGAAGAAAAGTGAGTAAAGCTGCGCCGCAATTTCCCGGCATTTAAAAATATATAGAAAGCAGGCATTCTTGGGATACAGCGTATATATTGTTATTTACTTTGTATATTTTATGCAAACAACAAACAAAGACGCGGCTGCCTTGGATTTGAGTGGCTTATTTATTGCGCCTTTGCCTTTTTAAAGGTTGAATGCACCCGGTTTATTTTTATGGCGGCCGCTTACAGATACTTGCAATTCATTGTGATTATTAATGTGATCAATTTTATGTGCATGTTTTTATTGCAGTTTTAACTAAAAAAGCAAGCAGAATGTTCGTGGTGAGACGCAGCGCAAACCGCCTGTACCCCGCTGGAGTCCAGTAAGTATTCCACACATGTATACATATACCTGTATATATATATAAAGTTAAGCCGCTTTCATAATCCAAGTTAACTAATTGGAGACTTGAAAAAAATGAGGAGGTACATGCCCATTACATAGGGTGTTATGTATGCCAACTTTCCTCCATTTGCGATAAGATAAACAATTTCGATCCGTTCCAAATCGCTTTCGCCAGCCGTTCCGCTCATGTGTGTGTGTGCGTGAGTGGATTCTATGCTGACTTCTTTGTTGCGTAACCGAAAGTAAAAAAAAATGAAGATTGTACAAGTTCTGCTTTCTCTCTTCTGCTCCACAGGCTGGCCAAGATGAGCGGCCAATTGGGCGACCTGGGCAGTGGCGCCGGCAAGGGCGGCGGCGGCGGTGGCTCCATCCGCGAGGCTGGCGGCGCCTTTGGCAAGCTGGAGGCTGCCCGCGAGGAGGAGTACTTCTACAAGAAGGTAAGTAACAACACAAGGCAAACCCCTCTCATAAACTAGCTTTATTGGTAGAGATTCCAAGTCAATAGCACGGCTTGCCGCTGAGCAGCTCCTGAACGCCGCACTTTAGAATGCGAAAGTTTACCTCCTTGTAGTTTAAGCCCGCTCCGAAGGCTTTCTGCAGCCGATTGGATAGCACCCACAGCTCCTCCTTGCCCTCGTGGTTCCGCACGATCTTCACCCCGCTGATGAACTGCAGCCGCTCCGCATCCTCCACCAGCATCACCAGATTCTGGTGGTTGTAGGGCTCGCGTATGTTCCAGGCCAGGATGCTGGACGGCTTGACCAGTCCGCAGAGCAGGAAACCCGTCTCACTCATGGCCGCGCCCACGCACTGACTGCCCCGCTTGCCTAGCACCTGGAACTGATCCAGGGCGGCGCTGACATCGTTCAGCTTCCAGTTGCTGCCATTGTTGACCACGTCCAGGGGTATGCCCATCTGCCATTCGCTGGACAGCGAGTGGAAGTACATCATCCGCCGGCCGCCCAAGCCGTGAGGTGTGAGACTGGTGGACACCGTCCCATCCCACAGCTGGAAGCTCTCGCCGGCGATGGTGAAGGTGCCAAAGTCCGGGTGGGGATACGTGAACTTGTTCTCAATCCGCCACGACTGCTGGGCGGCCACGTCGTACACCACTATCCCATCGCCAATGGAGTCCGCCATGTACACGAAGGCCACGTCGCAGTTCTCGGGATGCAGATCCACGGTGGGCGTGACGAACCTGCTCACGCCCTCCTTGTACAGCCGCTTGGGCATCTTGTACTGGTGCACGATCTTCCCATTCTCCAGGTCGATGGCGTACAGCTGCGGCGGGCAGAGCTGAATGAAGTCGATCTCTCCGCTGTCCAGGATCCACATCCGCCCGCACTCGTCTATCTGGGTCCGGTAAACAGAGGTGAGGCCATTGCAGTCGGCTCCGTGGGTTTTGTGCCACTCGTAGCTGGGATAGGCCTGCAGGAGCGTGCCATTCGGACGCATCTCGTTGGTCACATAGGCCAGGGAGTAGGGCACGCCCTTGGCGAAGCGGGGAATGGTCACAAAGATCGAGGGCGTGGCATCGCCATCTAAAAGTTAGCAAAGAACGAGTGAAAGGGAGTTCCGGAGAGCAGTTGAAAGAGTCTCACGCTTGTAGTACACATCCACATCGACGGGTATGACGGCTCCCGGATCGTACAAGCCCTCCTTTAGCGCCCGCTGCCTTTCCTGCGGCGACGGGAACTCTAGCTCCAGGTTAAAGGCGCCAAACACACTCTCCAAGGCCTGGGCGGAGCCAAGACAGGCTGCCAAGATAATCCAAAGCTGCATGCTGTAATCCTTTCACTTTCGCACGTCGTCTGCTCCACTTAGAGTCCAAGCGGATACTGAGCATGCGCCGCCTGCAGCTGGCCCAAGTCTTTCTAATCCAGCAGGCCAAGCGGGTCAGCTTTGGTAACTGGTTTAATTGCACACACAACTCGCACACCCGCTGTGTGTGTGCACTGGAATTCTCGCCGAGCTTACTTGGTGTCCACCGCGAAAACAAGTCTCTGGCGTTGGCTAATTATGCACGCCAGCCAATTGGTCCAGAGTGTGGTGGTTCATCGCCCCAATAAGTGTTGTCAATTACTCCCAATCTCAATCCCAATCCAGTTCCAGGCCTTGTTTTTGATGGTAACTAATCGCCGAAAGCCTTAAAACAGTTAAGGTCAGTGGCGTGGGCTGAGCCCCCTTCAGAGAGAGGGAGTGCCTAATCTTGAGCTTCTCAAGTTTCTTCTCAAAGTTTCCCCATCCCGTGGGATAGGATTTTTCTCAGATGGCGCCACTGCCGCTCACGCACAGGATGCACAAAGGAGAACAGAAGAAGAAGTACGCACAAAAGAGAACAGAAGAATCAGTGCAGACTAATTGTAATTGTATGGCTAGATTTAGCCTTATTTAGCGTTAAATAGGTAGTTTTTAGGTTATAGCTATTTTTTGCCATATAACCATATATCTTTGCTTTTTTTTCCTCTCATATCTAACCATAGAGTGTTAAATTTTCACGGATACAAATGCAATATTGGCATTTGAATGTAGCGGACCACTGTTCTAAAGTCTCTTTTGGGCTGCCAGAGCTTAGTCTAGCGATAACAGCGACCCTGACCTCTGGCTGATGCCGTAAGAGATTCGGAAACGGAATATAATTGGGCACGTAGTACAGTAAAGCTTGAAGTGATGTAAGAGTTGAGCCAAAACAAGTTGTTGTGAAGTGGTTCCCGTTTCCGATTCGTAATCTTTAAGCTAGCTGGGATTTGTATACAAAATTAATATAGAGTTTTCTGGGCTGTAAGTGACTGACTGTAAACATTTAATGCAGATATTGAAGCCAAGGCGAAAGAGTGCTTACTTTTCCCAGGAAAGGCAAATAATAATAATATTTAATCTAGAATAAACCCACAAGAGCTTTCCCAAGAATTTCTCAGATCATAAAATAATAAATTTGGGCAACTGCAAGCTTCATAAATCTCCCAGAGAATCTTTAAGATAAGGTGCCCTTAGGAAATCCCTTTTTCCCACCAACTCACGTTGCATTTCCGCCTCTCTCCCTCAGAACAAACCCAACAACTGTGTTAATATTTACAGAGATTAATTTAGTTGGTTTAGTTGTTTTAGTTGCCTTAGTTAATTACTAGTTAAACACCAGGCGGTTGGTTAGGTCATCCTCATTGGCAAAGAAAACACCGCCCTGCACATCATCCAGCTTGCGTCGCAAAATGCGGAAGTTCACCTCGTCGGACTTTAGAGTGCCAGCGGCGATTTTCTAAAGGAAACAAAGATTAGCCCTCAAGTTCTATAACTGAAAAAATGATCAAGAATCTTCCTTACCTGATAGCGGTTGGAGAGCAGCCAGAGTTCCTCCTGTCCGCCTGCATTCCGGACCACTTTCATGCCGCTGACAAACTGCAGATCATCGGACTTGGCTGGCAAAGTGCCAAAGCTGCGCGAGGCGTACGGCGTATTAACGTTCCACACGAACAGCTTGATGGGATTGAAGGTGACACAGTAGACGTTGTTCCTGCTATCGATGGCAGAAGCGGCGCACTCGCTCTTCCTACGACCCAGCAGGGTGAACTGCTCCGGCACCGCCTCCGGTCCATTGGCCCAGTTCTCCTGCCTGTTGAGGGCACTCAGCGGCACCGAGTACTCACTAACGCTGGCCAGCGGATGGAAGTACAGGTTGCGCTTGTCGTTGTTTAGGGCAAACATCCCATCCATCAGGATGAAGCTGGTGCCAGCAATGGTGTGCTGGCCATAGTCGGGATCCGGGTACATGAAGCGGTTCTCGGCGCGCCAGGAGGTCTGCGCCTGGTGATCGTAGACCACCAGACCGTGGTAGCTCACGTCCGCTACGTAGATCATGGTGCGACTGCAGCTGCCGCGAGGCGGGGGATCCTGCACCAGGACATTCGGGGTGATGAAGAGGGAGCCACTGGGGATGTAGGTGCTGTTCGGGAAGCGGTAGCGATGCAGCAGCCGATCGGTGCTCAGATCGAACTGCAGCAGCTGCGGCGGACAGTGCTGGGTGGTGCCAATGACGCCCGAATCGATGACCCACATCTGGTTGCACTCCGTGATCTGCAAAGGATTCAAACTCGAAGATAACTCCCACTTAAACCCCGCTTAGAGGTGAACTTACAGCCACGCGGAAGGCGGAGGTGATCTTGTCGCAGTCCTCGCCGTTGCCATTGTGCCAGGAGTAGCTGGGATACGGCTGCAGCAGCGGCCCATTCCTGGCCTGCGTCTCGGACACGATGGCCAGGGTGTAGGGAATGCCAGTGGTGAACCTCGGAATGGTGGTGAACACCCTGACCTGGCCATTGCTCTGGTACTGGGCCTGCACATCGATGGGCGTGCCGTTCTCCGGCACTAGATTCCCAGCCGCCTGGGCATTCGCACGATCCTGGGCCGTGGGGAAGCCATACTCCAGCTGGCGCCACTGCGTCAGCGTCTCCACAGTGCGCACAGGTCGGGATCCCCCCGTGCCGGGGATGCTACCTCCTCCGGCGCCATAGCCCTGGACCAGGGCCAGCGTGAGGGCGATCAGCAATATCCGGAGATGCTCCATTCCGCTGTAATGTCGGAGAGGAAATGTTCCGGTCGAGCCACGAGCGGCTGCTTATCAACTGGGGGGCGCCGCTGATAACCAAAGAGAGGCGCGGAGCTGGCGGAGATTGAAGAGAGCTTTGTCTAGTTAAGAGTGTTTGCGGGATTATTTGTATTTGGCCAGATGCGGCCTGAAATGCGCACTATTAATATACGGTGACCCCGATCTGCCAACACTTTCTTCCACAGAAGCCAACTATCGACTGAAAACAGGCTTTGGGCGAAGATGAGCCGAGAGCGGGCAGAACGGAAATCGACGCCGTTGTAGGTACAGCAGATATAGCAGATGCTGCTGTCTGATTCAGGTTCATTGGCAGGTGGCTGCTGGTTTTCCCCGGTCTTTATTTCCCCCACTTACATTCAGCCAATGTTTTGCTCGCTCGCCTGATATGTTGCCGGGTTTTTGGTGGCCAAGACGAGTTCGTGCTAAAATTGTTAACCAAATATTGTCTCTTCGACTTTGACAAAGGGGCGATGTTTGCGGTCTGGAGCGGCTCAGCCAAAGCCTCTTATATGGCTGACTGATGGCTAATAATTACCGTCCATTATTGATGAGCTGCCCGCAGGAGGGGGGCGTGCCAACCCGTAATTAGTTTTTTACGATACTCTAAGTTAATTTGTAAAACGTTACTTCTATTCCCCACGACTTGAGCTTATCGGTACTTTTCTACGTGCTTATTTCTCATTCCAGCAAAGGGAGCAGCTGGATCGCCTGAAGAACGACCAGATCCACCAGGCTGAGTTCCATCACCAGCAGATCAAGGAGCACGAGGAGGCCATTCAGCGCCACAAGGAGTTCCTCGAGAACCTGCACAAGTGAGGTGCTTGCCATCCGGCAGAAATCTATGTTAACTCGTGACATTTACTTAACTGCATTTCACGCTCTACTGTAATACTTGAATCCTACCAATGTGCGCACTACCCCCGCTCGATTAAAAATAACTCAAAGAAGAAATGTTCATTGTATTCGAAAACCACATGCATTAAACAACAATTTATTAAAGGCTTTAATCGAACATAAATCTCGCTGGATGGGATGGGACAGCTCGGAAGCTCAACTGCGGCGCGTGCTACAACAGGTTAATGGGTGTTAACAGACATGCCCAGAAGTCGGGGCCCGATTCATTAAATTTCTTGGGTTTTTTGCTAGTTATAACATCAAGAACCCCAAATAAATTAAACCAATCCCTTTTAATTCGCATAGGAAATTTAGGAAAAAAATGTTTTACAAGTTTCTAAATCAAACTTCTTCAGATTTTATATTTTTAAAGGCACAAAACTATAAAATAGTTATAGGTTTGCGCATCTCCACAGCAGATAAATTCCCCAAACACAAGCCGGGGCTCATAAAAATGCAAAATCATGCCTTAATTAGCAAACTTGTCCAGCTTTCATTCAGAGTTTTTGTCAAGCCTGTGTTGTTTACACGTTTATTATAATACTCTTGCTAAAAAAACGATAGAATGCAAATTTTTGTACACTTTCTAATTGGTAAAACAGAAGGGCTAGTGAATAAACCATTTGTTTTAATTATCTTTCCGTTTTCTTCAGCAAAATATTGATTTGAATTTAACGGCTTTTGCATTTCCAAGTTTTAGTGGCGCCACCTACTGTCACTTATCGAAATTAGTGTGCCCAACTGTATTTTTGTTCAAGCTGCCAGGCAGTGTGACCATCTTGACTTGTTGAACTTTCTCTGGGGTTGATTGGTATTTGCACATTGCTTAGTTGCGGCCACACTGCCCTGCAGACACGTATTTTCAATGTTTTTTAATTAAAAATTAAATTGTTGTTAAACCAGGTAGCGCCGGCCGTTTAAAAATAGCACACACAGTGCCTCGTCATGTTTGCCAACCTGAAGAACAAGCTGATCGAGGAGGTGAAGGCGTCGCCGTCCAAATTCCAGCAATTTGCGAATGCTGCACAGGTATTGCAGTTGTTTCGGTGGGGGAGGAAAGGAGAAAGAGGGTGTGTGCAAATGCAAATTAACGAAAACATACGCAAATCGAGTTGTGCTTGTGTGTGCTGGGAAAAATGATTGAAATAAGTGCAACTGTGACCCATATTGAGCCATAGGAGCTCCCGGGTAGAGACCAGCTGTCGCACGAACACACTCACAGTTCCCGCAATCTTTCTAGGCCGCCGTGAGCTCATCGTCGAGCACCACGCCAAACTCGGAGACGAACACCAGCAGCAACAATGAGAACTTCTTCAGCATCACGGAGGAGGGTAAGTAGAGCATTCCATTCACCTTTTACCGGTGACTCAGCGCTGATTTCTTATCGGGCTTTTATCTTTTAGACACGCCTCAGAACTCGCCTTATCGCATCCAGAAACTGCCGGCCACCAGTGCATCTTCGCTACGGGGGCGCTCCTCCACGCAGTCGCTCAACGGAGTGGGTGGCGGGGCCACGCCCAGGACGCGCAAGCTGTCCAACTCGTCCATGGCCAGCGATGTGTCCTTCCGCCTGCCCTCGTACGATGCGCCAGCTGTGAGTATCTTGATTAACCAAGGAAATCCATGAGCTTTAAGGGAGTTATTCCAGGTCTACCACCTCCAGTCGGATCTGGACGAGACCAGCAGCGAGTTCGACGACTCGGCCTCGACGGCCCGCCTGGACGTGATCACCAAGGACCAGCTGTACGATGCCTACAAGAAGTCGCTGGATCGCTACCACAAGTACCGCTGCCGCTACACGGATCTGGCGAAGAAGTACAAGGAGCTGGAGCGCGACAGCTCCAAGGCCAGGGTAACGTATCCCCTATCGTAGCACCCCATGGGCTTCTGTTACTCATATTTCCCATCAAATCCCCTTTCCAGTCGGTGCTGGTGGAGACGCAGGACAAGGCGCTGCGACGCATCAGCGAGCTGCGGGAACAGTGCACCCTGGAGCAGCAGGCCAAGGCGCATCTGGAGGAGGCCCTGCGCATCGAGATGGACGACATGAGCTGCAAGATGCAGGCCTATCAGACCAAGCTCAAGCTCCTCGGCGAGAATCCGGACAACATAGCGGCGGCTCTCGAAAGAAGCGGCCACTCACAGGACGCGGAGCAGCTCATAGACCTGGAGGAGGCCAACGGTGGGTCTCCTGAGGATCTCTCCCGCCTCCAGCAGTTACTTAAGGACCGCGAAAGCGAACTCCAGGCGGTGGCCGAGAAGTACGAGGCTCTGCGCAAGCAGGAGGAGGAGAACGTGCTGCTCCTGGCCCAGACCAAGCAGGCCATTCACACGGAGCTGGAGCACAAGGACTCGGAGGTGCGTCAGCTGCAGGAGAAGCTGAGCGAGGCCAACGAGACCAAGGAGCACCTCAAGAAGCTGCAGGCCACCAAGCAGGAAGCGGATGCCAAGCTCATGGCCAGCGAGCACCTGCTGAACGAGCTGAAAGGAAACTACGCGGCCAAGGAGCAACAGGTGGTCAGCCTGGAAAGGCAACTCGAAGCTTTGAAGGCGGAGGGCGAGCAGAAGCAGGAAAGCGACTCTAGTGAGCAGCTGAAAAAGCTCCAGTTGGCAAAGGAAGAAGCTGAAGCGCATCTGGAATCCCTCAGAGGCGAGCAGGCAGCCAAGGAGGCTCTATTGAAGGATTTGGGAGCCCAGCTAGCTACTCTGAGGAAAGAAAACGAAGAAAACAAAGAAAACTTGGCTAAACTTCGCCAAAACAACGAAGAGCGTGAGTCTCAGGCCCAGGAGCACCAAAGGCAGCTACAAAACGCCAAGGAGGAAGCTGCAGCCAAGCTGGCCGCCACAAAGGAGCTGTTGAACTCCCTCCAAAGCGAGCATAAGTCTCAAGAGCAGGAGCTCTCCAAACTCCAGGAGAAACTGACAGAAAACGAAGAGAACTTGGAGAAACTGCGCCAGAACAAGGAAGAGAGTGAGTCACTGCAAAGGAAACTCCAGGCAGCCAAGGAAGAAGCTGAGGAGAAGCTCCTCTCCTCCGAACTCAGCTTGAACGCTCTTCAAATCTCCCTCACCTCGAAGGAAGAGCAGGCTGCCTCCCTGGAGCAGCAGCTGGCCACTCTCAAGACCGACAGCGAGCAGGGCCTGCAGGATCTGCGCCTGCACAACGATCAGCTGCTGGAAATAGTCCAGCGGCATCAGCAGAACGACTGGGAAAGCCAGCTGTTAGAGGCACGGGAGGAGCTGGCCGCTCTGCAGTCACAAAGGGAACAGCGCACGCTCGAACTCGAGAAGGGCCTGGAGATGGAGCGCGAGTCGGTGGCCGCCCTGAGCTCCGAGAAGTCGGCCCTGGAGGAGCAGCACCGTCTGAAGCTAGAGCAACTGCAGCGGGAGATTCATATCTTAAAGGATCAGCATGCCAACTCAGAGAGCGACACAGTGGCCGCTCTTAAAGTGCAGCTGGAGACGCTCAGCCAAGAGCTGGCCTCGAGTCAGGCGAGTCTCCTGGCCAAGGAGAAGGAGCTGAAGGCTAGCGGCAACAAGCTAAACAAGCTGAAGAAGCAGCAGGACCAGCAGCATGCCAAGCAGCTGGAGCAGCTCCAAAAGGAGCTGGCAGAGCGCCAGAACCAGAAGGAGGAGCTGCAGGCGAGGGTCACCGGCATCCTAGAGGAGATTGCCACAATGCAAACCCAGATGCAGCTGGTCCAGGACTCCCATAGCGAGCTGGAGCGGGAGAAGCGCCAGCTGGAGCAGGAGCAGGTGGCCAAGCTGGAGGAGATCCAGAGCGAGAACACCAAGCTGGCCGAGCGGAACTGCCTAATGGAGGAGCAGGCCAATCACCTCAACTCCCAGCTGCAGGCCAAGCAGGAGGAGGTAAGCAAGGTTCAGGCCAAGATGCAGCAGGTCCTGGACGAGCACTCAAAGCTTCAGAACGCCCAGGAGCTGATGGACCACGACCATCGCACGCTGCAGGACAAGTGCGAGGCCTACGAGAAGGATAAGCTAGTGACCAGGGACACGCTGGAGGAGCTGCAGGCGGCCAGCGAGGAGCTGCAGCAGACCAAGACCGCCCTGGAGCGGGATCTCGAGGAGCAGCAGCAGCAGTTGCTGGAGCTCAGGGAGCGCCAGCGGGAGCAGAAGCAGCAGATGCGCGACCAGGCCGAACGCTGCTCCGAGATGGAGTCCCGGAACTCGGAGAGCGAGGCCACCATCAGTAATCTCCGCGAGCAGCTCGATACACAGAAGCAGGCGGAGCAGGGCGTCCAGGAGAAGATCCAGGCCGCCAGTGCCTCCTATGTCACACAAATCTCCACCCTGGAGGCTCGCTGGAGCTCGGCCAATGCGGATGTGGAGCGCCTGCACGAGGCCAACGACGCCCTGCAGCTGGAAATGGAGCAGCTAAAGACCCGGCACAGCCAGGACCGGGAGGAGGTCAAGGAGTCCATAGCCCAGAAGAACCGCCAGGTGGTCGAGCTGCAGGAGAGGCTGGCGGAGCAGGTGACTAACGCCCAGAAGCTGGCCCAGTTCGAGGAGCTCCAAGTGGAGAACGAGTATCTGGGCAAGCACACCAAGCAGCTGGAGCAGGAGCTGGCCGAGGGTGCCGAAGTCAAGGAGAAGCTCAAGTCGCTGCAGTGCGAACTCTACGTCCTGCAGGAGAAGGCCGAGCAGCATGCCCTGCAAGTGTCCGAAAAGGAGACCCAGAGCGCGGCCGCCAAGGCAGAAACCCTCGAGCTCAAGAGGGCCATTGAGGAGCAGGCTGTGGAGCTCACCCGCCAGAAGGAGCACGCCAGCTTCGTCACCGAGCAGAGCGATGCGGTCCAGAAGGAGCTCCTGGAGAAGCAGCAGGAACAGGCCAGCCTCAGGGCCACCATCGAGAGCCTCACCCTAGAGGTAACCTCACTCAAGGAGGAGGCAGCGGCCACCTCCGACTCCGATGGCCTGCGTGGCCTCAACGAGCGACTGCAGCGGGAGCTGGAGGAGCTGAAGCACAAGAGCGACGGCGCCGAGTCCAGCATGCAGCAGGAGATTGAGGAGCTGCAGGCGAACAACCAGCAAATGGCCGAGCGCATCAACGAGCTGGAAACTTTGAGGGCAGGCATCCAGGCCCAGCAGCTTCTGGCCAGCATGGCCCCCAAAAACCTCCAAGGGGATCCTGCCACCAGCGAGAAAGCCGAGCTGGAGGCCAAGCTCAAGGAGATCATGAGCGAGGTCCAGGACGTGACGAATCGCAACCTGTTCCTGGAGCAAAAGTGCGAGAACTTCCTGATACTCGAGCAGTCCAACGAGCGGCTGAAGCTGCAGAATGCCAAGCTGTCGCGGCAACTGGATGAGACACTGGTGAGTTGAGGGTTCTCCTAGCCCTGATCCTTAGCTTATCGGTTGTATTTATGGCCAGGTATCCATGCAGCACAGCGAGAGCGTGCCGGCCAACACGGAGTTCGAGTACTTGCGCAACATCATGTTCCAGGTGAGAGAGAAAGCTTATTAATCTTATAGCCTTGTTCCACTGCCAACATTCAGCTCTATTCTCGAGAATGGTCCGTTCAAAATCGATAGACCATCCGTTCACCATTCGCCCCGAAGGTCTCTATACATACTACAAAAAATACCGAAAAATATCGATTATTAGGCGATAACTCTTAAGTTCCTTCCCTAAACCTTCCTTCCCATCCCTAATTTCTTATTGTTCTTGAAATTATGAATATTTTGGCAAAAAGATGAATGAAAACTAGATCCAGCGCAGCATTCTGTTGTCGCCACTGCATAATGCGATGCTCCTTCAGCTGTGGCAGGGAAATATTTCTCATTTGCGGTCGTGGCAGAAAACACCCGATTTTCCTTTGATATTCAAGATTTCACAGCTCCAAGCATAGAAATTAATAAGTCCTTGAATGGATGGGTTAACTTTGAAGAGGACGTCGTTCCGGGAGTCGCAAAAGAAAGCCTGAAATGACCGCTTTCGGCCGCGCATTGATGGATGCCGTCCCAATTAAAATGTAAACAAAGCCGGATCAGCTGTTCGTGCCATTCACATGTCGCCGGAGAATGTAGATGAATGTAGATGGAGCTGTGGAACAACCGATGGTCCATTTTCGAAATAACGGAGCAGTGGAACAAGGCTATTAGGGTTAACCTAAATTTAAACTTTAACTTACCTGCAGTACCTGACGGGCAACACGAACAACGAGACCCTGGTCAAGGTGATATCCGCGGTGCTGAAGTTCTCGCCGCAGCAGGCCCAGGTGGCTCTGGAGAAGGAGCATCAGCGCCGATCGCTGGTAGGCAATATAAACCCTTTTAAGAAGCTTTCTCTAACCTAAAAGAACTCCCTTTGCAGCTGAACAAACTAATCTAGCATGAACTGATGGCTCTCTACGACGGCGAATGGAACTGGGAGCCCTGTCCCCGCAAATGAGGTCGGAGGGATAAGCCCGATATCACAGCAAGTACCTTAGGCCTCACCTCTCAGCCCCTGGAGATGTCCGGCTGACTCCAGACCCGAGTTGTCGAGCAACTGATGTGAACCCCAGGCTAGGTCAATGTTATTGTACAGTCCACTGATTAGCTATAGCTTCTATATCTCTCTGTCCCAATTCATGCTAAGCATCCTGCACTTTTGTACATTTTGATTACGCTCTCCTAGGTTTCCGTCTCGAGATCCATGTCCTTTAGAGGTGGAGAAACATCGATAAACATATAGATAAATCGAGGTTTTTAAAATATTTTTGTCACACGACTAATTTGTTTTAATCGATGTTTTTTGTTTAAGTATCGATATCCGCAAACATCGATGTTTCCCCACCTCTAACATCCCCCCTTAACCCCTTGCACTTGCAATCGATTTGTGTATTTTAGTTATAAGTTGAAATGTGTAAAGATCCGCATTTAGTTTAATTCAAAATTATATAATTACATAAATAAATAGTTGCAAATTATACAAGGAACCAGGATACCAGGACCTACTTCCTTCCGGTGCGGTACTGCTTGCGCCGCCCCGCAAAGCACCGGATCATGGCCCGCGTGAGGGGCTCCAGCGGGTACTGGGGCCTGTAGTTCTGCAGGGCATCGCTCACCGTCTGGAAACCGAATCTCTGCAGGCGCAGGCAGGCCTGCACCGCCGCCTGCTGGACGCCAGGACGCGGCACTGCCACGATCAGGCGCTTGATGAGGCCCACAAAGGCGTGGATGTCCGTCTCCAAGGGCAGGGGCTTCAGCACCAGAGAAAGGCACTGCAGCAGAACCACAAGGCGGGCATCGTAGGCGTCCTGCTGGGCAGCCAGATCACAGTAGCTGGTGGCGAGCGGCATCAGGTGATCGGTGACCACGAGTTCCACAAACTTGGCATGCGGACTGCGGCGACAGAAGAGGGCAAAGGCGTAGGGAAGATGATCCAGGCGGCCCGCCTTCAGCTTCTCCACCAGGTTCTCCAGCACTTGCTGCCGGGTGGGCTCGAAGGGCTGGAAGTGGTACTCGAAGCGCAGCTTGGAGAGCAGCAGCCGCTCGGCGCCCTCCGGATCCTGCATGTCGTACGTCCTGCCCATCAGCAGATGCTTGATCACGGTGATCAGGGGATCCGAGTGGTCGTAGTCCCGCTGCTCGCGGTGGGGCAGCACTGTGGGAAAGTGACGGAGGACCTCTAGGACCAAAGGAGGCATGTCCCGGTCGTAGTGGTAGAGCAGCTTGGCCAGGAGCAGCCTCGAAGGATTCGCATAGCCTTCGGAGACAGCCTGCTGAGACACCGCCGCCAGGTAGAGCTTCACGTACTTCATGGTTACTTCAAGAGCGGGCCTTTCCTGGGTGTTCCGGAAGAGACGCTCCTCTAGCTCAGCCAGAAATCTCTGCGTGAACTTGAAGTACTTCAGGGCCTCTAGCAGGCGCTCCAGGGGAGCACCCTCGGTGCCGATCTGGGAGATTACCACCACCAGGGCGTTCACGATCACAGCTTCGTCCTTGGTCAGGCGGTACACCTCCAGGGACAGGGACTCCAGCTCCAGGCTCTCCTTGAGGTACTTGCCTATCGAGGCGCATAGTTGCTGCTGTTGCTTGCCCAGGGTTTTCCTCCGCTGTTGGGTGAGCTTGGGATCCGCCTGGTACTGGTCTATGACATGCTGGAGGATGGACTTGGGTTCGCCTCTTTCGTTCTGCGCGCTTACAGCTTGGTCCAGGGGGATTTCGGTGATGAATTCCACTTCCTCCTCTATAAGTTCGGAACTGGGAGAAGCTGGGGAGTCTTCGATGCATCTGTGACTTGGCTTAGGCTGCGATTTCGCAGGAATCCCTTTCAGGGTCTCCGATCTATTTATGGCCTGCTTCAGCTGCCTCCTTATTTGCTCTGCCAGGGAAACTCCGCTCTCTGTGCTGGTGCTCTGTTCCATCATCAGCTTCTTGGCTCTCTGGCGGGTGAGACGACCTTCTCCTGGTGTGGGTGGAGTCTTGACGTCGGATATAGTTCTCCTCCGCTTGGCGGTTACTGAAACGGGGGAGTCTATCGATGACACGCTGGGAGACGTGGCGACATCCATGACCAGCTTGTGATCGTCCTCGGAATCATCGCCGGAGTTCAGGGAGGGACTCGATGGTTGGGTTGAAAGGAAAGCCAGTATGGGTGACTTAATGGGAACTAAAGCAGGTTGGGCTACTGGGTTCTCCGTGCTCGGAACAAGCTGTGGTAAGTCTGATATTTTCGATCGTAGTGGCTGTTCCTCCTTGAGTTCTAGTTCCTTTCTTTCGGGCTTATCTTCTGATTCCTTACAAATATCTAAATCTGTGGGGATTTGTTCTTTGGCTACTGGCTCCTTGATGCCATCGGAATACAGCTCTTCCTCTGACTCAATGGGACTCCATTCGGTTTCCTCCTTAGCGAGCTGCTCTTCGCTTGATTCGGACTCACTTTTGCTTAACTCTTCCTCCGATTCAATTGCATCCAGTTCGGTGTCTTCCTGCACTAGCTCCTTGTATGATCCCGTATCACTTTTCTTGAACTCTTCCTCCGATACTATTGGTTTCAACTTGGTTTCTTTCTTAGGGAGCTGTTCTTCGTTAGATTCGGACTCACTTTGACTTAACTCTTCCTCCGATTCAATGGGATCCAATTCAGTGACTTCCTTAGGGAGTTGCTCTTCGCTTGGTTCAGGCTCCCTTTCGTTGAACTCTTCCTCCGATTCAATTGGATCTAACTTGGTTTCTTCCTTAGGGAGCTGTTCTTCGCTTGATTCGGAATCACTTTGACTAAACTCTTCCTCCGATTCAATCGGATTCAATTCAGTGTCTACCTTAGGGAGCCCTTCGTTGAATTCTTCCTCCGATTCAATTTGATCTTTCTTAGGAAGCAGTTGTTTCCTTGATTTGAGCTCCCCTTCGTTAAACTCTTCCTCCGATTCAATGGAACTCCATTCAGTTTCTGCCTTAGACAGCTGCTCTTCGCTTGCCTCCGACTCCATATCCGAATCACTGCCGAAAAGGTAAGCATTTGTATCATAGGAAACCTCATTGCTTGGTTCTCTCTGTGTCATGTTCTCATCGGCATCGGAATCGGAATCACTAGAGTAGAAGTATTGATCCCTTTCTGCTGCAGTTTCTGGTGAAGTAGGCTGCCCCTTGTCGAGGGAGAGCTCTTTAGCAGAGTTTAAATCTGATTCTAACTCTTGCTCTTCACACAGAATGGATATCTTATCAGAAACAGAGCCATTAAGGGGAAGACGCGGAGGATTTGGCGATAGATCTGGAAGATTTGGTGATAGATCTGGTAAGCTGGCTATGTTTGCCTTTCCCTCTGGTTCCAGTTCAATGCTGGATAGATCAGGATTTGTTCCTTCTGGAGATAAATCTGGTAAACTAGTAATGTTTCCCATTTCCTCTGGCTTTGTTTTCAATTCAAGACAAGCTCTACTGAGAGAGGGATCTGAGGGATTTGCTTCCTCTAGACACAGTTCTGGTAAACTAGTAATGGTTCTTATTTCCTCTTGCTTCTGTTCTGGAAGACTTGGTTTCTCTATGAGTAGATCTGGTAAGCTAGTAATGTTAACCATTTTCCTTGGCTTCTTTTTCAGTTCGAGGCAAGCACTTCTCTTAATTAATGGGAAGTCTGAAGGATTTGTTGCCTCTCCTGATAAGTCATGCAAACTTTCAAGGCTTTTCCCCATCTCCGTCTGGTTACCAGCTTCCTTACAAGAGATCCCAACAGAGTTATCAGTTTCCTTAGTATTCCCCTTAGGCGCCAGTTCAAAGTCATCTTTTAAAGACGACTCCCTCTGCTCCTGGACTACAGACTGGTTTTCACACTCACCGCTTTGTAAATCATCACTTTTTTTGGTTTGCTCCTCCTTGGTAGCCTTGGAAGTCAGCTGAAGCAAGTACATTTCCTCCTCATCCAGCTCCATATCGAGATTATCACAGTTGGCCATGTTAAAGGTATTCAAATTGCTTAGGAATTGGATTGCTGACTCCTCTGGTTCCTTGGAGCTTTTCTGTTCCGCTGAAGGCTCCTCTTCAGGCTCCATTTCCTGGCACTTTCGCTTGGGAATGGGCTTTATGAGCAAAGCAGCTGCCTTGCGCTTCTTGGACTTCTGTTCGCGCTTTCGTTCTTTGGGTTTTAAAGGCAGTTTTATGGGCGTGACATCACCGCCGTGGCTGATGTTTGGCGAGGCAACAATGGGATCTGTGCCCACGTCCATGGAGTCTGTACCCGTAGCGAAATCTAAAAGGAACGTGGACTGGATTAAGCCACTCACTAACTTGTTTCTGTTAAAGGCTTTACCTCTCTTGCCGGCGGAGGTCTGCTCCTGCTGCGTGTCCTCGTAGAGCTCGTACAGCCAGCTGGTGAAGTCCGCCTGGCTGACGGTGGGCGGCGTGGCCAGCGATGGGTTAGAACGCCTCTGCAGCAGAGCCAGCACCATTTGGCCAAAGACCTGCCACAGCTCCTCGAAGGCCTGCGGCGGCAGGTTGGCCAGGCAGCTTTGGTTTTGAGGTAGAAAGTTGAGCAGCTCCTTGGCCAGCTCCCGGGAGGACCTGGCCTCCTCCTTGACACTATCCAGCATGGTTCGCGACGGCGGCCGGGAGGCAGACACCTTGATGTGCGACGGCAGCTCCGACAGGAAGTCAATCTCGCGGTGGACATTGCAGAGCGTAGTGCAGGTGGCCACGCTGACTGTGGTCGGAGTATCCAGCAGATCGCACAGGGGGCTCAGCGGGCGCAGAGGGGCATCCCGCCAGGAGAGCATTTCATCCAGGATCTGACGCACATTGGGCAGGGGCTTCGGTTCGGGGAAGCTGGTGCCCACGTCGTGCTTCCGGATGAACGAGGCCGTCGTGGTGCCCCGCGTGGTGGTGTGGTTCTTGTGCTGCGTGCCCGTGTCGCGCGTTTCCACCAGTCTCTCCACCTGCACGGCCACCGAGCTCTGGGTGGGCTTCTCCTGGACAGGCTCCGGGTTCGTTTGCGTGCCTTGGCTCCTCCGCTTGGTGCGCGGACTGGGGCTCTTGGGCGTGGGCAGGCTGATGTTCGCCGTCTTGCAGTAGTCCTTGAGCTTCTTCACAATGTTCTGGTCCCGGCGCACCAGCCCCGCATCGTCGCCCAGGCGCTGCTCCAGCTGCATGAGGATGCCCAGCACTTCCTTGGCGTCCACGGGCAGCGCCTTGGTCTGCAGCTCCTCCTGCAGATTCTCACAGTTGATCACCTGGGCATCCAGCTCCTTTTCCAACTCCGCACAGCGCTCGCCCAGCTGCTGCGACTGCTTTTGGAGCTCCACGCGCTGCTGCCGCTCCTTCTGGTACAGGTCTGTGACCTCCTGGGCGGTGCGCTGCAGGTCAGCCAGCTGTTTGTTCTGGATCTTCAGCTGCTTCACCTGCCGGAGCAGCTCGTCGCTCTGGGCCACCCGCTCGGCCAGCCGGATGCGCTTCTCCTTGGTCTTCGCGTTGACCTTGGGCGTCGCAATCTGACGGTAGGGCGCCAGGAAGCCATCTTCCAGCGGCGCTGAGCCGTCCAGAAGGTGATCAATATCGATGTCTGGGAACTCGCACATATCCATGGCTGTGGCGTTTCACGTGGTCGCGTTATTGGCGTCGCCTAGGCGATTACTTCGGACGGGAGGGGGAAGACACAAACATTTCTAGTTATACACGGCGATTGCTGCTGGTACTTTGAAGTCTCTGGCGGTGGGTTCGACTGGTTTAATAGATAAAACAGAGAACTAAAACATTAATCCGCGTTTTTCTGCAGCCGGTCACCAAAACATTTCCCTTAGAGATGTGACCGCACCGATAAATTGACCCAGAACTAAATTATCGATAGGTTTTCGGTATATTTTCAATAAAAATACCATTCTCGAGGTATTTCCTAACGCCACCCACAAATAAAAACACTTGTGCATTTTTATTAAAAAATCAATTTCCGTTTTCAACTCATTTTTATTCGCCGATTTCACGTTAAACCAAACACAAACAGCTCTGAAATGTTGATGCAACTATTAAAACTAGGTGACTGGCCATTTAGTGGTGCTCGGCGTGCTCCTTAGCCTGGGACTCGGCCCATGCCTTCTTGTTTTCGGGCGAGTTGGCTGGAAAGATGGCAAATAAATAAAGCTTAGCGCAATGGTTAAATAATAGCAATTCCGCAAGAAACCCACCCAGTTTGCTGATCTTGTAGAACACGGGTACGCAGGCGACGGCCGCAATGAAGTAGTAGCGCCAGATCCACTGGTTCTTGATGTAGTGCTTGATGGGGAACTGGGCGATCTTCGCCGAGAACGTGTACGGGTAACGCATGGGGCGCCCGGCGGGCTTCTCAACTGCAGCTTTGTCGGCCATGGTAGGTGAAGATTTGGATGCTGCGGCAATCAAATCGATGGGGTTTTCAATTTATGCAAAAATTATGTAATTTTTCAGCAGCGGCAGGCGAACGTACGTACCTCACAAAAAGACAGCTATGGGAATGCCAACTTGTTTCGGTTATCAAGCACTAAAATTGGCTTTGCCTATCGAAATAGTTATCGGTTACAGTATTTTATACCGTTTTGGTATTATTTTTCGACCAAAATTTGGTACTACTGGCTCAATATCAGCTGGTAGACTTTTTGCCATCGTGAGCAAACTTTTGACGCTAATACGAAATATAACACAAATTCTAAGGTAAATGGGGGAATAAACACGAAATTGTTTATGGTTATAAGCTCTGAACACGCTAACTTAAAGTCCTGAAGCTGCGCCTGGAAGCTAACAACGCTGCTACTGAAGTTTGTGCCTGCCACCTTTCACACCTCCTTTTTGCCATTAAAAAAAGCCTTTCTCTCTTTTTCAAGCCTTCGCAATGGTTGTAACCAGCGAACAGGTGCCACAGGTATCTAGCCAAACACTCACTTGCCTCCAATTAACTTTTGTTTTGTACCAAGTAGTGAAATTTAGACTTTGATTTTGCATGGCTCCTGATTTAATACCGAATTGGTTATGTTTCACATAGATTTCTGAATCCTTTAGCTGTATTAAAGCCAAACTAATCGTATATTCCACCCCCGCAGACTGACGGCCAGAGCGCAAAGACCAAACAGAAGAAGCAGAGGCAACGCAATCGACCCCGCAACAAACGAAATCGCCACGAAGATAGCGATCTAAACAACAAACCGGAAGCTGAAACCTCAACCTCAACTTCAGCCACAGATTCTGCAAGTGCAATGCCGGGAGATAAGAGTGCGGATGCAGCGGCGGCCACGGAGAAGACGCGGGAGCAGGTAATGGCCGAGCGGGAGGCAAAGAAGCAGGCCAAACAGGCCAAGAAACAAAAGAATCCCACGCCCCCGGCCACCACAATCATCACGGAAGTGGAGCAGACCACCATAACCACCAAGCTGACGACGACCACCACAACCACGGCCAAGGATAAGCTGGAAGCAGTCACAAAGACATCCCCAGTACCTGTGGAAAACGGCAAGGAAGCGCAGGCGGGTGAGAAGACAAGGGAGCAGATCAAGGCGGAAAGGGAGGCCAAGAAGGCGGCCAAAAAGGCTGGCAAAAGCACAGGGGATAAAGTGGAGGCCGTCACACAGCAGTTGGCCAACCTAAAGGTGGCAGACAAGGCTCCAGCAGCGGCCAAGGCACAACCTCCAGTCTCCAGCGAAGCAGATCAGGTGGGATTTCCCTTTACATCCCTCTTGATCCTTAATTTAAAATGGTTTTTCGCTTACAGAAAAAACCCGCACTCAGCAAGGCCGAGCGTCGGGCCATCCAAGAGGCCCAGCGCGCAGCCAAGGCACAGGGACAGGCCAAGAAACCGCAGCCTGGCGGCAAGGCAGCTCCCGCTGCCAAGCCCACTGTCTCGCCCAAGCGGGAGAGTGTGTCCCCCGGCAAGGCAGCCACAAGCAGCTCGCCCAGCAAATGTCCAGCAGCCAGCTCGCCGCAGGGAGAGTGCCGGGTCAGGCTATTCAATCACTTGGTCTGCGCCAAGGGCGACAGCCTCTTCATCAACGATCCCCTCGTGCACCCGAGCATAGCGCGCTTGGGTGTCCAGTACGCCAAGCGGACGGTGGTGGGCTCCAATGCGCGCTGCATAGCCTTCCTTCATGCCCTACGGCAAGTGGTCCATGACTTTGAGACGCCACCCAAGAAGGAGTTCGGACGCAGCCTGGATGCGGCTGTCAAGCATCACGTGGATCACCTGCACAAGTGCCGACCCCTGGCCGTGTCCGTCTCCAATGCCTACAAGCAGTTCAAGAACCAACTCACCCAGCTGCCAGCGGATACGCCCGAAACGGAGGTGAGTGGTTGAGGGGAATCCTTCCCTGAATCCCAATTAATTAGAGCTGTAAAAACATCGATAGTGCCCTTACTCGATATTTTCGATAGTGATAGTCCAAACCATCGATACTATCGAAAAAACCAGATTAAATAGCATAATTTATATTAGATTTTATGTATTAAACAAAAAAACAACTAAATTCAATCACATTACTGTCTATATACATTTTTTATAAAGATAGTTTTTGATATTAATGATTAAAAATTAATTTAAAATGTTTTGGTCCTATCTTAAGAATATAAGAATTTATGATTATATTTATTTTTATATTACATTTATTGGCAAAAACTTGTACATTTTATACGAATTCACTGATTTGCTGCTGACGCGATGTATCGATGGTGGAAAAAAACAATCGATAATGACGTGGATATATCGATAATATCGATAGTTTTACAGCTCCACAATTAATACCATTTCGATTTTCTCCCTCAGCTCAAGGAACTCCTCGACCACTTCATCGACACTTACATAGAGAATCAGATTGGAAAAGCCGCCCAGGCCATTAGTGGGTTCCTCCAGGAGAAGATCACCGATGGCGATGTCCTGCTCACCTTTGCCTGCTCCTCCCTCATCCAGTTCATCTGCGAGGAGGCCAAGCGGCGGCAGGTCTCCTTCCGGGTGATTGTCGTCGACTCCCGTCCCGGCTGCGAGGGCCAGGAGATGCTGCGCCGCCTGCACGCCTACGGCATACCCTGCACGTATGTCCTCATCAACGCCGTGGGCTATGTGATGGCCGAGGCCACCAAGGTGCTGCTGGGAGCCCATGCCCTGCTGGCCAACGGCTATGTGATGGCGCGCACGGGCACCGCCCAGGTGGCCCTGGTGGCCAATGCCAACAACGTGCCCGTCCTGGTCTGCTGCGAGACGCACAAGTTCAGCGAGCGCTTCCAAACCGACGCCATTGTCTACAACGAGCTGAGCGACCCCAACCAGCTGGTGCGCGGCGACAAGTGTCAGCTGCACAATTGGGCGGCCAAGGGTAAGCTGATGCCGCTGAACCTCAACTACGACATAACGCCCCCGGAGCTGGTGAGCGCCGTGGTCACCGAGGTGGCCATCCTGCCCTGCACCAGTGTGCCCGTGATCCTGCGCATCAAGCCGGACATTGGCTATTAAGTGCTTGTGTCGGAGTTGTTGAATAAATAATTTTTATTACACTTTGATCAAATCGATAAACAAGTTTGCGTAGTTTCTAGAGGTGGGGAAACATCGGTGCATCGATATTTTGTGGGAAATCATCGATGTTTTTGTCACATCACTAAAGTATCGGAAGAAATTTGTTATTTATTTTGGAGCAAAACATATTTTTTCATGAAAACATCGATGTTTTTTTTATATATCGAAAAACATCGATGTTTTTTTTTTGTACATCGAAAAACATCGATGTTTCTCCACCTCTAATAGTTTCCATAATTTGCGGGTGTCGTCGTCGGTGTCTCGCCAGTTAATGCTAGTGGAATATGTGGTTGGTGCCGCTGCTACGAAAAGGGCTAAGCCCAAGTGTCTGTACAGCTTGGATCTGGTGATGGATCTCCTGATAATAAGCGGTTTCCTTTCTTAGTAATTGCCTAAAGCCAAGTTCTTAGCCTTGACGCGTATTTTACACTCATAATTTGCACTCGGTTGTACTTATTTGCTTGCTTGTGTGTGGCTCTAAATTCTAACAACAAAATACAGTTTTGTGCCCGACTTATAGACTAGGACCTTTCCTGGGAAGCCAATCGCTTAGAGCTGTAAAAGTATCGATACATCGATGTTTTTGTTTTTAATTTTAAAATTAAAGCTAAAAAGTACGATATATCGCGATGTATCGATGTTTTTAGATATCGATGTCGAGCTTTTACAGCTCTACAATTGCTAGTGGATTGTGTGTGGGTCTACTCTGGATTATCCATTTGCAACAATTTGAATGAGCTTCTATAAGCGGCTACGGCTACAAATGCAACAATAAATACAAACAATACAATATACTTTAAAAGGGTTTCCACTGCCTCCCTCCTAACCTTGATCCTTCCCTCTACGGGCTCTGCTTTTGCATCTGCATTTGCCGGAAGCAGCCGCGGCACACGGGCACCGGCTTACCACTGTCATGGCCGGGTAGGGCCACGTTCTTGTCTATGCAGCGCTCGCAGAAGATGTCCCCGCAGCGCCAGCAGTGGGTCTAAGGGAGGATTAGCCACTAGATAACTAAGTAAACACAGTTTTGTTTGGGAAACTTCGTACCTTTTTGCTGAAATGATCAAAGGGCGTGGAGCAGGAGCAGGTGGTGACATTGCGCATGGGCTTCCAGTCCACGGCCACGGAGTTGATCTCCTCGGG
Organism: Drosophila asahinai; assembly: GCA_008042795.1. Taxonomy (NCBI): domain Eukaryota; kingdom Metazoa; phylum Arthropoda; class Insecta; order Diptera; family Drosophilidae; genus Drosophila; species Drosophila asahinai. Next base: position 37,930 of record VNJZ01010988.1, read on the forward strand.
CAGGTTTTGCGGGGGACTGGCTTGCTCGGCATTCAGCGACAGGTTGGCAAAGGACATGTTACTGGCCTTCAGCGGATGATCGTCGTCGGCGGCCGAGAGCTCGCTCAGCTTTTTGTCGTAGTTGTATCTGGCAGGGAATAAATATTATAGTAAGTAATAGCCTTGTATGCCGTTATTCCACTGCTCTATTCCTGCCACAGCTTAAGGAGCATCGCATTATGCAGTGGCGACAACAAAATGCTGCGCTAGATCTAGTTCATTAATCTTTATGCAAAAATAATCAAAATTTCAAGAACAATAAGAAAATAGGGATGGGAAGGAAGGTTTAGGGAAGGAAGTTAAGAAATATCGCCTTATAATCGATATTTGTCGGTATTTTTTTTAGTATGTATAGAAACCTTCGGGGCAAATGGTGAACGGATGGTCTGTCGTTTTCGAACCGACCATTTTTCCCCATGTAAAATAATGGACCATTCTCGAGAATGGAGCTGAATGTGGCAGTGGAACAAGGCTATAAATCCCTTCCCGAAATAGGTTACTCACTTGTTATCATTGATCTCGTTGCTGGTGGCTTGCTCTTTGCTCACTTTCGGGGTGGTGGTGCTGGTGGCATCCTGCAGCTTCTTGGCCGACTTGGAGATGTAGTTCTTGAAGCTGGCTATGCGCTTGGTCAGATGCTGCACGTGATCCTCCAGCGAATTGCAGTGCTCCTTGCTATCGAGCAGCAGATCGCCAAGCGGCTCCCTCGGATGGATGCCGCTCTCGAAGCGGCTGTACATGCCCCGCCAGAACTTGATGCACTGCGGCGCCAGGTTGGCCCTGATCGTATCATCCACATTGGGCTTGTACAGCGGATTAATATACTCATTGAGGTGGTTGGCCATGAAGCCCCACAGCGAGAAGGTGCGCTCGGCGAGCTTCAAATCCAGGCGATCCTTCTCGCAGTTGCCCACGAAGGTGCCAAACTGACACGAGTGCACGTGATCGTGCAGGATGAGGAGGAAGCGCTCGTTGAACTCGAAGGACTCGCTGCGCTGCGACATCAGCTGCCAGGTGCAGTCCAGGAACTGGGTGAAGATCGGCGAGACCTCGCGCGCATCCGTCTGGATGTGGCCGCAACGCTCGCTGAACTTGTGCCCGAAGGCCAGCCAGTCCTTCTCGATCAGAGCCTGGAAGCCCTTGATGGTGCGGTAGTAGGGATTCAGCATGAGCTGGGCCAGCGAGCAGACCTGGGCAGTGCGATCCCAGCCATCGGAGCAGTGGACCACCACGGACACTCCTTTATCGACGGCATTGGCAATGAAGCTGTGAGGGATGAGGAAATATGGTAAAATATGGTTTAAATACCCTCTGTTTACCCACCTCGACGTGTCCAGTATGGAGCGTATGTGCTTCAGCCAGCCGGAGGACTCGAGGGCATTCAGAAAGGCGCTCATTGTGGGCGACTTCTGTTCGCAGGCCTCCAGAACTTTTTGGAGACTGGCCCGCTGCACGTGGATGTTCTCGATACCGAGGAAATGGAACTTTATGTTCTCGTAGAATGCTTCGTTCTCGTATCCCTTGCCGGCGGCCCTGTTGGCCATCGCATTTATCTGCAAACAGTGGGTAAGTGGATTTATTTGCTTATGTTGAGCATATTTACTCACCCTCGGTCTGGTGTCCACCACGTACATGTAGTCTGTGTTCGGATTTGTCTTGCGTATGGCCTCCAGCATCTGCTCATCCTCCAGGCAACGGGCACTGAAGCCGGACAGGGGCTGACTGCAGCGGCAGATGGAGGCCTAAGGGGGTTAATTAAAGGTATTACACTTCCCTAATTACTTCCCTAAGAGGGTTAATTCAAGTTATAATACTTCCTTAACAACTTTGTTAATATCTTAAAATATTTATAACTCTAACACATATTTGTAAAAACTCTTTACCTTATTATTGTGCAAATAAGTTAGCGCTGGGAGCCTCCCCTTCGATCGGAATCTGGAACTACTAATAAGCATCAGCGTGGTGGCCTCCTTGGGCACATAGATCTGACGCGGATAGGTGTCGCACAGCTCGTACTTCTCGTTCATCGAGCACAGCGTCCAGTTCTCGTTCGGCACCAGCATGTGCTTGAACTCGGCCTCCAGCTTGAAGAAGTCCCAGCCGGCGTTCTTGGGGTAGTCATCCTTGGCCGGCTGGTAATTGAAGCAATACAATTTGTTGATGGACACTGCGGGGACACCGGTTATATGATTTGTTATTTTATATTTTATGCTGAGTGATTTCTCGTACCTGGCTGAAAGAGCTTAAGGAGCGAGGTGTACACATCATGGCACTCGGAGTCCTTGGGTATGACAAAGGTGACCGACAGGAAGGTTTTGCAGCGGATGAGCAGCGGCGATCCTGTGGTGCTCAAGGGGAGCTTTTCAATGCTGGCCACGTGCATGTGAAGGATCTGGAGGTTTGGGGGTGGAGAAAGGTCATAAATAAGGGGGAAAATAAGATGCATTTTCATACTTTTGGTTTCTTAATTCTTAAGTAAATTATATTCCTTAATTCCTGGTATTAGATTTAATATTTTACTTTTACAATAAATTAATAATTGTAAAGAAAAAGGAGCTGAAAGGATTCCCAAAGCTATTACATTAAAAATCAAGTGGAATTATATTAAAATAAGGAATTATATTAAATTCCTTATTTAACATAACTCCTTATTTAATAATATATTAAATAAGGAATTATATTAAATAAGGAATAATATAATATATAATAATAGATTAAATACTGAATTATATAAAATAAGTAATTCTATTAAAATAAGGAAAAGCCATGTTATTTTTAAGACATTTAAGAACCAACTCAATTCCAATATATGTAATCCTAGCTTCAAATAAGATTTATTGATTATTATTTATTAAAAAACATGCCTTAACTTTGCCATTACAAAACCATTTCAATCTAAAATAATATAAGATATTTCTTTATGAAAATACAAGCCAGAAAGTACGTGCCTTTATCCTAGAACCCATAACCAACCGGAATCAAACTCCTATAATAGTTAATACCCATCAAGCGAGCTTACTGCCTGCCAATTTCCTTCCTGGTAGGACCTCGAAAAATATAGCTTATGGCCATGACTTCGTCCAGGGTTGCGCTTATGCAACTCTGGCCAAAAAAAGAAATAAAAAGGAAAACAGAAAACCCCAACGGAACTTTACTTACTTCCCCCTTTTCGGGGGAGACCAACTACGTGCCCGGCCAGGAACTGCTTTCGCCACTAAATAATTGATGCGCCCCAGTGGCGGGCAGTAAAAAAAAAGGGGGAGTTAGGAGGAGCAGCAGGGAGCTGGATTATGAGGAACTTAGCAAAGCAATTTTCAATGGCACCAAAAATCGATATCTTCGTGGCTCTCCTTAAATGCCAGGCCACTCTCCGTGGCTGCTGGCCGAGTGTTTCAACTTTTAATTAACCACTTTGTGTGTGGGAGACTCAGTGGTGGCTAGTGGCTCCTCTCCTGGGGCCACTTGTGGCACTCGGGTTCGCCAACTGGCACTAGAGAGAGCGCGGCGAGTGCATAATTAATACAATTTTGGCGTGGCAATTAAAATGCAATGCATGCGTGATTTCGGGGCAAAAAAAAAATAACTGAGAGAAATACAAAACATTACGTATACGACTTGGTGGCCGCGGCAATTTGCAGTTGGAATAATTAAGCACATTTAGTGGCACTTACACACCCGGTGATGTGTGTGTGTCTGAGCTGGGATTTCAGCACATCAAAGGATACTGCAGGAACGTTAAAAAAGGCCCCCATTGTCCTTTCAGCTCGGAGGCTAACAAATCGCGTTGCCCGGGACAATGCACAAGCGCTAAGCTTTCGCTAGTTATTTTTCCTCCTCCTCTAGCAAAGGATTTTAGGGGGTTTCCCTTTTGTAACAAGAAAATATGCTGCTGTTGGCTGTGCAATTAATACACACAATGGCATGGAATGAATCCCATTTCTCTGTGTGTGCAATGGGGCGTATACGCAACACGCTTATGCAAACTTTCTCTCTTGTTCGCGCGCCAGATTGCAGTTTGTCGAATTAAATTCCTGGGTAAACATGGGAACTTAAAGCAATGGAAACATGCTGCGAACTTGTTAGAGGGAAAGTTTCCTTCAGCACAAGGAAAGGGAGGAGCAGACCTCGTGGAGAGGCTTGCTTTAAACTTTTTGACAGCTGCAAGGAGGTCGGTAATAAACCGAAAAAACCCATTTGAGCACGTTCGTTGAGACGCGAGAGACCAAGGTGACTCACTAAACTGTTTGTATTGTTTTTATGCTTCTTTTTTCTTATATATGTATAAATAAACATTTGCCACTCTAACTGAGCTCTAACAAAAAGTTCTGGCCACAATGGCAACGTTTTTAGTTAAAGTAATTGATGATGTCACTTACCCAGGTCTCCTTGTTGCTGTCGGGCTCCACGAAAATCAAATGGGTGGCCGTCAGATATAAGGTTCCCACCGTGGGGTTCTTGGTGTTGTAGCGATCTATCATCCGCACGTTTTCCACCTGAGAGAGGGAGAAGAGAAAGAAATTGGTTACAATTTGATTTAAGTTCTTTTGGCGAGCGGAATTTGTGGCACTTTGCTTCAGCTGCCGCCCCACTGACGTCAGTGGAATCCATACAGAGCTCCCAAGCAACTGCATTGACACGAAGGAAGGAGGGGAAAGTTTTTCAATCAACATTCAGCGAATCCCCGAAAGAACTTCATCAAACATTCAGGAAATATATGTGCAGGTTAACTTTAAAGCTTTGAGTAAATATAGGCTGCCCTCTGCGGTTAGTTGGTATTCAGCCATTAAATGAAACCGCCGGGCAGCCAGCAGCCGACACATTAATTCCTTTGATGGTCCTTCAGGTCCTGCCATTCCCCCCAGCTGGGTTTCCCTTTTTGTTTTGCCTCCGGCAGTTTTTATTGCCCTGGAGGCTTACATATTGCTGTTCATCATCGGACTAATTTCCTTTCATGTCACTTAGATTGAGCTGCCTGCCTTGTTTGAGCCGGGTCCATTGTCGGGCCAGATAGATAAGGTTAGTTAATTGTCTGATTTAGCCAGTGGGAGTTCATTACTCTCGCCCGGCGGGGCAGACAATTCAATTTAACATGTAAATTATGGTGGCTTCACGGGCGGATTGGCTTAGAGATACCAGTGTGGGAATGTTAGGAGGTTTAATGGTCATTTTATAGGGTATTGTATCTATCTATTGTATCTAAAAGGATTTCTCTTCGATTTCCTGAAGGTTTCTTACTTTTTAACGAAGTAGGAACCTTTGTAATTTAAAGAAAGTCCATGTAAAGGGCTTAACTATGGAAATATTTATATATCTTTGTCTTAAATATTTTAGTCAGTGCTAGGAACTTGATGGAAAAATATATTTCATCACCATATATCATAGGAAAAGGTTTTTGCAGGCTCAATATTTTTGGTACAAAAATTATAACAATATATTGCAAGAAATATAAAGCTTAAGAGTTCAGAAAGTATATAAAGCGCATCTCTTTTAAACTGCTTTTATTTATAAAAAAGTTATTAATTATAATACTTAATGCACATTCCCTCACATTCACTCTATATACCTACTTGGGAATTATAGAGTAAATCAAGTTGTAAGTGTGACCATGCACCATAAAGGTCCAAGGCATACAGTCATGACTGTTGGAAATCGGTTCTTAAATTAGTTCCTCTAAGTCTGTATATTTTCCTGAATGTCTTAATGAACAAATATTTAAATTTAGACCTATATTAAGTCTTAAATAAAACGAGTAATCCCATTTTAACTGTAATTCTTTCTGGGCTTGCTGGAGGAATTAAAATAACGCACAAGTGTGTGCAGAAAGCCATAAACATGGAACATAAAATGGAAATCAAAGCCACAACTAACAGGATGGCAAATAGAGGTTAAATTGAACCCAGACCGCATTTCTCAGGGGGAGACCTTGCCAGTTGCAGATGCCAGATGCCTGTTGCCACCGCTGGCGAACACATCTTGATGGACGATTGCAATTTGCCAACCCGGAGGCAGCCATTCCATCTCTGACTTTGATAGAGAACCCATTACATTCATGGTCCCGACTTGAGTGTCCTGCTGACAGTGCAACAATTTGTACGTGCAAGGGAGGGAAGGATTGTGACGCACACAAGAAGCCCCGGATGCAGTCGGGACTCTAACGAAGTGACCCAAATAGTTGGAGAACAGTTTCGGGACAGGAGGAAGAAGTCAGGAGTGTGTGGTCCCCGAACATATTGCCCGAGCGCCGGCCCGATGGTAATTTGCATATTTTCCGGCCACTAGCCGGTGGCAATGCGTAAAACGGAAAATTAGTTGGATTCTCACTCGACTTTGGTTGAGATTTGCATAAAAATGGGCAGCCTGAGGCGAAGGCAATGGTTACCTTCTTAAGCACACTGTTGCCATTGTAGAAGACGGGCGCCTCGTTGAACTCCTCCTCGATCCAGGAGACAACTTTGTCGGAGACGAAGGGCGGCACGGGCACACCCCACAGCCGCTTGTTCCCGTCCGGCGGCTCCTCCGTCTCCGGCGAGATGTTGTCGAAGCTCAGGCGCAGGGCGGAGGTGGGGGACAGTTGGCGCTCGATCTCGTTGAACTTGTTCATGAATCGGGTAAAGTCCATTGTGCAAGAGCCGTCGGTTTGGTGGATTTTATTGATTTTGAGTTCACAAACAATAACAGGCGGCGGAGAGGGAGGCACTCGCAAATCGCGCTGGGTGGGCGGGAATAACTCTTGAGACTTTCACTTTTCGCCTGCCGACACGAACGCCAAACCAAACTCCAAATGTACACTGCAAATATATGTGCCTTTTTTCGGGCTTTCGGTGTGTGTGTGAGTGTGTGTGTGTGTGCACTTTTTGGGAGAGCGAAAGCTTCGAAGTGCCCCCGTCGAGCGATGGAAGTGGACTCAGCTGCCTGCGAGCAAGGCGCGCGCTTAAAAGCGTGCTACGATTTGTGTTGGGGAAATTTTGTTTAAAAGGGAAATTCCCTCAGTTGGCAAGGATTTGGGGAGAGCATGCAGGGCACATTTGCATACCCTAGAAGGGTATTATTTTGGTGTTTAATACAGGGACTATCTCGAAAAACTCTACAACAGCCAAATATTATTACTTTAAAACAATTATATTTTTTTCAAAAATAAATTATACAACTTCTAAGGATAATTTATTATAATAAATATTAATTAACTACATAAAGTCGTTATTTAATGGGTTCTTTGCCAAAATATGAACAATATCTCTAATATTGATCACAACTTCAAAAGTTAAATTCCACAATTTAAACAGAATAAAGTTTTTAAGATCAAATTACGCCTAAAAAATAATCCAGGAATGTCACAGAAATTCCCATTGATTTGAATTCAATGGAAAAAGTGTCTAAAAGTATGCTACAATACAATACAAAAACCCACAAACAAAGTAATTAGCTATGCATTTATTGCTCAATTGATTATCAATCAATAGCGATTTCTGTAATTAAAGCTCAGAGATTAGATTACTGATAACACACACCTTGCTTAATATTCCCACCTAGAATTCCCAAATTTCCAAATTATTAAATATTTCAAGCTCAACACGAATGAGCCTGTCGAAGGCCAGGCCTTCCAAAGCATCCCCCACGGAGGCTGAGGGTATTTTTCGATAAGTAACCTTTTCACGGTTAAAAAGTTGCCTCTCAGATTGCGCCTGTGTGGGATGTGGGTGTGGGTTCGGGTTCGTTCGATGATGGGCAGCAGAGAGAGGTCACCACCTATTTACTTTCTATGCGCATGTTTTACAGTTATATTAATAGATAGGAATTTGCTTCTTGTTGCTTTCTGGGAGTTGCTTCCCACGGTAGGAAGGCAGGAAGGAGGGCGTGGAGCACAGCCGGTCTACGCTTTTCACCCGCTCAGGTTGACCTGACCTGACCGTCCTCCCATCGATTTTCAAGCAGTCCAGTCAGATGACTCACAGCCCTTTCGGGGCATCCAGGTGTTCCAAAGCATACGCCACATGACGACCATAGCTGTACTTAACCCTATCGCACAATTCGGGATTGATTAAGCTGGGAACTAACCTTGGCGAGCTTTATTTCGTCCATTGTTTACGTTTTGATTGGGTTTTCCTGTTGCCTGCGTTGAAGAGCGCGCGGTGCGGAATCACAATCCGGCTTTTTCGACACCGGTTCAGAAGAACAAGCCACGAAAGGTGTGGACTATGGGTTAATTGTTGGATGCACTTTTCTATTTAATTTGCATTTTTGATAAATAATAATAATTCTGCGAATTGGTGAGACCGCGCGCGGACCGTTAAAATATACCGTGGAACTGCCCACTCTTGGAGATGGAGGTTAATATCGGAAAAATACCACAAGATAGTGTGGCCAGACTGTATTATTAGTAATTTTCTGAACTTTCTTGGTGATTGTAACGGTTTTATTGGAGCTTTCTCCGGGCGGTACTGGAATACACGTAAAAAAATTAAGTTGTAATAAAAAAAATATTAAATAATATATTTAAATTCAATATTTGTGCGCAAAAAATGCCTTTAATATAATTGTTCAAATTTGAAACACATACAAATAACAAAGAACGCGTTTTGCTATCAAAAATTGACTAACATTGACGGTATGTGGGCTTGGGTTCTTAACCCTCTAAGTGCACTTCAGGCGTGGGTTAATTAAATGCGGCGTGTGTTCGTCGTGTTCATTTACGCAGGCCTACGTATTTGGTCCAGACGCCCTTGTTGTCGAAATATGGCTTATTCCGGGAGCAGATGATGGCCTCCCTGAACACATCGGAGTATGACGATGGCATGGACGCGTGCTTGTAGAGATTGAAGAGGAATTCGTAGACCTGCAATGGTTAAATGCCACTAATAAAGGGAATTGAAATCATTTCAGTATTTCTACAGACCTTCGCCTCCTGGTCCTTCCAGAAAATGTGATCGCACAGGTACTGCATGCTCTCCGGGAACAGCGACAGCCGCTGCTTGTCGTCCGTGGCCACCACATCCACGCTGCCCAGCAGCACCGCACAGCCAGAGAGCACATCCGCCGCCAGCATGAAGATGTCCAGCAGGTACAGCGCCCGCTGCACCTTCTCCTTGTTGGAGGCCTCGGCCAGCAGCATCTGGATCTCCAGGAACATCTCCGACACCCAGTTGCAGGCGTGCTCGTCGCTGCCAAAGGCATACAGGGTGGCGGCCAGGTGGCGATAGAAGAACGGCCGCTCCTCCTCCCGCTTCTCATAGGCATCTATAATGGGCGTCAGCCACTTCAACGGATTCGCCAGCTTCTCGTTGTACAGCACCAGGTAGCACCGGATGATGGTGGCCTTCTTCAGCTTGCCCGCTGGTGTCTCCCACCAATTGGCAGGCGTCGTAAGCCCGTCGATGGCATTGGGATGCAGGGTGGCCACCACTTCGGTGTAGCGCTCAAAGAGCCTCGAATCCAGGTTCATCGAGTCCATGTAGCGCTCCACAATGAGGGTAAAGACATCCAGCACCTCGGGTATGTCGCACTTTCCCGTGAAGAGGTACTTCACGCTCTCCAGGAACTTCTCAAAGAGGCAGCCCTCGGCAAAGTCATTGAGCTGCGACTCCTTGAAGCAGTAGACGGCCACCTTCTCGGCAAAGTTCTTCAGGATCTGCAGGCTCACGCTGTTGGCGATCTCCGGGAGGAGGGAGAACAGCAGCAGGAGATCCTCCTCGAAGCAGTTCGGCTCAAAGTCTACCAGGAAGTTCTCCAGCAGTCGCTTGGCCGTGCCCGAGCTCAGCGCCTGGTTCTTGGCTATCATGATGCAGTACTTCCGGGCGTCAAAGGACAGGTGGAAGAAGCTCGTGAGGCAGCTCCAGTCGAGCGGGGGAATGGGTTTGGGGAACTTCTTCGAGAGCGAGCGGAGAGCAAAGGTCACGGCATAGGGCTCCGGGACGTAGTCCCCGAACCTGGCCTGACTTACCACGTAATTGGTGACCGCCCGGAGGGGACTGGTGGCGTACAAACCCACCAGCTTGCGCGGCTCCGGCTTGCCCTCGGGCAGGCGGTAGACCCCGCTCCGGAAGCCCCCAATCTCGCTGCCTATGTGGTGGGAAATCAGATCTGCCGCTGCATCCCCGCACTCGGGGCGTATCTTCTGCAGGAGTTGAACCCACACTTCACCTGGAACCGTCTCCTGCTGCAGATCGAGCACCTCCCGACCACCAGGGATTGCAACTCCTCCTCCTACTATTTCAAATCGGAATTGAGCTGGTATGTGGCGGAGATTGAGGGTGGTGCCTGGCTCGTAGTTCTTCAAAGCAGCCAAGGAATTCCTCACCTGAGCGGCATCTGTGCCCGGTCGGCTGATGGCCTGCCACAGCTGCTCCAGGGCATCGTCCGCCAGCTTCTCGTACTCCAAGGTAGGGGTCTGCAGCAGGGGAACCAAGCCAAAGAATCTATAAAGGGATTTAAGGGTCTGCGGCCGCTGTTCGCTGCGGAACTTGCTGCCCAGTGCCTGCCAGGTGGAGGCAATGTTGACGGTGTGGCTGTCACACAAAGCATAGATGGCATCCAGGGCCAGGGCAGTGGCCAGATCCCCAGCCTCATCAGAGCAGTTGTTCAGAGTGTTGCTGAGATGCGGCAGCAGCTCCGAGCCATGCAAGGTGGGTCTGTATCAGGGGGGATGGGGTATTAAGAAGGTTCTAAAGTTAAAACTAATTTCTAGGCTACTTCTCCTGGCAGATTTCCCGCATGGCATGGGTGCGGGCTATTTGCAGCTCCCAGCGCTGGTCGCCCTCCGGCAGAGGCTGTGCTATTTGCTTCAAGAGGAAGGGATAAGTGCGCGTCTCCACGCGCCACAATCGCAAATACAGATCCACGCAGAAGGTGCCGTTCTCGGAAGACAGATTCCTGATTGTGTTCAGGATCATGGGGACATTGTCCTAACAGAAAAAGTTTATAAGGTACCCTTATAGCGTTAGTAGAGACTCACCTTGCTCACTGCAAAGCTGGCCAATCCCCGGAGCAGCTCCAGCTGCAGTTCCGGATTGTTTTCGTGAGCCAGCTTGAAGATGTAGGTCATGAGGAAGTCGTAGGCAATGCCCTCGTTCACCTTGATGATCTGCAGGATAACCTCATAGATCTTGAACCAGCAATCCACGGGCGGCTCTCTGGAGAGGAAGAGGGCCCTCAGAAACAAGTGCAGGCGCTGGCAGAAGGCCGTATTGGCCTTGACATTCAACGCATCCACAAAGGCAAACACATCCTGATTGTCGGAGGCATCAAAGGACTCCACCAAGGTGGCCAAATCAAAGGCGATCGCTATGTCCGGATGATAGTTGCGCATATGAGCGGGCCGGACCAACTTGGTGGCTATCTGGTCGCCTTCCTGCTCGGTTCTCTTCGCATCCAGCACTCGGTCGACTACCTGGTGAGCCAGGGCCAGGCCCTCTGCGGGTATGAATGCAGTCTGAGACATCCACTGAATGATCCCGTCCAGACACATGTTCAGAATGTATTCATGGCCACAGCGCTCCTGCACCACCACGAAGACCATAATCCGCAGCAGATCCGCCAGATAAAACGGGGATAAAACGTGCAGCACCTCCGACAGCAGCACGAGCAGGACATGGTAGTGATCCTTGGTGTGTTCCCGCGTGGCATGGAGCACCCTCAGCAGGCACTGCAGGCTGGGACGCGGATCGATGCCGTAGTTTGCCAGCTGCTTGACCAGGCAAGCCTGATAGATGGCCAGGTCTATGGACTGAGCGTGGTCTTCGCTTTGTAAAAAGTGATCGATGGCCTCAATGACCAGGATGCTGGTGCACAGGCAGGTGCTGGCGTTGTTGAACTTGCTCCAGGCCAGCAGCTCCTGCATCAGGGCCTTGGCCTCCGGCTGAGTGCCACTGAGGTCGAGCAGGCAAGTCCAAATGGGCTTTACATCGTGCAGCGTTTGCGGATTGCACATAACGTACAGGAAGACGGGTCGAAGGTATTCTATGCTATAGTCGCGAATGCTGTTTATTTTAAGGGGGATACTAGGGTTAATCCTTTGGGGAAGCTAGAGGAGATCTTACCCCTTGTCGTGGTGCTGACAGATGCCTATGATCTTGTTGCTCACATCGTGCATGCTCACACTCGAGTGCTGGAGCAGCGAGATCAAGGGATGCTGCTGCGTCTTCAGGCCATAGGAGCACTGGTAGGCTTCCTGATTCTTCAGCAGCGAGGTTTTGCGCTTTAAGCTTAGGAGTTGCAGACCCAGAACGCTTTCCGTGATTATGGAAAAGTGCAAGGGTCTGGGAGGAAAAGGGTAAGGAGAAGTTTGAGATACAAAATGAAGAGAAAATTATATTAAGTGTTTAGTATAAGATTATCGGTTGGGGGTGCATAAACTAATTCCCAAACATTAACTAAAAGCGAAAAGACAACCCCGTTTTACTTGATCTGGAACTGTAATAGAATTTTAATTAACAGAAGAGAGATTACATAGGGTTGCAAACGGATAATTAACAGTGGTTACATGTAATCTGGTATTATATGAGATTATGTTCACATTAATGGGTACAAAGAGAGACCAGCTTAGAGAAAGCTCAAGTTTGACCGACCATTAACCCTCTAAGCCCAAAGGTGCCTCAATAAATTTATTATATATTTATCTAAAACACGAGAAGCTTTTTAATAATTTGAATTTTATTTTGAATTTAATTTGACAATAACTATTTGTCATTTGTCAACTGACAACTATAATTCAAATGATTAAAAAACCTCTCGTTTTTCAGATAACACATATTTTATAATAACTTCCTTGAGGCATTCTTGGGTATTATAAGGTTAAGAATAATTTGTTGAAGGTTATTCCTAAATGTTAAGACCATCTTCTTGAGCAGAGGCTGGAATAAATATGTTTTAATGATTTAATTAGCAATAACCCCGAGTAATCAGTGTTGAATTCCAGATAGCAAACAATGTAAGCCATCATTAGGGTGGAACTGGCGTTTAGCACCCACTTCCGGGGGCAGCAGAAAATCAGCAGTCAAGGATTAGAGGTTTGCGTTTGACGGGGTAATTATTATGCACGCGCTGGCCACTCCCTGGCGAGGCGGCCTCTAATTGCCACCGCTCCCCTGCAGGCCAATTAATATGCAATCCTTTTTGCCAGCACCTGCACCGGAGCACCTGCTGCACTTGCAGCCCGGAATCGCCTTATCAAGGTTAATTCCGGCATTACATGACCGCTTGTTCGTCCTTCGCCACTCCGCAAACATTTCAAGTTCAATGCCAGCCCGTTTCCGTGGCTTTTGCATACATCAAATCAAATATTTGCCCGTCAAGGACGCTGGACATGATAGAGATTGGGTGGACTTTGTACCTGTGCGTGGCGGGAAGTGGCTAATAGTTTTTATGGCGCCGCTCGGATCCAGGAAGATTGACGACCCCGGATTGCGGCCAAGCGGAAGCCAAGTCAATGCCAAAAAGAACTGGGAGTCATAATTCATTTGCGCATTTGTTACATGACGTGCCAAGTGGCAAGGCAATTAATTTGGGGCACGCGTCCAGCGGAAATGCGGGGGATTGCGTGCTGACGCAGGGACGGAAGGAGGGACAACAGTGTTTCAGAGGCAGGCGTTAAATGCGCGTTAATTAAGTGGCTGCAGTGGGTCTCCCTGGCTTCGGTAATTTATGCACCTTTATGTGGGCAATTTTGCAATTTCGCAATTGGAACCGCTGCGTTCCACTTAGGCAGCACCTCCTGCTGCTGCTGCCGGAAGTTCAAAGGCGCGCCCCTGCGGAATTGTGCTACAAATGTATGCCATTCATGTATGTGGGTCGTGGGCGTGCTTCCAAGCTAGATATAAAATATAGACATGCAGATATATATCCTCACCCCGCACTGGCCAGCATGGAGAGCAGGCTGTTCTGCACGCCGTTGGCCTCCAGGGCGCCCTCGTCCACCAGCCGCACCAGCGTCTGACAGCTCATCAGGCTGAGTTGCATGTGTTCGTGCTTGCACTGCGACTTGAGGAACTCGATTTCCTTGATCTGGTGCTCCGGCACCTGCTTGTCCCGGCTCTCCACGATTCGCGTGTAGATCTTCTCTAGGCAGGAGGCCAGCTTGACCACCGAACTGCTGGGCTTTATGCTGGCAAAGTCCTCCATGGCGCTGGAAAAGTGCAAACACAACTTATGTAGCTATGCAAAACCCTTCAAGTGACTGAGATTTATGGTTTGTTTGGGCCCCAAGTCGCAACGGTGCGCGGCGCGTGTCCTTTCTGCTGCTCGGCTGCCACTCGAATGCGCTCGCGTTTGAACATTGCCGCGTTTTCCATGCGCTTTTCCACCCTCGTCGTCGCCACCTTCTAACTCACGTTTTCCTTGTTTACTCCTGACTCGCTGACCACTGCGTGCTAGCTCATTTCAAGGATGTAACAATGCAGGAAGCTAGTTGCCTTAGTTGGCTTTTCGTGTGAAAGCTAGTTGAGCGGTGAAAATGGGGAAATTATTGCAAAATAAATAAAAGAAAAAGCCGGGTCGCGATGTTTTGTTTTGGTGCTTGCCAGTGTGACCGCGGCGCGGGCGTTGAAATATACCATTAAGCTTGAGGAAAAATACCAGCAGCGGGGGTGTCTGCAGAAACAGTGGCAGCCCTGCGTAACGGTTATCAGTGGGATTTCAAATTTAAACATTCAGTTTTGTAACTTAAAAATTAAGATTAAGCCAATAAATACTAAATATTAATAACAAAAATAAATTTAAATAAATGAAAAGAACTTAGAACTTGCTTCTTACATTATATTTACATTTATCACTTAATTGTTCACATAATGAAGAAATAAGATTTTTATTTAAGTTTTAGAACGATATTTTTAAATGAAACAAGACCCATTTTACCTTAAACAAATATATACTAACAATTTTAATGGTCATAGCTGGTATATAAGTCTGTAAGTAACAGCCATGCTTAAAGATTAAGTTTTTCACCTCATTAATATCCCCGGAATCCCCTCACTCAACTTTCACTGATTCTCGTTATTTAAATAATTACGAAGGGCAAAGAAATCCGCAAGTAAATCTCCATTCCCTTCAAGGAACCCAATTCATTTCCATTTAATTCCATTTGCATGCCATGAAAAAATTAAGCGAAATCTGAGAATTCTCGAACACTTATAAAAAGTTAACATTCGGATAATGGACTGCTCTTTGGCCGAGGAACCCAGAATTTATGCCCGACACCAACTCCAACCGTTGATTTATTTACAGCATGCTCAGTTAAGCCACTACAACCTCATCAGCATCCTGCTGCTGCTTCGTATCCTTGCTGTCCTGCGGAGCCTGCCCTTGTTCTTTGCCGGCTGCTTTTTCAGTTAATTGACTTTATGCATTTTTGCAACTCTTCCCTCCCCGTTGTCGTCGTAAAATGGAATTAATTATGCTGCCGCTGTTGCAGCTATAAAAATGTAACCAAGCGGAAAGGAGCTTCATAAAAGCCCGCGGACGGTCGGGCACAAGGTGCTCCCAAAAAGAAGCCCCTGGCAAACGGGGTAGAAACGAGCTCCGGCGGCGGTGGCGAGTTTAAACTGCAATCATTCATGGCCGGCATCCAACGGCAACGGCAGCAAAAAGCGGCGAAGACAAAGGTTAAGCCCAAGACGGGCCAACGTAATTTCCGCTTCCTGACAACCCCGGAGTTCGTATTTTTGGGCAACTCCTTTCCTTTTCCTTTGCGTCGCCTTCGCCGCTTTTACTTTTAGCTGGGGATTTATGATTTTATTACCAAATGGCAAAAAGGCACTGCAAGAGGCGGAAGCACTTTTTGGCTCTGCGATTTCTGCAATTCAACTCAGGAATTTATTTCCTCTTTTTTTTTCTCTTGCCAAGGTGGCAGACCGAACTGCTGCAATTTGATCGCTTAAAATATTTCCCACGGACTTAAATGTGTATATTTTGGGCTCAAAGAGAGATTTCGCGGTCTTTGTTTTGTGGTTTATCGCGGGGCTTTTCCATAATTTTCTTCTATTTTCACGACCACAAATCCCGGGGGCATCTGTTGCTTTGTGGCCATTTTCAATACAATGTTCCATTGAAATACACATTAAGTTTGTGCCTTTTACACCTTTACCGCAGGATATATGGGAGCAAGGACCTGTTGACAGAGTTCCTGAATATTTGCGGTTAACTTGAGTTTAGCCAAGTTTACGATTCACTCCTCGCTAAGGTACACGATTTATCGAGTTGTATATTTGGCAACAAACCTTTCCTTTTATTCATTGCATTGCCACAGAAAATAAAGAGTTCCCCGGGCGCGCTTTAGTTTGGGGTTTCTGTTATTTACGGTTTCAACATAAAATATTTAAGCCGGTTAAGGTGGTTGGGAGGTGACTTTTAGAATACTCTTTAAGGGGTAGCAGGGAGGCGGGAGTTTAAAGTTTTTTTTTACAATTTTTCCTTACCAAAAAACAGAGAAGTTTTCATTTTAAAGTTAAAATATTTACTTTTGAGAATAGTTAGCATTAATTATAAGGGTTATAATAATATATTTCAAGGCATTTCTTTTAAATTTTCATAAACTAACAATGTATCTTTAGTTTTATAGTTAAATCTTTAAATATATTTATTAATCCACAGAAACTAGAGTCATATATATATTTTTCCAATTATAAATTCTCTTTTTCCTTAAACATTTCCTTTGCTTTAGTTTCCTGAATTTAATTAAATAAATACAAACTCCTTTTGCACCGAATATACATTTTAATTTGAATTATTTGACAGAACTTTGATGTGTTTTTGCCCCAATTTAAGCTTAATGTTTCTTTGCGGTGGAATCACACGTTTCGGAAGCAATGCCGACAATAAAGGATAACATTTCCACGAACTCTGTGTGCGCTGACACTCTTAGCTCGCAGCCATGTGGCTGTGGCTAAAACGTAGCCCAACCGGGCCAACAGGAATCAGGAGTCGCCCGGAGCACGTGGCAAGGTGAATTTGCATATGCCCAGACACGACAGGTGTTCAGCCCCGTTCGGATCAACGCACCCTCCCACCACCACCGCCACCTGTCGCAATGGCCACAATCACATTGCTTCAATTAAATGGAGGCGACTCATTAATAATGCAGACAGCGCATATTTGGATGCCATATATAGAAGAAACAGGTAGGCAGGTGCACGTGTGTCCTACGTCTTGGTTTGTTTGCTTGTTTGTGCAAATGCGGCGAGAGAGAGAGAGAGTGAGGAATTTTCCGGCTAAAGTACGGGAAAACTTTAATGAAGAGCGACAAGCGGAGAATGAAAAGTTTTGCAGCAATTTTTTTCCGCACAGATTCCAGATCTCACATACAAGTTGCCGTGGAATCTTTATGAATATTTATGCTCGAGCTTTTTGCACTCGATCTGCGTAAGCTGGGGCGGGCAATGAATATTTATAAGTGCTACAGTTAGTTACCTGCCGATGGAGTCTGCAGTTCAACTTGGATATCAAGCATACGCAGCGTTGGCCCGGCAACGATTTACTTCGCCAACGCACCGCTGAGCATTACCAGCACATTTTACACATTTATGCTGATTTCCGATAATTGAAGGGCTTTAAGACGGAAATAAATGTAACGTGAAGGGAATATTAGAAAAGAAATAAGAAAGAAATAGGTAAGAAATAGGGAAGAAATAGGGAAGAAATAGGTAAGAAATAGGTAAGAAATAGGTAAGAAATAGGAAATAAACAGGAGCAACCAGAGATAGATACTCAAATAAGCTAGTTTAGTATTAAAATTATCTTAAAATCTACCTAGTTTAATAAAATTCAAATCTTAAAAAAATTTGCCATGTACGAACTAATTTTTTTTAAATATTTAGGCTTGAAAAATAGAATTTAAAAGGAATTTAGGGCCGAAAAGCTCTTTAAGACCCATGTAAAAATAAATAGTCCTAAAAATAACACATTTCTATATTTAAAAAGTATTTCATAAATTTATTAAATATTTTTTAACCCTTAGGTACATACAGTTGTTGCCCTTGCTCATATTTTTAAAGCTACCCTTATGTAATTTAATGCTTAAAACCTGTGAAACGTAAGCCAAAGGCATCGCATTTCGTGTGGAAATTAAATGCGAGCAAATTAGTTTCCTGCAATTAGGCAGAGTGCAAAATAAAAGCTATATAAATGTGGAAAAATTCGATTCGCTGTGCAGCTAAACTTAAAGTTCAACAGCTCAATTTGGAGTGCGGTCTCGTCAACAAATTACTGAAATTTTATGTTGCCTACCTTTGGGGCGGCGGGCTCTAAAGAAGGCAACTTAATAAGGACATGTGTGTGCGGTTTTCTGCTGTCAGTGTGTGTGAATGATTTAACCTAGACCAGCTATTCATTCTTCCTTGTGGCCCACGTAAATGGTAGACAAGAAAAAGAACAGAAAACCGAAGAACCGAAAAACCGAAAAACCTTTTCAATTTCCCACTAGCATTTCCCTTTGTACTGGAACTCTAAATTACGGCAAATGTTTAAATGTATGCCCACTCGGACAGCGAGTGTGTGCTGTGTGTGTGCCTGTGTGTAAACATAATTTGTGCGGCACGTGCGTTAAATTTAATGAGGCAAGCCGCGACCCACGAATCGAGCTCCAGTTGCGGCGAGCCTTTGACCTCCTCCCTCCCCGATTTCCTGTGGTCTCAGCTCCTGTTTCTCCTTCAGGCTATTTTTTGGAGCAAAAGACCAACACAAAATGTATACAAACACACCCAAAAGGCCCAACTATGTCTATACGGGGGAAATTATTGAAAAAATATGTAATTTCGCATGTTGTGCTCTTAAAGAAAAATTTAAATTATGGCCTGGGCCTAATTTCCTGTAGCTTAGTTTCATGAAAAATGAGCAGGCATGTTTTTATCTAGCAAAAAGATTTATATTTTTTGGGGAATATGCATGTGAGTTCAGTTGGAAAAGCATTAATTTAAATTAAAAGGCCATTATTATATTATTTCCGCCATGGAAAGCATTATTTAAGCAGGGAAATAAAGATAGAAAATGATTAACTACAAATTAGAATAAAGAAAAATGGGGGAAATAGCTCATAAATATAAAATAAACTCATTAGGTTTAGATTTAAAGCTTTGTTGAAATAAATAAAAATTAATTATTAGTTAGAACTAAAAAAATTTAAGTAAAACCAAAGCTCGCTCTCAATTTACTCCTCAAAATTCTTAAAATAAAATAAAGACAAGAAAGACTACCTTTCTGGTGTTTGCATAGCTTAAATCATGTTTTCTTTCAATTCCCCTAAAGGATACAATGCAAGGATCCGGCCTTAAAAGCCTGTTGCACATTTATTCTGTGCGAAAGGACTGTAAAAGGATGCCCCATCGGATGTTTAGTACACCGACTAACGACTAACGGGCAATAAATTCCCGGCCAAGCACTAATTAAGAAATTTAAATAGCGGCCACTACAACGCCAGCCAGCCGCAGGATGTGAGTCGGGGAGGTCCTAAACAGGCGCTGACCCTTACGGCCAGCCGGCGACTCGTGACTTTGCGAGCCGAAAGCTGGGGGGGGGGGTTAAAAGCATAAAAGCCCTCCGAGTATTTAAGCACATTTACACAATGCATGTCCTGGTTGTCCTCGTTGTTGGTGCAGGCCCCCGTCCCATCTAAATTTGGGGCACCCAAGTGCCTGCGGTTGCGGAGTGTGAAATATTTTGCTGCCTCACACTTAATGGTGATAGTGGTGTGTGGTGGCGTGTGTGTGTGCCATATCTTGTCTGGGGTCTGGATCTCCACACGTACACACACGCTCGGAGCCCCTAAATAAACAAGCTTGGAATTTCCAGCGAATTTTCACAGCTCCTGGCGGCGGTGGCGGCAGTGGCAATATGCTCGGATGCCATTTCAATTCATTTGCCTGCATTGTGTTGTGGCATTTGATTTAATGGCTTGAGTGAGAACCTTTTTAATCAACAACAAACATGGCTGCCAGATCCTTGACAGAGCCAGGAGCAAACACACTCCATAGTAGCCAGAAGTTAAGTGCTTTGACCAACGACTGTTTACTATTTCGAACTGATTTTCTATTTGAGTTTCACAGGAAGGAATGTCTTGTCCAGTTCAAATAGATTGAAAATTAAACACAGCACGTGTCAGCACCTACAACACTTTCAATTAATTTCCAGAGTTTAGCCAACAAGCCCAAAGAGATTCCTCGAATTTCCATTACCAATACAGTGTGAATCAGTTAAGGGAATTTTCCAGATTTTGAATATATAATTAAATTTAGATATCTAGCCGACCCTTTACTCAAAGCCAGAAACACCAACTAACTAGTTTATTAATATATTTTCCCTACGCTTAATTTGTTTAGCTTATACCCACTGTATATGCTTTATTTTATGCCACAGCCACACTGACACTGTCTCGGAAAACTCAATTATGGCCGATTTCCTTTGTCACTCATCTTTATTCAATACAATTGGCTTTGTCTTGTGCGTAAACACTTTATTGATTTTCACCGGTTGAGGCTTAGAGAAGGGCTTACAAATACCGTTAACTGGATTGCCAGGACCTCCCACCGAGGAGCTTAGCTTAGTGATTCTGGACAGCTGCGGGCTGTTGCTGGGGATGAGCTGCTCCGCCGGTCAGGGCGGTCAGAGATTGCTGCAGCGAGCGCAGGATGCCAATGGGGATCTGTGGGGAAGAGGGATGAATATTAAATATTAAGAAAAATTAAATTAAGAAAAATATAACGAAAAACACATAAACGAACGCTTTATGAAATGCAACCGCAGTGTAAATAGCTTATTATTTAAATAAGCTTAAAATATATCGATAGAAAATCGATAAAATAGGAATCAATCGAGAGTCGGACGTGGAAACTGTTGTATTCCTTTTTTTAATCAAAAACAACTAATATTTAAAGAGTTTATAATATATTAACATTAAATATTAAGAAAAATAACATCATATTATGCAGATACACGAATTCTAGATATGAAAAGTACGTTTAATTTAATGCAACTGTAGAGTAAATAGCTTATTATTTGAATAAGCTTAAAATATATCGATAGTAAATCGATAAAATGGGAATCATGGATCTGCAATCACTACTTTCCGAGAGCTGCACGCGAAAATTGATGTATTTTTATTTAAAATATAAATATTGATTTTCAGAAATTCAAATTCCAGACCCTTCCCCGTTTTTAACTTACATCAAGGGCCAGTCCCACGGGTCCCTGGGCCTGAGGTGCGATAAAGCGGTTGTTCACTCCCGGAGTTCGCTGCACGGACTTGTATTTATGGGTCTGGACCACCTTGGCCTCGCTCTTCGCCGGCACCTGTGATATATATATATATATATATATATAATAAGTTATGAGATATATATTCATAATAAGTTGCGGGTAAATATGCGCTACGGAAATTATTTCCAAAAGCAAGCGAGCACCACATGCACAAAAAACAAGTTCAAGTGGGGTTCAGGGAGAAGAAATTAAAATTGTATTAAAATAAATTTCACTGAAATAATAATGCCAGCAAGTGGCAGCTGAGCTGACCCACATTGTCCGCAAATGTTTTCAAATAAAATTACAGCCCGAAAATGTTATTCCGCCTCAAAGCGAAAGTTTTGTGTCCAGAGCTCCACCAAAAAGCCAACAATTTGTGTATTCTGTGGGGTGTGCGAGTGTGTGTGCGAGTGTGTGTGCAAGTGTATCTCTGTTTGGTATTGTATCTGCACTGGGGAAATAGTTTTGTTGTTAACAGAAATACCAAATAGAAGGTAAGAAACATCTTTAACGATTTAAAATCTCTTTAAAAAGTGCCTTAGGGTATGCTAGGCTTTCAGTTACATTTTTAATAGCATACTCTTTTGCTCATTTTAAGGTGGGTTGGAGTTTTTAGAGACTTCGACATCTATACTAAATAAAAATGTATATTTGTTAATTAAACACTTAATTAATTAATTATTGTAAGGGGTTATTAAGTTTCTTAATTTAAAAACACAAATATAAATTAGTTTTAATGTAAATATATATCTTAAAATTATAAATAAATTATTTCTTTATTATTCCATTCTATTATTCTATAGAAAAATCTTTAAAAATGATATTTTTAAACAAATATTTATAAATAAACCTTTAAGGTCGTTATCTTTCATGAGAAATACCAACTTATAGACTCAATTAATTCCTATAATTATTTGTAAATCGGTTTCCATTAATTTCCCCGGAATCAGACGTGCTTTATAGGCTTAATCTACGTGTGCAATCTGAAAACCCAGATGTTAAAGCTTAAATCGCTTTTCTTCTCGTGTATCTGTGAGTTTGTGTATCTGTAAGCTGTATTTGTATCTGTTGCCGCACCGCATTCGATGTTGTTGCTACGGTTACCTCAACGAGCGACTGTTGCTCGTCCTGATGCCCCAGCTCCTGCCCCAGCTCCTGCTCCTGCTGCTGTGGAATTTGCTGCTGCATCACGTATACGGTCCGTTGCCGCACCGGACGAGGGCGGCTGTGCTTGACGCGTAGGCGTGGCCGCTTGACAATTATCACCGATTCGGGCAGGGGGGCGGCGGCCGCGAGTTGGTGTTTATCCACCGCAGCGGCATCGGCGGTCGCTTTAACATGATTTTCAATGACTCGGTCGCTGTGGTCCGGCTAAAACATGAATGGCGGGGCGGGTGGATGAGGCTGGTGCCGATAGATTGATTGCTTGGCTGGCCTGTTGTTGCTCTTGGCATGGCAATTGATCAATATTCAACCGCACGCACTCATTTGGAGGACGTTCTAGTTAAATACTAGTCGAGGATTTATAGCCTGTCCTGTTTTCGCAGAAATTGCGCAATTGAAAAGCCATAGCCTAGCTTAAGTTGCCTCTTAATTTTACTGCGAAAGTTCGCGAGCTTCTTTAACTATCGAATTGAGATTTTCCCAGAAATATTTAAGAACTTCGAGGCATTGTAAGGCATCTTTTCGCCGTAAACTTTAAATACTTTCGTGACTGTAACTTCTGTGAATTTTGCGATCTATTGATTATTTTAAACTTTGAAAAGTTGAAGGATGCTGAGAGTCTCGTAAAATTAAACGCAAACAAAACGGTATTTTCGGGGAAATTATAATAGCAAACTGTCCAGTTAACTCTAGTTAAAGGAAGTAGAATAAATTCTTTCTTTTATGATAAATTTAAGACACTTTTACCTAAGGATTCAAGGGGTTTTTTAGCTCACCAGCTTCTTTCATTTTTTAAATACTTTTTCTAAACTTAGAAACCTTTCTGGAACCTTGGAAAACCTACTTTATATTCCCTCGGAAAATCCCCTCTTATATATTAATTCCTGTTACTTACATCTGTTCTGATCAGCGAGCCCCTTAATTTTACTGCGAAACGAGCAACTTTAACTTTCGAATCAAGCTTTTCCCAGATATATTTAAGAACTTCGAGGAATCGAAAGGCATCTTTTCGCCGTAAACTTTAAATACTTTCGAGCAAAACCTTTTAGGCGACTGTAACTTTTGTGAATTTTGCTATCTATTGATTATTTTAAACTTTTGAAAAGTTGAGGGATGCTGAGAGTCTCGTAAAATTAAAGGCAAACAAGGTTATAACAAGAGATGCAGGTCTTTTCGGGGAAAATTATAACAGGAAATCTCTCTTATAAGATAAATTTATGACGCCTTTACGCCTTTAAGGATTTAATGGGGGTTTTAAGTAAACAGAGATAATTATGGAATCCGGAAATTGAGAATCCGCGTACTCAAATTCGTACTATTCTTATTTTAAGTACGGATTTTTTTATAATTCTAAGAGTAAGTTGTTTTTAATTACTTTGAGAGCAAACAAACTCAAAATAAATACAAAAATACTCACACCAAAATTTAGTACAAATATTCTTGAATTGAAATGGGTTTTTCCTTAAATTAAGTACGTCTGTACTCAAGAAGAAGAACTAAAGTTCTTCATTTTTTTTAAATACTTTTTTGGAACCTAGAAACCTGCTTGGAACCCTGGAAAACCTTCTACATATTCCCCAGAAAATTCCCTCATATACTATATAATTTCTTGTTACTCACATCCGTTCTGATCAGCGAGTACTTCTTCGGCGGCTTGACCTTCTGGATGTGGCTGCTGGCGGTGGGCAGAGGAGCTCCCGGCGACGAAGTAGGTGAAGGCAGATCAACAGGATCGGCAGGATATGCCGGCTGGACACTGTGCTGCTTGGAGGAAATCACCTTCCTGCCCGGACTGTGGGCCTCGGCTCCGATGTAGCCTTGCTCGCCCACGCTGCCACCCAGCAGGGCACTGGCACCCACCGAGGGATTGGCCTGGGCAGCGGCATAGCCCAGACCCGAGGTGCGTCCTGGGAAGGAGGAAAAAGGTGGTTAATTGAATCAGACTCCGACTCCGACGCAGACTCACCATCAAGATTGCCGCCTAGACCGGCGGCTGCCCGGGCGCCCCAAGGAGTTCCGGCGGAGGCGCTGAGTCCGCCGTGGGCCGAGTTGCCCGTGAGCAGGCCGCCCAGTCCCGCATCCGCGTGGTATCCGGCAAAGTTCACGCCCACCTTGCCGTCGCGCAGTGTAATCAGCTGGAGGGGAGAGGATGTGAGAATTTTGGCACAAAGTTCGGCGGCGCACGTTGCGTATACTTAATGCTATTCAAAGTTCGCAGCAAAAGTTTTAGGCGCTCGCTCGGACCGCTTTTTAGCAATATAGTTGTAAAGTTACGGGGCCAACTTTTGGCCAAAAAAACCGGCAAACAGCAGCCTTTGTGCCCGGTTAAGTAAGTTTATAAATATTCCTGGGCGCCCAAAGCATTGTGTTAATCAATTGAATTTCTCAACGCCTCAAATCGCTGAAGGTCGCTGAAGTTCCGTTTGGTAAATTTTTGGTAAATATTTGCACAGTTTGTGCTGTGAGTAGTGTCATGGAGAGTCTAGAACTTCAGATAAGCAGCTATAACTTCGATCCGCAGATAACGTATAACCAGAGAATGGGAGAGCATAGTGTTTGATAGTAAAAACTCGGTTAATGAGAGTGCCGAGAACGTTCCACAGAAGTTATCAATAATTATGACACCTAAACAGCTAGCAAAACAAACCCAGAGCAAACAAACCGATGCGGAGTAGTTATTTTTATAGAATTCAGTGACCTAAAAATACTCTTTATGTTCTTACAGAGATCTACAATGTTTTGTAGGCTTGAATTATTATTTTTTTTCGGATAGAATATATGCTAATTTTTAGTTAAATGTATTTACTGAAATATTTTATAGATATTTAATGTGCATATAATTTATTTAAGTACTAGAAAGGTTTTTAAAGGTTTAAAAATATTTTAGAAATAATAAAAAGAGTGAAAAGCAAGTTTATACTAGTATTTGAGATAGAATGCAGTATAATCTTTAGTTAATTGGTTTTATTGAAATATTTCATAGATTTATTTTGGATATAATTTATTTAAGTATTAGAAAGGTATTTAAAGGCTGAACAATATTTTAGTACTAATAAAAAGAGCGAAAAGCGAGTTTCTACTAGTATTTGAGATAGAATACAGTCTAAACTTTAGTTAAATGTATTTACTGAAATATTTCATAGATATTTAAATGTACATATAATTTATTAAAATATTATAAAGGTTTTTAAAGGTTGAAATATATTTTAGTAATAATAAAAAGAAGGGAAAAGCAAGTTTTTACTAGTATTTGCGATAGTTTTCCACTTGCTAATTGTTATAGATTTTTTTATATAATTTTGTATTAATAATATTAATCAGTAACCTAAAGGTAAGTGTAAAATACTATCTAATCTTTAGTTAAATGTATTTATTGAAATATGCAAACGTGCATATAATTTATTTAAATATACAAAAGGTTTTTAAAGGTTGAAAGATATTTTAGTAAAATTCTATTAGTATTTGCTATAGTTTTCACCTGCTCATGGTGAAAGAATTTTTAAAATATTTTTTTTAATTAATAATATTAATTAGTAAAAGGTAAGTGTATAACTATCGTGACAATAACCCTAATGGCTCTAACAAACAGCGAGAGAGGCCATTCCACACCTGTCTGGCTGATAAGAACCTTTCCAGGCCAACACCACCGACAATATTTAACTTGGCCTCCTGACGGCGGCTCATTTGCGTTTCACACGAGCAGGAGAGGAGGTGGAGCAGCTGCTAGCCAAGGTGGAAGACCAGAATCCCAATCCAGGGACAGGGACGGAGACAGAAACGAAGACAGCGACCGAACAGAGACACATGTTGTCATGTTGACAAGTGCCAGGGAGTGGGTGTCGATGTTGGGGCTGGGAGTGCTGTTGTGCCTGCTTGTGCTGGGGGATGGCGCCTCGGTCACCTGGGGACATGTCGGCAAATACGCCAGCCTGCTGCTCACCGAGGATGTTTACCTAACGCCAGCTGCCCCCGCCCGGGATCTCGTCTACGGCTCGCAGGTGAGAGATGCCAGCAGCAGCAGGCAGGCTGCAAATTGCTTAATCTCCTTGGGAATCTCCGGCAGAATGCCAGCGATAACTACCGGATTACGGGTATTCATGTCGAGGATTTGAGCGGAGGAGCCAAGGCATATCTTACGGCAGGTGGCATTGGCCAGAAGTTTGTGGTCCTGCGTTGCCAGAGGAACCAGAACCAAAACCAGAGCCGAGAGCAGGCTCATCTGGAAGTGGCCATCTACGGCCTGGACCTATAACCTAATATGGGTTTTTGCTGCTTTTTACGAGAACAAGCACTTTAAGAGGAGACTCGAAGTTGTAAATAACAATTAGTGTAGAAGTCTAGACAACGATATGAACTTACAGGCCAGGTGCACAGGGAAAAATACACTTTATTTAATTGTTTCAAAATTCTATATAATAAGAGTAAGTTATTTTAGCGTTAAAAGTGCTGGAAATATTTTTAGGACTGTATTTCTAGGCTTTATTTATTATGTTTGATGTTAGATAAAAAGATTTAAGTGTAAAATCGCTTCAGTGGTTACTTTTTAATTTATTAAAGATTCTAAAACTTATTTTCCATATTTTAATCCAAAGAAATTACCTAGATAAACGTATGTAAATACTAATAGAACTTTGATTTACATTTTCACTTGTCATCAGCGTGACCGTTTATGGTATTTTTTACAATGTAAAATACACTCTCGCTGTCTATAAAAACATTATTTTGTTTCAACATTAACTTTATTTAGTTCGGCACCACGCTATTGATAAAATTAAATAAAGTTCTGAACAAAATAGTTCGTTTAATGACAACTAGAGTGGTTTTTACATTGTAAAAAATACCATAAGCGGTCACCCTGCTTGTCATGCCCTCGTAAATTATCTGTTTATTTTCCCTTGTGGAATAATTCTCAATAAACTATGGAACTTTAGTGATAATAACCAGAATTTCCAGTATAAAAGTAAACTAGATTGACACAGCAATAACTGCTGATAATTTTATTTTCAAAGTTATTTATAGATATCTCATTAACCAAGATTAAAGTGAAGGCAAGGCATTAAAGACAAAGTTTATAATCTCCTTTAAAACTAGAGCTTATGAATTTGTTACTATTATAAAATTGTGGCTCTTTCGACTATAAACTTTGTCACTGACACTGAAGCTGAAAAATATAATTATATTACAGCTAAAAAGTTGAAAAATGTTATCAAGGTTTAATGTCTCGCTAAAGCAGTTTAAAGGTTGGCACTAAGGTTGTTTGGTTTGTTGATTTAATATGGAAATTAAAAGCTTAACTGTGTAATCTTTAAATACAAAACAATATTTCCCTATTTACCTACTAAATTCTATTTTTAAAATTCTGCCAAGAGTAGTATATAGTAAAAGGCAAAGAGATAAATACCCAGTCTTAAGCTAATTTTATATATATCCTCAATATCATATCATCATATATATATGTCATATAGATGTTTCATCTCTTCACCATCTCCCCTGCTAAATGAGCAGTTAATACAAATTTAATTGGTTATGAAAAAGTTTCCCCCCCCCCCCCCCGAAAACAATGAAACCCAACTCTATTTAATTTATCTCTTGTTCTGCTGAAAGGCAAACAAAAAGTTGTACTGCTCTTTTTATGGCCAGAGCTAGGTAAATTAATGAAATAATTGCAATGAAATAAACGACTGCAGAATTTATTTAGCCAAACAAAGAGCCGAAGTATTGTTTGCTTTTGCCAACCTCTATTGTTCAATATTTGCCAGGCATAATTTAAATGTTTTCACCTGTTCGGAGGGAGAGTTAATATTATACAATTGCCATATTTGATAAGGATCCCCGCCCGATATATACCGAGTTGACAACCGAACTGCCACAATTGTGTTTGGCTAATTTAGGGTAATGGCCAGCGGCAGATTAAAGATTGCGGCCACCAAAAAATAAATATAACTTGAAAAAAGAGAGAACTAAAAGGATTCCTACGCTTGAAGCTCAGATATGGAATGAATAGCTGGCAATTTGCATGAATTCCAGGGAATTGCTGCCGCCAGAGAAACCCTTCTCAGGACTTTTTAGGTGCCACCTAATTTCAATTCCCACGACCCGCCACAAAAAATTATTTGGGGTTTTTCTTAGCTGGCAAATGCAAATTTCATGCATGCGTTGATTAAAATCTAATTTCTTGTAGCCCCCGAGCCAGACATAAACTTTTGGTTGGGAAAAATCTCAAAAGAAAAAGCAAAACAATGGTAAAAAGGTGCTAAAAGGGCGAGGAAAGTGTTCTGTGTGTGAAAATTCCATTGGCTGACCAAGGCTTAAGGCTTACCTTAAAGCCTGTCAAAGGCCTTAAATGACATGAAGAATTTGTTCATAAATAAATCCCCCTGACAAATAAAGAAACCACAAAAATGTAAGCCGTTTCTAATTGGTGTTTCAAAGGCATGTTCTGTAATCTCTTAAGGATATTAAAGCTTTAGACAGAGTTGATTTTAATTTGTTTATTGCAGGGAGTTTAAGGAAAAATGGTATTTAAATATGTAAACAAATTATTTCGTATGAAGCAAAGCTAAATAAATATTAAGTTCATTCACAAAAAAAGTATTACTTTTTTGTTTCTTCGTTTTAATTAATTTAAATTGATATTTCAAAGCACTAACCTTACACAGTTCTTTAACAGCAAAAAACTATTATTTGAATACATGTTAAGCCCAGTAAAACCGCTATAAACCCTCAAATGCCGCAAGCAAATTTCAGCATGTGCAACACTGCGTATGAGTAATCGGCGTTGAAAAAACGCAATTAAATTGATATTAGTTAGCCGCGGCAGTCAAAGTTCAAGGCAGCCACTAAAGCCAGCAGCAGCGGTTATTAAAATAATGTATAATAGTTGGTCGTGGCTCGTGAAACCCAAGATTAATGATAAGCAAGTGAGCCAACAACTCAGGTGGGTAATTGCTATCCCGGCAGGTAAGAAAATCAAGCTAGCTTTGGCTGCCTTGGCCTGTAATTAGAGGCCTGGCGCTTTGGGAAATCCCACACTAAAAAATTCTCCATTACCATTACCGGAACATTGTGCAACAACGGTTTAAGACCTGGCCGAAAGTTCACGCTGCACTCTGGCCGAAAATTCGCATTTGCACTTTCGCCTTTGACCATTGCCATTAATTTGTGGCCACGAACCGCAAAACAAAATCATCGCGAGTCACTGGCTTTTGATATCTGTGCTATGGCATTGATTGCTGTCGATTTCTAATGCGGATTTCCAAGGATTAAATAGGTTTATGCGGGGAATTTTAGTTAAGGAATTAAATGTGGCTTAATTTCAGGGATTAAGCAAGGAAATTGTGGAGGAATTGAAGAAGTTTAGGGGTTTTTCAATAGTGTTTATTTTCTTGGTTACATTATGAGTGAAAATGTATCTTTTATAAATAATTTATAAATATATATTTAATAAAGTCTAAATTGCAGGCCTTCTATTTCCTTAAAGGCAGTAAATTATAAAAAAGGCTTCTTTATATTTTTTTAAGCTTTGAATAAATTAAATTAAATTAATTAAAGAACATTTTCCATTAAAAATCTTTATAAGTATATGACAAAATGTTTATATTTATCTCGAAGAAAATCACCCAGGCTGGAGTTTTTTCTAAGCTTCTACCAAAGTCTAATCTATTTTACCTTTTCTACACATTAAATAATTTTGTAAAAATATATTGAATAAAATGTAAACCTTTCTCTCTCTGTTGACATCAAGGAAATGCAATTCATTGATTGCTCTATTAATCAAAGTTAATGAATTCAGCGTCAATTAGGGCTGAGAAATGTATCTCTGTCTCTTTAGAAATATGAGTCAGCTGGGGCTTGAACCTTTAAGGCTGATTCCTGGAATCGCTTGCCACATAAACGTGGCTTTGCACAAATAAATAGCGAGTTGTCGGCGTTGTAATTAAAATTTTTTCGAACCGCACTGACTACTGACTACCGACTGGTTTTTGGTCCTGCCCACAAAATGGGCCCGACACTTTGGTCCTCGCGCGGTGTACGTGCGGTGGCAGGTGTCGGTGTCGGTGTCAGTCGACTGGATGCTTTTAATTAATTTTTCGGAACTGGATGGACTCACCTGGGCAGGCACCAGGCTGGCCGTCTGCAGCAGGCAGAGCACTCCAAGTAAGACGAACATTCTGCGAGAGAGCGGCTAGAAAACGAGAAAATCCAAAGTCTGAATCAATTCCAGGCTCGTTTCGTATGCGAAGCGCGTTTCTCCCCGAGAATTCTTCCTCGCACTTATTGTGGGGAGCGGCTGAGCATAATTCCAACTTTTCTGATTAATTAACGACGACTAGGTACCTGTCGTAGATCTGCTTCTGCTTCTGTTTTGTTTTTATTAATTTATTTGAAATATTTCTTGAAATATTTCTTCTGAACTGCCGGCGGTTCGTTGTTGTCGCGTCGCGATTTCGCTTTGCACTGAGTGGTCGAGTGGCCGAGTGGCTGCTTTGAGCCGGGCTTAAACTTGAATTCTACCGTCTGCTGTGTCTTTCTTCTGTCTCGGGTCTTCTTCTGCCTGCGGCTTGTAATGGCTCGCAAACTGGAATTGTGTCGCAATTAAATAAGCAGGCGCCTATTTATATAGGAGACTGCCTTTGTTCTGGTGTCTTCCTTCTTGCTTTTTATTTATTATATTTTATTATCTTCCGAGCTGTGCTGCTGGGTGCAGCGATGCCAATGATGATGATGCAAGAATTTCTGAGTTATGTATACTGTATTTTTCGGCGACCTATTAGCACTTCGAAAGCCCGTCCCGGCACCTGTCCTAACAACTGGGTGAGAATTTGGAAACATCTCTCAGACATGTGTCTACCCAATGACGGGGCTGTATTTTCAGTGGTCAGTGGTCGGGTTTTGTGATTTATTCATGAAAAAAAAAGAACCTTTAACTTAATTTGTTTTGTAATTAAGCCAATTAAGGAGTAAATATATTTATTAAAAGCTTGATATGGCTGGAAAATTAACTATTAAATGAAAACCGGGCCTATTTAAGATTATATTTACAAGAAAAATAATAAAAATTAATTTAAATACGTTTAATACTTTTTAAAAATTGTATTAAACCATTAAGTACTACGCATTTATGTTCCTTTAATCGTTTCTCTCAAGAATAAAGAAATTGAACCTAAGTTTCAGTCTAGTAATTTTAAATTAATTTTAGAATGGCCGAAATAATATGTATTCAGACCAGTTTTACACTTTTTAAAGAGCCAGCAATTTAATTTAAAAAAGTTAATTATTTAGAAAAGATGTTGACTTAAGATGAGGCTTAAATAGAATTAAAATAAATAAGAAGCTATAGAAAAAGGTAACTTAACAAATTAGTTTCTAAATATATAGAGAAATTAAATGAAACTGTTAAGATAATAAATAGTTTTTAGTTTGAAATAATAAGCTACTATTTTTAATATTTCCATTAATGTTTAAATAAATATTATCCCAAAATATATTTTTTAATCAAATATAAAATATATTTTTCTTAAAAAAATTACGAATTATTTCCTTCATCCAATATTTTCATTCACATTTTCCCAAGTAATCTACATTAAAGTTTCTATTATATAAGTTTAAGTTCAGAGTCGTAAACAATCAATTAACCCTGAGCAATAATCAAATATATATTAATCTTAGATTGGCCGAGGCTTACATTAATTACAGATTGAAAAAAATAACATGAAATACAATTGCTAGTAGATCCATGACATTACTCATACCCCCCATTAAACTGCAACCGATTTGGCTAGTACTGAAAAAACCGGTTTATGGCCAATATGCAGCGTTATTTTGGCAGTTTCCCCGGCCCGCATGCTTCCCTTGTGCCAATCACTTTTTGCTTTAAAGCCTTTTGGCAATTCGGACGTCTGCGGTTGCCGTCGGCTGCATTTGGCCATAAACAGTTTCGGTTTTCGGTTTTCGGATTGGTTTTATACTCGTTCACGCTCCACCGAAGCTGCAGGAAAATTGCGATTGCCAATTGCAGCCGGACAAATTAATAAGTATTGAATAGCGCGGTTTGGTTCGGTTCTTTTATGTGCTAAAGTTTCCATCGAATTTGATGGTAAACCCATTTCGCTTTTGGGGTTTCTTGAACCCCCTCTCTCTGCTCATTAGTTATTCAAATGACAAACAAAGCCGCCTGTGCTTCTGCTTTCTGGCTGCCATTTCTGGCCAAAATCCGCAGCGCACGTGCTAGATAATTTCGACGGATGGCCGAAATCAAATGCCACCGAAAAGGGTCCAACGAGAAGATATATAATTAAATTCAATTCATTGGCGATTCGTTGCGGATGGTTTGGGTTTGGTCTCTGGTCCTTTGCATCACGCATGATTACCTTGGGAAAAAAAGGGACATTTTATCGTTGATAAAAAACGTCTTTTTCATTCCCTTTAATTACGTTGAAATGGAAATGAAAATCTCATTAAAATTAATTAATTTCCTTTAGCTACGTATTTGTGCTGCACAAATCAATGACATGAGTAGAACAATGTTTGCAGTATTTTGATTGCCAGGAAGTGGCGCTGTGCTTTTGATAACCTTTTTTTTTTCATTGCAATTGCAAATGATTAATCTACAGGGAAGCATTTTTTTAGCGCCAATCTGCTGATATTTTTGACGGCAGATGCGTTTATTGACACGTCAATGGTTCATAATATTTACACAATTCCCCAAAAAAATGTTTAATACATATTATTTTATTTGCATTGATGAATTAATCTGTGTTTTTCGTATTTTTTGTTAACCCACAGATGCGTATTTTATGGGTAAGCCCTAAAAGTATGCAAAAATTTTAACCAGAAATATGCGAATAAAAAGAGGCAGAATTTATTTTCCGCTGCATACTTTGAGGCTGCATTTTTACGATTCGTGTAAAATAACTCATTCGTTGAGCAAAAAAGTTATTTAAATTAAGTAAGAATTGGTTTATTAACTGCTTATATGTACAACTATGTTCGAGTTGTAATAATTATTAACTCTCTGTATTTGAATGTAGTTCAGCGAATGAAATTAGTAAATTAATGCTTGGAAAAGCTGAAATAAGCGTAAATCGCTCTAAAATTGCTTAAAGATACGGTTAAAAGATTTAAAAATTAAATATAAATAATATTTAAACTTACTTAACATTAAACTAACCCAAAAAATTATAATTTTACAATTTAAAATTGTTTATTTGATAGAAATAAGTAAATAAATGATTAGAAAAGCATAAATAATTCGTTGTTTGCTTTAAAATTGGTTTTAAATATGCTAACTAAACTTAAAATAAAATATAAATAATATTAAAGCTTACCTTGCACTTAATTTACATTTTTCGAATATTTGTACAGAAAGAATCATGTAAATAATTACCTAGAATAGCTGAAATAATTTATTTTTCCCACTACATTTTCTTCAAAACTTTGTAAATCCCTGAATTAAATTTTTATATTTTTTATATCCACCCAACACTAACTTTAACTTTAAAACCACCCATTCATTTAACATTTTCATATTTTTTTTTACATTTATTTAAACTTAGTTTTTTTTGGGATTTTTTTGTTTGTGGGTAGGACATAAATATCCTTAGGCTAGCCTTACAACAAGGTCACATATATCACAAAGGTACAAAAGAAACGCATTAAATGCACAGGAAAAAAACGCACGCA
Source organism: Drosophila asahinai (assembly GCA_008042795.1). Classification (NCBI taxonomy): domain Eukaryota; kingdom Metazoa; phylum Arthropoda; class Insecta; order Diptera; family Drosophilidae; genus Drosophila; species Drosophila asahinai. Next base: position 72,031 of record VNJZ01010988.1, read on the forward strand.
CACTCGAAACATACACTGACAGAAAAACGAGACGCACACACGCAACTACTGGCTAAAAGTTTGGGCTCCTAAAATTACGCCATCTCCTCGCGCATTTGATGGCGCTCCGCGTCCGGATGGGCATGGGGCAGGAGGTTGGGCGGTGGACTGGGCCTGCCGGAGGGCAGGGCGGTGCCGGCCGCCACCGATTTCTGTGACAGTTCCGTCGTGGACCCGGCCTGGCGATAGCTGCCGGTGAGTCGACCCACCAGGGTGTTGACAGCGCGCAGTGTCGAAATCGGAATCTGTGGGAAAAATCGAAACAATCGGTTGAGCGACTTTGCTGCGGGGTAATCGCGCGAACTCACCTCGAAAATGCTGTCGATCAGCGGTCGCAGACTGAACACTGGATATGTGTTCTCCGCTGCGGGCTGTACGGGCGACAGGATGGCCCCATTGCTGCCAGGAACCGCAGCTGCTCCGGCTCCCATTCCGGCCGCTGCCTGCGCCGCCTGCGAGGCCAGGCTACTCAGCAACAAGGCCGCATTCTGCTGCAGGCTATTCACAGAGCCCGCGGAGGAGGGACGTTGCTGGTACTGGCCATACTCCTGGCTGGGATACAGCACCATGTTCTGGACGGGCATGGGTTGCAGGAGGGTCTGAATAAGTACAGGTAAATCATAGTAGTACGGGTTAATGGCTACAACTTGTCATACTCACATCGTTAAGCAGCACCAACTCGTGGCGCTGGCCGCGCGCATAGCCAGAGACGCGGGTGAACTCGGTGACCAGGTGCGACATGACCACCAGCAGGACAAACCACACAAATCGGTCCATGGCCGTGATGATTATCTGCAAGGGGAAGAGCATAAAAAGAGCCATTAAAGGAGAGTCATCGGGAAGCAACAACCATCGGCATACATCATTGTTGAAACTCATGCCCGTCGCACATTGATCTTGGCAATCCGCACTTGAACGGCACTTGTTTGGCGCGAGACGGTCCAAAACGGTATGATTGCAAAGTCAAGTTGCAGCGGCAATGCAACTACGCAACTACGTTGGCTATGCTCGTTCTGGCCAACGGCTGGCATCATGGCTAAAACCTAGGCCAAACAATCGAGTATCATGTTGGGCCACAGAATCTACCTCCGCCCGCCTGTTGCTGGTGGAAGCTGGCTTGGGGATTCTGAAATGTGGATTAGACCAAGGCCAGCCAAGCAAGCAACCAGCAACCAGTTTTTTTCAGCTGGATGCATCGAGTTTTTCCATCCAAGTGGCAGTGAGTGAATTTTCCCGCCCGTCTCGCCGGCGAATTTCAAGTATTTCGAAAGCCGTCCAAGGCGAAAGGTTCAAAATCCGGCGAACTTTGAGCCCGCATTTAGTAACGAAAATATGGCCAAGTATCCATCAACGGCTGTCTGTGTTTGCTCTGTGTCTGTCGTAAATCGAGGCATAAAAAGAAAGAATTTCGAGGAAGGGGGAAACGACTAGGAGATACCCAGTAAAAGGTTTTTAAATTTCTGAGATGAAATGGGTAAACTTTTTGACTTTTTACTACACTCAAAGCTGAATAATTCTTCTCAAAAGCCTTAAAACGAGACGGTAAACCAAATTAAACTCTAATTAACCAACTTAAAGTCTCAGTTGTAAATAAAAAGGTGCCACAAACACCATATACCCTTGTACTCCACGTGTACCTGGCACAAAACATAAAACGCCAGTGCAGAGCAGGTCAAGCCAAGCCAAGTCGCGAGGGGCGGGTTAGCTGAGAGTCTCCAGCGGGCCATGACAATCCATGACTTTGGCCCGAGGGGGGCCGGTCCAAAGGGGGCAGGCAGTTAACCCTGCAATTGTCTAATTGTTACTCGAAAAGCATTTAAACGGCTGGAGATTCTGCGGTAGCCCTGACACGAATGCAAGCGTCATGTTGCCGCTTAATTAAACAAATAATTAAACAAATCTCAGCCTTGACCCCAGGCTGGCCAAAAAGATTCTGCTGGAGCTGAACTTGAAAACTTTAAAATAAAACATAAATAAATTTCAGCGAGCTCGGCTCGCTGGAGTTGAAATAAAATAAAATAAAAATAGAGCTTCTGTTTTGATTTTTCGTTCGTTTCCGAATAGGAAAACAATTTGGTATTCCATTTGGTTCTGGTTAAATGGCCGTTAGCATAATCATGCGCATATCAATTGGTCGCCCGGTTATATTTTATTTATTTATTCCCCAAATGCACACAAATTTATCCCGAATTATTTAAATTCGGGTATCGGGGCTAAGAATTGATTGAACATTTTAAAATGTTCCCTAAAAACCCGATTTATCTCAACTGCCTGGACAAATTGGGAAGCTTTCGTGCAAAAGTTGTGAATGTGTGTAATTAAAAATACATAAAAACTATTTTCAACAAATATAAATTACAGGGCCAGTGCTCGAGAAGGGTCCTTGGTTCTGGGACTTGCAGGAGAAGCCACCCAAAATACAAAAGGAACGCCCCTCTCTTACTTTGTGAATTTTGCGTAAGAATGTGAGATTCCATTTGCATGACAAAAATCCCACAGACACCACAAAATAAAAGGGACCCGAGAGAATAATAAGAAGTTGTTTGAAGCCATCCGAATATGGGATTTCACTTTGGTTTTTCCTGCACTGCAAAAGTGTCACGAACAATAGAACAATAGTTGTCAAAATATATTCAACATGGTAGCTCTTGGTGTGAAATAAATATAATAAAAAGATTTACAGACTCGGGGTTATTCTTTTAAATATCTATACTTAAATCAAGCTTGCTAGAGCTTATGTTGTAATATTTTTTGCTGTGTAGACATTTCTATGTTGCAATGCAAATTGAATCTGTTTGCAGTTGGCCAAGTTAAATTACGGTCAGGCGAACTGCAGATTGTCTGTGCACAAGACTTGACCGAAACTTGTGCGGTCCAAGCTGAGTTTCCGTCTGCATACGAGGCGTATGCGTGATATGCTAGAGGGAGCACCAGCATCACGCATACGCCTAGTTGCCCCGTTGGCTAGTTGGCCTGGTAATTGTTGCCATCGATTGACAGTACTTCATAATATGTACTGTGTGTACTGTGTGTGTGTGGGCTTACTGTGCCACCGACACTCTGTTGACTCGGTCGCGCAAAAATCTTTTTGTTATTCTTACTCAAAATTTGTGGCAAATATTGGGCGAACAAACAAAAGTCTAAACGCGAGGCAAACAAACAGACAGAGCAGAGCAGCGGCGCTCGCTTCGCTACCATTTTGTGGGCGCCTAATGCCAGGACACACATATGAATATATAGGTATATATATCTGGGTCTATATATATTCAACGAGAAGAGATTGAATTTACGAAAATAAGCAGAGGGTGTAAGCGATGTACATCAACTCGGAGCGTCCGCCCACGAACTTCTTGTTTGTCCGCAGCCAATAAACGTTAATTACTTTGCCAACAAAGTGGGCCAGGGCGGCGGGGCAGGGCGGTTTCGGTGGGAAATGGGCCTCTGAATTGGCCTCTTCTTGCGCCGCTTAAGCTTAATTATAGTTTCGGTTTGCATATTAGTGGGCGAAGGTGTAACACAATCTCATTTAACTTTGCTAATGAGGTAACCGCAGCAGCAGCAGCAGTTCTCGCTCACCTGGCTGACTCTAACTTATATTTAAAGTAAATTCTTAAATTCTTGGAATATTTATTAGTGCACAAAGAAAGGGGGTGGGAGGCTAATGAGGGTTTATTCTTGTAAGTTGTAATTTAATAGGAAATCGATGCAAAGCCCATACATTATGGAAAGTTAGTGATTAATCCAAATCAAAATTAAAATGCAAAATAAATAATATATTAAACATTTTCTCCAAATGTATCTTCTTTTAGTGCTTTGTTTTCCTGACTTTAAATTCGCTTTCAAGACGGTTTTCCACTTCACTGCCAATGACCGGCAGCCTCTGTCTCACTCTTCTTGCTCTTCGTTATTTATTTGATTTCCTGAAATTTCACTCATAATTAGCCACATTATTATTATTATTTCTTTATAATTTGCATTTGATTTTGCTTCTGTTTTCCTCGTCTTTCTTTTGCTTTCTGGACGCCCGCGGGGGACACACTGAAAATTTAGATATTTTGATGTTTGCTTTTTACTGTTGCTTTCTTTTGAGCTGCTTTCGGGGCCCGGCAGCTGTTTGCTGTTTGCCGTTGAATACTAATTTATTCAAATCACTTGGAATCCAATATTGCGGGATAAAGGCTTGCGCGGCGAAAGGAAAGGAAAAGTCAAGCGAGTTTTCCCGCTCTAATTGTTTTCATTGATTATTAATTTGGATATTTAATTTTCGCACAGGGCGCACACAGCGTAAATAGGTTCTTTGTCTGGCCATTACCAGGCCAGCGCGCTTCAGATTTGTTTGACCCGACTTTTCGAGCGTGCTTGTTCCTGTTCGCTCCGGTTCGTTCTCGTTTTTGTGTGTACCGTAAAGAGCGGTCTCGAGTGTCCGAGCAACAGTTTCGTTCGCTTTTAATGAGGCAGCACTAATTAGCAGCCAGTTTCGGAGTGCCACTCATCATCGTCAGAATCAGAACCAAAAATCAGCATAAGTATCAGCGAGAATCGTAATCAGAATCAAAAGTGCCCGCGGCAACCTCCATAAATTATTCCATGCCGGCGCGGCGTGTGTTCGCGTTCGCGTTCCTTTTGTGAGCTTTGGCTTATTATTTTTTGGCAAAGCAGGAACTCACCTCGTTTGTGATGTGGACGCCGCCGCGCTGCGCTGTCGTAGCTGTTCCGTCGGCTGTCATTTTGGCAGTAATTTGAATGGATTTGATTTCGGATAGGAGGAGGAAGCACCCGTTAGTCGGCACCCGGACCACAGCGCGATGTGTTCTTTTCGAGTGCAGCTGCGCGACTGAGGAGAGCGCGGCGCATGCGCCGCTTTTATAGCCTGCGTTCTGCCGTTACAAGAAGAGAGAGCGAGCATCGGATCGTGCTGCAACGCATCTTCTCTCGCCTTATCAGTGTGCTTATAAATCAGAGAGGGAGAGATAGGAAGAGAGAGTGGTCGTTGCAGTTTACAAGTGCGACAGCGAACACACACCCGCACGATATTCATACCTGAGCGGGGAGAGATTGGGAGACCGGAGAGAGCGATAATAAGTAAGCAAGTGAGATTGAAAATGCAACAGCGAACTCACACCCGCATGGTGTGCATACCTGAGCGGGGAGAGATTGAGGGAGAGTAAGCGTTGCCAAAAAGAGGTGAGATTTATCATAAGGGAGACGCAAAATGCAACAACAAATGCTAATTAAGAGGGAGATATCCAATGATAGTAGGAGAGAGTAGTGCATTACAGCTTTCTCGCTGTTGCCATACTCATGAGATAACAGAAAACACCACTGTTACCTTACATCTGTACAGTGATATTGCCATGTAATGCCAGCGAAACTGCTGCAACTCTGTTACTTTACTTTACTGGTTAGCAAACGAGAGAGAGCGAATTCCTCCGTTCTCACCATTTCGCCAGCTTTCTCAGCATCTGCCACTGTCGCCGCTAGTAACTGTAAACGGGTTTCAGGAAAAGTGGACCATCTACTTTCAGCGTAATTGTCGGGCTGACACACTTAGCAGCCGCACTCTCTGCGCCCACGGCGCCTGCCCATCGATCGCTCCTCTCGCTCGCTCCCAATGCCAAGCCGTTGGTGAACTGCAGTTCAGTGAACTTTCGGATCACCGAAAGCCAGCAATATATGGCCACAATATAGCCACAATATATAGCCGCAAGTGGCTCACCTCATCTGTCTGACCGAGTTTCGTTATTCCGCCATAAAAATTATATAGCTTTAAGCCGGCGACGAGGATGATGAGGATGATAATGATACTGATGGCTTGGCTGCACAGCGAGAATGCACCTGGAATCGACCGGAACCGCCTTGAACTCATGGCTATTCCAGAAACAGAACCGAAAACCTGAATTAAGACATCACGAAACTTGCGAAAAAGAAAATCGGAAAGATATTAAAAGTTTGGGAGTCTATAAAAGCAAAAAATAAATAAAATCGGGTTTATGCCTGAAACAAGTTCATTGTTTTATATTAAACATGTTTGCTGCTAACTTATTTGACTAATCTGCATTAAATCAAGTGTGGCATTTTCACTGAGATATTCACCAAAAAAGAGAGCTTAAATGTCAATAAAAACCTTTAAAACTTTTAGGAATTTGTTATCGTAGTTTCTCTCTTGATTACTGCTTATTTCTTTGATTTTTATTCGCTCCTTTTATTTCAATGTGTGTTTCTTCTAATTTATAAATTCTAGTGTGTCCGTAGTCTTTTCTGTCCTTAATCCTAATTTTCTCATTGTCTTAATTTATCTCTATTTGATACAGCGGAATTAGAACACAAATGCGGAAATTCATATTACACTAATGCTACTTTAAGAAAATGCTAAAAGGGCTACAAAAGGGCTTTAAATTTAGATCTAAAAAAGTTTATTTTATGAAGTCATTATATGGCCCATAAATAAACTAGGTTTCTGTGAATTCACTTAGTTACGATTAAACCCTATAACCCCTTATAATTATCCCATTAGCGGCTAACAAGCTTAGAGGCAGCTTCTGATCAAAAATCTGTTTAATATTAACGTTTATGTAATTCCGATTGCTCCGACTTGGAACCTGTTTAATATGATGATGACCTGATCTACCCCAATACAAATCAGTTTGATGACTGATCAATCACCTGCCAAGTGATCACACCAATTGTGACCAATTAGTAATCGCAGGCAAAGGGCGAGAGAACCTTTTACCCCCTTGGGATATGAGATGACTAAATTGTACGTCAGTCATCCGATTAATGGCTTGCCTAGTCTGGTAATGCATTTATTATAATTAACTGATCTGCCGTAAAGCCAGTCACGTGTACCCGTCTCCCACTTCCCACCTTGTTTTATTAATTTCCACTTCCATATTCTACTTTTAAGAGGGCTTTATGGCTTAGTGAGTTTAACCTTCCCAACCTCCCAGTGCACAACTGATTTCGCGATGCACTGATGGAAAGCTGCCGTCACTTTTAAGCTTTCTTTTTAGACAAGTTAAGTTGTTAAAATTAATTGGAATAATAAGGGAATTTATCGAATTGATAAATAAATAATGCTACTTTAAATTAAAAAGATACATTGATTGATATTACTAACTGCAGCGATTTCTTAGTAATGTATTAATTATTTTCTTCTTAAATCCTATAAATATTAAATCAGAAACTGATCTATTGGTTCTATAAACACCTGTAACTTGTAAAGTAGTGTCTTGACACACTTTATTATAGCAGCAAGTACTCAACTAATGAATATTTATGTGTCAGAAGTGCTGGAACATTTGTAATGCAAATTGATTATTATTAGTAGGTCTGGGTAAGTAGGTCTAGGGTTTTTCTCAGTGCAGCGAACGATGAATCACGTTGAACCCTAGCTGCGCCCTTCGGCTCTTCCCTCTTCCCCTGTGTAGCATCCCCCGTCCCCATAGAGTTTACCCCGACTAAATATAAACAGCCAAAGCTGGCTGATGGGGGAGCAGGCATCGCTGTGAAGTTTTCAGCGCTGCCGATAAACAGATGCGTCTGTTTGCATTTGCCTTTTTTTCATTCTCCACTCGCCATTCAATATTTGTTTGGCAATTTTACAAATTGCAAACAAACAAACAAACACACAAGCCCACACACACAGACACAAAGCCAAAGCCGGGCCAAAATGCAAGCCAAAAACAGCGATTGACCCTCAACTTGAACTAGAAAACCAAATAACCGGGCCGGACTGACAGCATGGCGTTAAATTGAATTGTATGTAGTATTGTTGCCCCTCCAGCGCCCCCCTTAACATTTTACTGTTTTGTTGTTGTCCGCTGACAATGCATAAAATTTGAATAGCCAAACAAGCGCGCTTAGCAACAACAACAAAAATAGCAAACAAAGGCAGCAATAATCAAGAGCTTCAAATTTGCCATTCAACGATTTTTACACCTATTTTTTTATAGCTGGTCACACTTATGTGTGGGCAGCACAAGCAGAAGAAGAAGGGGGTCGAAGCAATCCTGCCCTTCCAGTGGCATGGGCTGAACTTTATAGGAGGGATGGACTTGACTTAAAATAATTAATATTTATAAATAAATGTTAAAACCAAGAGCAAACTATGTCAGCAATAATAAGCGGCTTTAAAATGATATTTTTTTTTATAGATGGGTATCATTAAAAACAAATTAATAATACCATCGATTAATAAAGTACGGTTACAGAAATTTGAGCTTACAATTTTCTTAATATTCGTAATTTACCAAACCCCTTTGCTCTGCGCCCCTGCCTGACTTTGTTTCAGGGTCATGGAGTAACTGCACAAACCTAGGCTAATTGGCAATGCGAAAGAGCAAGCAAGAGAAAGGGGAAGGGCCTTGACTTTGCATGGGGTTACCGACACTCTCGCATGTACATAAAAAAAGCATTAACCATTTTGTAAGCTTGATTGCCAGATTTTTGCTGTAATTTCATTACACTTCTTTTTTGTTTGAATCGCTTCTTGGGCTCTTTGCTTTCTCGCTTTATTGGCGTCGAGTTTTGAGTTTGTTTTCGTACGTGACCTCTCTCGGCGGAAAGAATGTTGATATGCTTACATATTCCCCTTTATTTTTCTACCACCCCCTACCTACCCCCGCCCACCCACAACTCCCGGGAGGGAACACGTGCAGATAAATGTTGAAAACGAAAAATAACGATAACTATTTGTCGTTTTACATTTTTCTTTCCCAGCTTCGATTATTTACTTAGCGGCTCTTGGCGTTTGTTGTGCTGTTTGGCTTTTGTTATTGTTTTTCTTTGTCTGTGCTGTTGTTTATGTTCGCACATGTATTATTTGTTATGTTAACGATTTCTTCTTCTTAGTGGATTTGATTTAATTACCGCCCAGCGTCGCTATTGTTATTGTTTCAAGTGGCTTGTTTGGTGGCTTTAGGCAGCCCCGTAATTGAGATTATACGCCAAGTGCTCTGGGAGCACCACATACATATGTAAAAGCAAAGTTCAATGGCAGAGTTAAACTACAATTAAAGCGGGCTTTAGTGAATGGTGGGACGGAGGCGGTACTATCGTTAATCATGCAGCTAATTAATGGCATCAGCTCCCACACGGAGTCGGCATACGAATGGCATAAAGCCGCAGGAGTATCGCGCAGTAAAATCAATTTAATTAATTCCCTGTATTTCAATTATCTGGGAAAAGAGCCGACTGTTTGTTTATTTAATTTACTCCTTAGAACGAATTTAATTTGCATTTAACCAAGTAACTGCAGTGGGGCACGAAGAAGTACAGGTCAGACTCGGTATAATGAAGTTTTCAGAATTAAATAGGGTCAGACGAGGTTCTATTTTAAATTCAATTATTAAATAAATCCGGCGAAAGCGGAATGTGAGAGAGATAGATATGATTTTTCTTTTGAAACATACTGTTATTTCTCTGCCCTGCCTCTACCGGCACCTCATAGTATGCCCAAAGCCTTCAAACTGCTTTAAGTGCATACATTTGATATATTTAAATTATTTCAGATATTTAAAAATCTTCCCTTACAATTTATATATACAATAATACCATAAATAAATATTAATATATTAATAACTTCGTCCACTTACTGCTCCCCTTCAAGAAAGTTGATTTAACCGAATCTTCACTCCACTGAGCTTGCAAATGAATTAATTAAAATGCGTAAAATATGCTATCAATATGTTAAAAAGACACGTTATTCCCTGAATGCGGGCGGATAATGAAATGCCATTGATATCTGGAAATCAGCTCCGAATTAAAAGATAAAGTCTATAGAAGCGTTAATAAAGTGACGCGAGGGCGAGGAGTGCATATTTTGCAGTTGGCAAATGCTAATGCCTTGATTAATTTAAAACCCGCCCGCTAATCTGATTAAGCGTGCACACGCTTTGTATTTATTTTTTGCTTGATTTGTTTATAATTTTAATATTGTGCAGTTTTTAATTACAAAATATAATGCGTCGCCCCGCAACACTCTTATGAATATATGGTAAATAAATTCAAATTTCTAAATTTAGATGTGAAAAGAACCAATAAAAATATGACAAAAACTTGAATATTGATTTTCCTAATGAGCTTTCCAGTTTACGGCCGGATAATAAAATTTAAGCTTCTAGGCAAACGCATGTTCGTTAAACTAATAAACTTGTTTAAGTTGTCATAAAAGATATATATCCTAGAGAGGCGTAGGAACTTAGTTAATTAGTTATTCTCTTTAAGCAATTAAAGCCAAATAACTAAAAGCTTTTTATGGACTTGCAAGTGCTTGGATTTCCTGAGCTGATTTTCCTGAAACATTCCATTTAAAATTCTTGAAAGTAATTCTGTGGAGTGTTGCTCCTGTTTGGCCTCTAATTGCCTCTATTTGTGCAAGTTTCCCTTTTCTCTTAGCTTTTCCGCATTTTCCTCTCCGTCTCTATCTTTTTTAGAGTTTTTTTTATCTCCTTTCAGAGTCGGTTTGGCTAATTGCCCAGACACCTCATTAATAATAGAACTTAATCCTCTTTCCGCTTGGAGATTGATATATGTGGGGGTTCCCTAAATAGTGCTTATTATATAATATATATAATATAGAATGAATATGTACAACAATCGCAGTATACATATCAGAGACTACGTGACGAAGACCACGACCAAGAATCAGAAAACTAATCCGAAGCCATTCAGAACCGAGTTAAGGCCCGATATGAATGCAGCTGGGCATGCGCGGTGACGCCGATCCGACGCTGACGCATTTAGTATCTATATATAATATTATATCGTTCAGTTGGCCAAAAATACCGACGTATTTCCGCTGAATACTAAGGATCGCCGTCTCGGTGACGATTCGCGCTTTAAATACATTGTAATCAAGACGATCCGCATAAATTAGACATTCAAGCGTTTACTTTCGTTTCTCCAGATCGAAACACCTTCTTACGTAACGCGACACGCACATAATTAATAAGAATTTCAAACATTTCTCGGATCAGGCCAGACTATAGCAGCTCAAACAAAAGCAAAAGTTCTGTTAACTGCCAAACAAATGCAAATGAGTCTGAGTCATTTCCCACAAAGTATTTATGTGAATTTCAGCTTCAGCCTTTGCTTCAGCTTTTGCGAATATTTAGATAAGCCGATGGAGTCGGAGCTCGAAGTTAAGTATACAGAAAACAGAAAACAGTTCTCGGATCTGACCAGAAGCCAGAAGCTTAGAACCTGAAAGAAAATCTCGCATACTCTGGCTGATTAATCAGGCTGCTGAAGCCAGAAAAAACCTGAATGGTGGCTCTATGTGAATCCGCTTCGGTCCTCGGTGATCGCAATCAGAAAAATAAATATGTTCTGTGCCTTGTATCATTGAAACTATATATCAAACTGTTTGAGCAGTCATTAACCAGCAGGGATTAGTACTGAAGAAGTCGAAGACGTGGATACTCTTATTTTAAGACGGGAACTTTCGGTTTTACTCTGCCTTTCTAATTTAATTAGCATAAACCGCAATAATGTCTCAAACAAATAGTCCCCTAATTTAATTATAGCTTTATAAATGAAACCAATTAGATAAAATTAGCAAATTACCGAAAATAATTGATAATGCAGGCGCCTTAAAAGCCTTTATATGACTTATATGGCTTTAAAAATCTGTTATATTCGTTTGTTAATAAATTATTACATTGCAAAGAATGTTAAAACTAAATATAATTTATTCACCTTAACTAGCTCAATAATTTGTACCTTTAACTTTGATATTTTTTGCCTCAATTTATTAACTTTTTTTAGAGCTTGTAGCTCAGCTTGCTGGCATATTGTTCGCCAGCATTTAATGAGTTTTGAAACTTTGGTTTCGCATCAAAAATGCTCTCACGTCTGGCCATTTGCGAAAACTTTCATAAACAATAACTGAATTTCCCACAAAAAAAAAACTGGCAAGTTGCCAGCACTTTGACAAATATTTAATATTGGTTACAAGTTATTAAATTATTAAATTGAAGTTATGGTGATATATATTACCTTATCCAACTGACTGCGTCTCTCAATCATCTTGGATTTATGTACAGCTATTTCCAGGAACTCAAGTCACTTTCCACTGCCAAAATGCAGAAACACGAACACACTCGCGGGTAAATAATTATTTGCTCGACTAATTTCCGCCTAATCGCGAAACTTCTTCTATGTTTTTTTGTTTTTTTTCTGTTTTTTTTTGGCAAACTCTGTTGCGGAATTGAAGTGGAGTTTTGTTGCTATAGAAGGTATATAGGTGGCTATTTAAGAACTCGGTGTTCGAATGAATAACGCCGCATCGCTCGAAAGGCAACCGTCTCGTGTTGTATGAAATTCGCAACTGAACTGAGCTAAGCACTTAAGAGTCTCTTACCCGACACTCAAAGCCTCAAGCTTCAAGCTCCAAGCCCCCGAGTCTCATATCTACACCGAGAAATAAAAATTTATATATGCTTTGCTTTGTTTTAATTTCCAAGAGCGATTGCAAGTCAGAAAAGTTAATTGCTTAATTTAAACTAAGCTTCTTGTGATCATAAAATTGTACAATTTATTTTTGCACTTAATATGTGATGATCTTTTCTTTATAATTAAATTATTAGTTGGGGAAAATATTACTTTAAAAGTTCTTATATAAGAATTTGCAATTTAACTTGAAGTGATATTTTTGTTACCAATTATTATTTAACATGAATTTGCAATCTAACTTGAACTTACTTTAATTTTTAACTCAATAATACCACAATTTGATCTTCAAACTTATTATTTTTGTTACAATTTAATATTAAATATTTTCCAGTTACAGTTTTCTATGTTCCTTCAATTTTAATCTTAGCATTTCTATTACTTAGAACTTGCGTTAATTTTTAACTGAATAATACCACAATTTGAAAGTAAATCTAGATATTTTTGATACCATTTAATACTCAATATTTTCCAGTTACAGTTTTTTATGTTCCCTCAATTTGTATCTCAATATTTCTATGACTTTTTCGCTCCGTGCACAAGCCTGTCTCTGACGCTCTGGGCCAGCTCAACTAAAGCCGGCAACGAAGCGTCTCACGTTTTGTTTTCTTTTCGGTTTGCGTTGTTTTTTTATTTTTTTATTGAATTTTTTTCAGCTTTTTCTACTTTTCGGCGAGCGGCGGCGGGCGGGCGGGCCGAGCTGCGAGCGGGTTGCCAGGCGGGTTTCGCAGCTCGGTTGGCGCCTAACGTGTTTGCTGTGGGCCTGAGTGAAGGGACTTGGGGAGGGTCTTGGCTCTTGGGTCTTGAGTCTTGAGTCTGACTTGGCCGGGCCGTTAAGCAGGCGAGCACGTAGCTCAGCTGTTCTTTGCAAAGCTGCGCGTGCGCAGTTCAAGCCTTTTCGGCAAGCCATTTCGCTCGGTGTAGACGCACGACACAGTCTAGATGGGCTTGGAAATCGAACAACGGTTGCTCTTTAAATTAAATTAAATTATGACAGAATTCTATTTTTTAAATGAACCACAAAGCATAAAATTAATCCATTAAAGTTTACAGAAATATAAATTTTCATGTTTCATGGCCACATTCATTTCTTCAGAATTATTAAGCAACTTTCTCAGTTAGCTACAGTGAATATTTAAATTTCCTTTGAATTCTAATACTTAACTATTTTTAAAAGTGTTTTAAAGTGCAATGCCATACAAATTTGTTGTTGAAATCTTTAAGCCTATAGGCTTAACTTGTTTAAATAACAACTGACTAGTTAATACAAGTTTTCCTTAACTTTTCACCTTACAAAATGAGAAAAAATCGAACGACGTCAGATTTCCAGATTTTTCTGCTAATATTAATGGTTAATTAGTGATTATTTATTAATATTTACTCCTCTCTAAAGTGCTTAGAACATAATGTAAAATACGAATGAATAAACTAATCAAAAAGTTAATTTCCAAGTGGATCAATGGGTCATTTGGCCTGGAGGGAATTCTCTAGATAGTTTTTTTATGTTTCAATCCGCATTTTGTTTACTTTTGGCCGAGTGGTGCGAAAAGGCAACAGTCAGGGCTGGTCTGGCTGAGTGGCTAACTGATTAGTTGCCGTTTTGGCCGTTTGCCGTTTGCCATTCGGATATTTGAAACTGAAGGGGCAGCTGCTGGCTCTGCTGTTCAAATAATTGTTACTTTTTGTACAAGCACTTAATTGGAGGGGTGCACAAGCAGAAAAAGGGGTTCATTTTGAAGGTAATTAGCAAGAAAATTCTTAAACATTTAATTTCTCAATTTAAACACAAATTTGTTCAATGTCAAACATATAATGAGGGGTTTTCCATACAGGAAATAATATTTTCAATTATCCATCTAAAGCATAAATTGCAAAAGCTTAAAAAGCACTATAAACATTATATTTCTTGCCATAAAATTTAAAAATAATATTCTTTATGACGCTAATAACTGACTCTAATTTCTACCAGTCACTATACATTTTTAATACTTATAATTTTCTCTCTCTGTGGCTTCTCTCCCGCGGGGGTATTGACGTGTATTTGAGTTTGGCAGCCAGTTGTGAACACTTTCTTTTCCGCATATGCGGCAATCGATTCGCCATGCACTCGTCGAGCAAACTTAAACCGAAAATGCAATGGCAGAGCCAAATGCAAACTTTCACCTGGCTTACGCGGCGGATGATCAATATGAGTATGAGTCAGGCCCATGGGCGGCGCATCACTCATACACCGCGTGGCCAATGCGATGGGTGCGAATATTTGTACTTTACCTTGTTGTTTGCAATTCGTTCACACTTGATTTGTTTGCCGGCCAACTCTATCGATATTTGACCTGTTCGCTGGTCTAGAAAGCCCGCTCAACTGACACACGCCCGCCACTAACAATTGTTATTTATGCCAAATAAAAAAATATTATATATAGGAAAATTGCTGGCGAAATTCATAGATATTTATTGAACCAATTTTAATTGCTGTCCATTGAAGCTCGTTGTGAATCAGGGCGTGACGAAGCGCTGGCCAAAAACCAATCGCTAATGATTCCGGGCGAGATGCTCTGCCCCGAATAGATACGAAATCAAATTTGAGTTTAATTCGCACTCAGACCCAGATCCTGCAGAGGGGCTGAGGACAATAATTGGTTCTGGACGCGTACGTGACTCTATTGCGGAAGTAGGTTGGGTTCCGGAAAATGTTTGAATAAGCTAAAGACTTCCAGGAACGGGGAGATGGATTCAATTCGATTGGGGACCTGCTAGGCTCACACACACGTGAATCCATTTGGCATCTCAATTATGGTCTCCCCCACTCCTGCTTCGATGTCCTTCCATCCTGGCCACAATCAGCAAGGTTATCTCAAATGAATGCACTCCAGCTGAAGAGCACCCAGTTCATCTTCATATTTATCCCCCCAAATATTGTGGTCAGAGATATAAAGAGAAGAAGGTACTAGCGATAAGAGGGTACCCTGTATATTTTTTTATTTTTATATGAGCATCTGCTGAATATTTACCTTATGTTTAGAGAAAAAATAAGACTTAAATAAATAAATAAATTTTATATGTGGTTTTCTTGTTTAGATTTTATAAATAGTGCATTTTCTAATAAGACCTCATGGGACTTAGGTTCAGATTTCTTTTATTATATTTTGTTATCGTAGTTTCAATGTAGATTCTTATTTATTTCGTCAATTCTCTTTCTCAGTTTTACTTTTCAATGTGTTTGGTTTCGTTCTGGTCATCGAAGTGTGACCGTAGTCTTCCTTTTTACTTAATCCTAATATTATTTAATCTCGGCGGAATCTTAACATAAAATGCTAAATGTTTTACAGAATGCTACAGAATGCTAAATGCTAAGTGGAAAGTACTTATTCAATCAAAGTTATAAAAATCGCTCAAATAAATATATATAAAATAAATATAAACCCATTTGTGCAGGGTATTTTCTACACCTATCATACCTCTTAAAATCCATAATTTACTGGGCATGAGAAAAGCGGAAATTGTGCCAAAATTTCGAATCGAATTTCGACTTGATTTCGCAGCTGTTGCTTGGCACATTTTTCTGCTGTTGCTTCTCTCAGCTTCTGCGGTTGCAATTATGCGAATCTCCGCCAAGTGCACAGCCGAACATTACGTTTCAAGTTTATGTTACAGCACGCAGTTTTTTAATCACCGCCAGAGTCAGAGTCAGGGGTGACCTTAAACATCACCAGAGTCTGGGTCTGGGTCTCGGGTTACGTGTAGATGGGCTTGGGCTTGGGCTGGGGCCGTGACATTGGTGGGGCATTCAGCCAAATGGGTTTGCTCCGAGCAAACAAAAGCCCTCACTCAGACGAGAGTGACACAACTGTGTCTGAGAATCGATTAAGTAATTTGTGTAATTTAATTACTTTTCCTGGGCCACTCTTATGAATAATTTCTGATTGATTGCATTAAATGAAGTGCAAACAAGAAGCGTCTGGCAACAGGTTAGATTTGATTATCATTAAGCGAGGGGAATAGGGGTCAACTATTACCATTTTAATTAAGTAATTAGTTGGTAATTAAAGTACAATATTGAACAGAAGTAGTGTGTAAGTAAACACAGTAAGGTTTATTTATAGGAAGTTAATTAGTTTCTTACATAATAAAATGCTTCTTTTTAAATATAGATTAGATGAGAATACAAACATTTATATTTGTGGTAAAATTCTAAAACAAAATATGTTTAAAGCTAAATCATATTATATATAATAGACTCAGAGCTTTCAGATATGCGGAATTTGCTCTGCAATTATTTCATGTTCCCCCGACATCTGATGATCGCAAAATTAGCTTTAAATTGCCCCTAGTCAGTCGACAGTCGTGTAATTTAATGTCATTTTAAACAAATGTTTATATGTACATCTCTCTAATCGTGAACAAGCCACTAAACCGAAAAACATGTCAAGGTCGCCATGGACTTCAAATAGACGCCAAGTCCAACTCAGAAATGTTAAATAAATGCCATAGACATACTCTAGATATATAAATAACAATTCTTTGACTCTCGTTGCCGGCTCAAAGGCCAGTTCAGCATAGTCAATTGCACTTGGCAGCATCGATTGGCACAGTTTGCCTCGCTCTGCATCTGGCAGAACTACTTACTTGGCCAAAAGAGGAAGAAATCCAAAGCCGATTATGTCCAACGAGTTGTAAGGAATTCGGAAAAGCAGAAACTGGGTTCAAAGGCATGTAAAATGCACAACTAACAAATTGTGTACAAGCCGAGAGAAAATGTTCCCTCCTTTTGGCCACATTTGCATTTTATTTATGTATATTTTTGCTTGGAATATTTGTCAAGTGCGTTGAACTCTCTGCGGTCAGCAAATATTGTTAAAAGCTTATAAATATATTCTGTGATTAGAAATTGTTTGTACTCAAACTTTGTTTAACAATTTTAAAGCTTAAGAGAGTTTATTTTGAAAATAAAACAGAGATAAGCTTGAGCAATTTATGTCTATATGAATAAAATAAAGCTTAGAGAAAATTCTGATTTTCTTTGAAGATTATACTAATATTATTTCCCTGCTAGCTAAGCCTTTCCTTTTTTTTCTTTATTTTTTTAAATCTGACTTGGTTTAATGCTCCCCAAAAAACATTTAATTCTAGCTGAGGTAATATATCAAAGAATAAAGTTAAGTGGCAAAGAGCGGGGAGCAAACGTGGCTATGAAACGGCTCATTAAACAGGAAATCGCATTAAAACCCGTTCGGAAATACATTTAATCATTCGTTATCAGCCAGCCAAGCCCCTCAAAGAGTATAAAAAATAAGTAAGCGCCACGTGGCTATGTGTTTTTCGGAGGGTAAACAATCGGATCACGCCCACGCCCACGTCCACGCCCAGAGAGAGTGCCTCTGCCTGTAGTACACACATCATCAGCATAATTGTTGCCATTGCTCGGCATCATCATGCTCATTATTGCCACTGCCATTCGGTGGCATTTAAAATTTCAATTGTCCCACCAGAGCCAGCCGCCAAATCCGCACAATCGAGGAGTACACGTGTCGGGGACACGCCCTACAGCCTGTAGTCCTGGAACCAGGCATCATAAAAGCTGGATTGCACTAAAAGAAAAATATTTTAAAAGATTTTTGGTGAAGGAAAGAAACCTACACATATAGTCAATTAGTTTGTAAATATTATTGCATACTTTTCGGTGGAACTAGGGATGTGATATCGGGAGATAAAGTCTGATATGTTATATCGATAAAAATATCGTGCTAAATATCATCTCGAAAATATCGTAACGTTTGAATATCGGTATTTGAAATATCAAAAATATCGATTATTGAAAAAAATCCCAAAAACGTTTAATTTATTTGTCTTTTTTAGATTTTGTATATTTTAATTGGTTCTATATTTTAAAAAGAAAATCGATTTATCTTACATATATCGCAACATTTAAATATCAATTTATATTGCTTTATCGATATATCGCTATTTTCTGTCATCCCTAGGTGTTACACTTATCGAGCCTTAGTCTCCTTGGAATATCTTTTAAGAATTCTAGTATAATTATTTTAGTAGCTTATTTGAATATATACAAATTATTATATCTTAGAAAATATTTTAAGAATTCTACTATGGCTATTTTAGAA
This sequence comes from Drosophila asahinai, assembly GCA_008042795.1. Taxonomy (NCBI): domain Eukaryota; kingdom Metazoa; phylum Arthropoda; class Insecta; order Diptera; family Drosophilidae; genus Drosophila; species Drosophila asahinai. Next base: position 90,642 of record VNJZ01010988.1, read on the forward strand.
GCTTATTTTAATATATAAATATTATTTAAATCACATTTTTCACATACTTTTCTTCCTGTGTACGGACGCTTCCTTGGTTACACACGTTTGGCCCTGTTTATTCGCATTTCCGTTCACATTTTCCGCATATGCGAGGGCGAAATGCCTTTTGGCCACGTTTATTGCCACCGACCAGAGTCGCATCATTTGCATTTAAACGGTTGCGAGTGCGAGTGTTACCTGTGTGTGTGTGTTACCTGTGATTAAACCCGGGTCGCAACTGCAGGACGCCAGCTCGTAACCAGCTCATTCGCGAACCAGAACCAGAAACGGATTTATGGCGATCGTTTAACTCGCAATTGTGGGCTCAACCAGGTGACTTTTCAGTAGGCGGGCTCGATTTCATTTTATGCTGTAACCCGAGGATTCGACAGGTAATAATACACCACAGAAGTAAGTTAAGGGTTCATAAAGTACAGGGTTTACGCCTTTTTGGAGTTTTATTAAAGGATTTGTAATCCCTTTTCTGCTCACCTAATTGAATTACATACAAGTATGGTATATTAAGAGAAAGCTGCTTCCGCTTAAATTATTAGATTTATTCATCTCCAAATAATTAGACATCAGGTAGCCACAATTACAGACCCCAGCGACTGTCTGGGCTCTGATTAAAGAGTTTAAGCCTGGACACGTTGCTGCCAGCCTGCTCCTTTGATGCCTCTGTCACTTGTTGTCGCTGTCAATTAAGCGTAATCCCTTCGGCAGAGTTAAAATCCGCTCGTCCTGCTCGTGCCACAAGTCACAAGTCAAACTAATTTTCGACCTTTCGCGCCTGTCGCCCTCGTCCTTGGGCCATTCAAAATGCGGAATGAAGTCGAGTGGGCGTCGGGGCACGAATAACGCTCATTAGCCGTAATGAGTTATAGTTGGACTACAATCCACATCGGACGCCAAACAATCTTTAGCGGCAATTATGCTGGGACGGGGACTTGGCTTTTTATGGGCCTGGTAGTCGTAAAGTTTTCAGCTATAAATACTTTGGCAAAAAGGCCTTTAGGCCGGGCCCGGGGTCTTTAAACGGAAACAGAGAGAGAGAGAGGGGTTTCAGCCAAAGGAGTGGGAGTGATTTAAGGGATAGAGATGGATGGAAAAAATTTTGGGAGCACAAAAAGAAATAGGTATTACTTTTTTATATAATATTAAAATGTTTATAAATCTATAATGATGGGGAATTATAAATAAAATTAAGTATAAGATAAGTGATACTTATTTGAACCATTGATTACCTAGGAAAGCTACTAAAAAGTGCCTAAAGGTATGCTATAAAATTTATGGAGTACATGCTTACATTTTGTAGCATAGTTTTGGGCATCTTCTTAAAGGGATTTCAAAACTCTAGTGAATTTTGCAGCACTTCCGCTTAATTCCCTTTTCTTTCCTTTTATTTCTCAAAGATTTTATGAAAGTATTTATTAATCCTAGCTACTTTAAAATTATAAAGAAATTAGTGAGTAAATCCTCACAACCCCACCCCTTTTCTTGCTGTGTGGCTCAGGAAACCGCAAATTGTTTGACATTTGGCACTGGTCCCCCGAAAATCCTTTCCTGAAACCGAGCAATGTTCCATAACTCTTGCCGCTGACGAAGCATCGTCCTTCGTCCTTGCTGTGTATGTGTGTGTGTTATTGTCACTTGCCAGCGGCAGTCCTGTGTTATTCTATCCAAGTTTTCCGTCACACAAGAGGACAAACTTTTTGTTGTTAATTCGTGCAAGTTTCTGGCAAGTATTTACGTGCTCCAAAGAGTTGTTTGGATGGAGAGAGCCGGAGCTGGAGTCAGGCCGGCTGTTGGCAAAGTTTTGTATGTTAATGGCATAGTTTAGGCAAAATGTTTTTACTGACGCCTCCCGATGCCCACTCCATCAGAGAGTATTTTCTGCAGCCTCAAATTTTGGGAGCTCCTCTTGCTACGCATACTTTCCCTGGCTCACATTTTCACATTTTCCGGCCAAAATGAACTTTCACTCGCCGCCACATCACCCCCACATCGCTCACTTAATGTGCCATTGCCCACGTTAAGTGACTTTCTTATGCCGGTTGTAAAATTCCCCTCTTTATATGGAGGACCATATGGATTCTGTTTTTGCCACTATTATCCTGGCTTTGTGGTGCACTCGAAAAATTATGGCAATTCATAAAATAAAATAAGTTGTTCTGCCTTGTTTAACAATTGTTTTAAAGTTACTTTGAATAAAAAATAAAAGAAAAAGCTACCATAGAAAGTCCGGTGATTCTTTCGTAAAAAACATTCCATATTTCAAGTTGTTCTTCCTTTATTTCCACAGGAAAATATTAAATCAAAGCTCCTATTTCTTCCACCTGTTTAGAAATATAAGGAAAATTAAGAAATCAATATCCTTAACCTTAAATGAATATAGAAATATTTTTGTACCTTGTCCAAAAATTATTTTAATGTTACTATTAACAAAATATAAAAGTAAAGCTACCATAGAAAGCCCGGTGTTTGTTTCGTAAAAACCTTTGCATATTTTAAGGTGTTATTCTTTATTTTCCGCATGAAATATCTCCCACGTGGTTGGAAATATAAGTAAAAGTAAGAAATCAATATCCTTAACCTTAAATAAATATACAATTATTTTTATACCGAATTTCCCCCAGTGTAAGCCCATGTGTGAGATAACACTTGCGCCAACACTACTCACATAGCTGCGGTTAAATATGCCAGGACTATGAAAGCTTGTAATTTACTTGAGTACACCGCGCTGCAGATGTCCTGTCCCCGCTCCTTGGTCGCATGTGGCTGTTGGCCAAGTTAAGCCATTGACAAAAGTTTTCGGGCAATTTTTCTTTTGATTTACTTTGCAGAATTTGAAACTTGGAGTGTGCAAACTATTAATTTCAAGTCAAAGCCGCTAGCTGTTTGGATTTAGTTCTTCCCCACCGATTATTGCTAATTAAATGAAAAGTTGGGCCAACCCCAAGGAAATTGATTTGCCCGCACCTGTTGGGATTCTTGGGTTCCTTCTGTGGTTCTTCAGCCTGAGTGGTCCACGTACGTAGCCACTTGAAGGCATCCCCATGCCCAGGCTCATCCTTTAGCTACTTGTGGCTGTCACAGCAACGGAGCCGGAGCTGGGTTCCAGAGCCACTTGCTGTTGCAACCGTATTAACATTCTGCTTAACAACAAATTACATTCGGCTGCCGGGAAAGTGGCCAATGAGCCACTCCAGCTGAGTGCTCTGCACGGCGGGAAAACACCGATCCAACACGGGATTTTATGGCATAAATGAATAGATTATCTAAGCTTTTTGGTACCAGGAGCAGCTAGTGCATTTTTATATTCTCAATAATGATAATAAACTTAAACAGGTTTGAAAAAGTTTAAGGAATTATGTCAAGCTTAAAAGGGAAACTGGAAATTCGACTAATCACAGGCTAAGTTGAATCGAAATAAATAATAATAATAATAATAATTTAAAAATAAAATTTAGTATAGATATAATATTTGGTAAATACTTTTTAATTATTTGGACATTTAAATTAAATATTCATTTAAATATGAATATTCTCCCATGATTTTATTTCCTTAACCATCATTTATAGAAGTGTGAATATTTAATAAATAATTGGACACTTAAATTAAATATTTTTTTAACTTATAATATTCCCCCCTGATTTTATTTCCCTAATCTTAATTTATGGAAGTGTCTGCCTTACTTTTTCAAAGTGCACAGGTCTGCCAGATAACTAACTCAAGTCATCCTCTTGCCAACTGCAATGGACTTTTCGACTGGCAGACTTCGCCTTAGTTGGGGTTCGGGAAAATGATAAGCACGGGAAATGATGATGATAATGATGATGGCGGTGACGAGGTCCTCTACTCACCAAATGAGCCAAGTGACCAAATACAATTTCCGGCTGGCGGCGAACAGCTGAGTCTGCTAAATGCTGGGGGAGACTTGGAACAAGAACGGCTTTGGCAGTTTGAGTTGTTGCTTGTTTTGATTAAAAATTAAGCATTACCAGGAGGAGTTCGGTTGGGTTTGGGTTTTCCTGGAACCCGGATCCAGGGAATACAGTACGTGCTCGGCTTGGGGAATTAGGCGGCAAACAGAAGTAAATGCGTTCCGTAATAAATTCAAATCAACTTTGGCTGGGCCCCGGACTACATGGTCATCAAATCGATTGGAATACAAAGTCACACCCTGGGCTGCTCTTTAGTTTTTTGCCAGCTATAAATTCTGGTCTGTTTCTGGTCCCTTTTTGGTCCCATTTTACAGCGTTCACTACGCAGATCCAAGACGGACTTTGTCCGGACTTAAGCGCATTACCGACTCCGGCTGTGACTCCGGTTGCGATTCCGGCTGCGATTCCCAGCAAGGCAAAGTCTTTTAATGTCTTATCGCTTGTGCAAATAAATAAGCGGGCAAAGTCTTGTTATCCTGGCTGAGCAATTGATTTCCTTGTCGGACGCAGGACGACTGTCTTATGCAAATTTTCGCAGAGTGATTCAATTAGCGAAAGGCCAGGCAGACAGTCCAGACCAGTCCCTCCATCTAGGCACACGTGGCGTATACTTAACGAGGTCGGAGACAGTTCGTGTAAGAAACTGGGAGCACTGCTAGCATTGTCCAAAATCAATTATCGATAAACGTTGTATTACATCGCATTTCGGTCATCTTCTGTTTTGGCTGCTGCGACGGAAGCAGAGAGGCCGCCATTTTGCATGCAAATACGGCAAATGGCTTCCGGCTGCAAATACCGTTGATTAGATCCTTTGGGAAGCGAGATTTGCAGCAAGGATGAATAGTGCTTACACTTTACACATATTCATGGTGACTAAGGGAAATATTATTTGTAATAATAATTTTATGATTTGTAAACAACATTAAACGTTTAATATTACCAAAATTTAGTATGTTTCGTTCTTTACCAGAAAATGTTATTAAGAAAGTTTGAAAATAAATTCAAGTACTTATTATTCAAAAACACTTATCTGATAAAAACATTTATTTTAAATGTGTTTTACAGGGATATCTTATTTTAATTTGTTTTCCTTTTGAGCGTCACTTGGCTTAGTGTGCCCGTACGTTCGCTCACAAACAATACCTACCGTGCCATTTAGTATAATATGTAGTATTAAAATAAAAAATACTAAGTAATAAAATTATATACCGCTCCTAATCTCAATTTATAATAAGTAAATTCTGCACAAAAGTAAAATTTAAGGAAAAAATTGAATAGATTTATTAAAGCTCTTTTAACTTCTTACTACATTTTAGGCAAAAGATTGCAAGTAAAAGGGAAAACTACTTCCTCAACCGAATAATGAGTGTAAAAAGCGAGTAGGCTCCCTTCAGGGTCGAGAAGAATGTGTCCAGGTGAACGCGTAGCATTCCACCAGCCATGGCTGTGATCTTCCTCAGGGATTGCTCCACGAAGAGCATCATCTTTCTCTTAAAACTCCGGTTCTGTGTGTGCCAATTACAACTAAAAGCCGCATAGTGGAGTCTTCCGAACCAATACTCATTGTCAGTGCCAAAGTAACAGGATGGAAAGATCTGGAGGGGCATGGCCATGGAGTAAAATATGAGGTATATCCTGGCCATGGGTTCGGACACAAAGAATACCAAGGCTGCGATGCCAATGCAGACATTCAAGGCGGTCACCGTGAACTGGATGAACATGGGCAAGGATATAAAGGCCTCAAGGCGCCGGAAAAGTCTGGGGAATATAATGTTAATATTTTTAATAAAACTATAAAGGATTACTCTTACTTAATCAGCCGCTTGTGGTCCGTGATGCAGGCTTCCAGCTCCTTTTCAGAGTTCTCCTCGGGATCCGTGCCAACGTCCTCAATTCTCTTGTAGAGCATTTTGATGTGCGAGGAGATGAGGCAAAAGACCACAGCCGGAAAGCAGTCACTCACATAGTTCTGCAGGAGCTGATAGGAAATGCCCACTATCTGATATACATTTGCTATGCAAAAGTTCCTGGTGGAGTTCATCCAGTCGAAGGGGAACCAGGCAGGATACATCAAGCCACGCTCCTCCTTGCGCAGAAAGGAAAGCTCCGCGAAAAAGGCGATAGGCAGGTAGATGCCGATGAAAATGTACAGGACATTGCGGAGTTGCACCTTCACCTTGTCATAGACTGCTCTCTGTCCCGGGCCCTTGACCCGTTCATCCAGGAGCCTTAAGAGTCGCTCCATTTCCAACACATCCTTGAGATTGTAGGCATAGATCAGGCACTTCAAGGAGCAGGCGGTGCAGGTCACAAAGGTGGTCAGGTTGAGGATGTCCTCGGTGAGAGTGCGGTTTTGGAAGAGCGACATGCCCAGGTGAAAGGGATAGCACAGGGTGACCAGCACGTTCAGCAGGATGCCGTAGCCCAGGTAGAGGTTTCGCCAGGACTCGATGCGGTGATGGGCCACTCCCAGGACTCGCCAGGCGGTCCAGTGGCTTCTTAAGAAGACCAAGCTATTTACTGCGTCCTGGGTCATGTCTTTATGAGTTCTCAGCTCTGAAGTCGTTGGGTTCTGGGCTTAAATAGTAAGGTTTGGTATTACCTCACTTGAGGTGATTGCCAAATTTAGAATTGAGTGTGCGTGGTGCCTCCAATTAAGTTTAAGTTTAAGTTCCATTGAGCAGAGGTCAGAGGTTCTATTTCGATTAAGCTGCCAGTTTCGGAATGGGAGTAATTTATTGAGTATTTTTGCAAGTCAACAGGTCATTGTTTCATCGAGTAAATTTAGGAAAAACAGATGAAAATGGAAATAGATATATTTTGAAATAAATACTAAACAAAGTTGATATTTATTCCTTTTATTTATGATCTCGCATAGCGCTTTCCCTTTATTTCCTCATCCTTATGATAATGGTAAACAAGGAGTAGGCTCCCTTTAGGGTGGAGAAAAACGTGTCCAGATGGATTCGTAGCATTCCCCCAGCCACGGCTGTGCTCTTCTTCAAGGACTGCTCCACGAAGAGCATCATCTTCCTTTTAAAACTCCTGTTCTGAGTGTGCCAGTTGCAACTAAAGGCTGCATAGTGGAGTCTCCCAAACCAATATTCATTATCTGTACCGAAATAGCAGGATGGAAAGATCTGCAGGGGCATGGCCATGGAGTAGAAGATGAAGTACATCCTGGCCATTGGTTCGGAAACAAAAAATACCAGAGCTGCGATGCCAATGCAGACATTCAAGGCGGTCACCGTGAACTGGATGAACATGGGCAAGGATATGAAGGCCTCAATGCGGCGAAAGAGTCTGAAAAAACTAATTATTAATATTCCCTATAAAAATACCCATAAATTACACTCACTCCAGCAGCCGCTTGTGATCCGTGATGCAGGCCTCCAGATCCTTCTCAGCATCCCTGCCAGGATCCATGCCCACCTCCTCAAACCTCTTGTACAGCATCTTGATGTGCGCGGAAACCAAACAAAGTACCACCGCTGGAAAGCAATCACTCACATAGTTCTGGAGCAGCTGGTAGGATATGCCCACGATCTGGTAGACATTCGCTATGTAGTAGTTCCTGGTGGAGTGCAGCCAGTCGAAGGGGAACCAGGCAGGATACATCAGACCGCGCTCCTCCTTGAACACGAATGAGAGCTCGGCAAAGAGGCCGCAGGGCAGGTAGATGCCAATGAAGATGTACAGGACATTGCGGAGCTGCACCCGTACCTCGCCGTAGACCCGCTTCTGCTCAGGACCCACGACCCGTTCATCCAGGAGCTTTAAGAGCCGCTCCATCTCCATCACATCCTTGATATTGTAGGCGTAGAGAAGGCACTTCACCGAGCAGGCGGTGCAGGTGGCAAAGGTGGTCAGGTTGAGGATGTCCTCGGTGAGGGTGCGGTTGCGAAAGAGCGACATGCCCAGGTGCAAAGGATACCAGAGGGTGACCACCACATTGAGCACGACACTGTAGCAGAGGTAGAGGCTCCGCCAGGACTTGATGCGGTGATGGGCCACTCCGAGGACCCGCCAGGCTGACCAGTGGCTGCCGAAAAACTTCTGACTGTCGACCACTGTGACCTCGGCCATGTCTCCTTGACTTGTTACCTTTAAACTTTCGCCGGATGCCACTTAAATAGTGCTCCTTGGTGTTACTCCGCCTGGGGGTGATTTCTTAATTATATAATTAGGCTTGCGTGGCCACAACAATTAGGAATTATGGCGGCCACCTGCTCACTGGACAGGGGCTTCCCACTTGAGCATCAAATGGTTCCTCGAATTTCAATTAAAATTGCCTTCTAAGGTCAGTCGGGAAACACCTTCAATGGGAGCGCTTCTCTCAAACGGAAAATTCTTGGGAAAATGTTTCAAATCAAAATAATTACCTCCATGAAAAGCACAGGTAAGTGGCGAGTTCTGCATAAATTGTATGGAACCCAAAGGCTTTTGTGATAAATTTAGAGCATAAAGCATAATTTACAAAAGTTGATGCATTTTTGTTGGCCAACAATTTGCACTCCATGCGGATTTTAGCCAATGTGCAAATGAAAAGCCAAATAATGTGCATTTGTCATTCTATACTTTTCGTGTTTCGCTGGCCGCTTTTATAATTAATAAAACTGACACAGAAATCTGTATCGTCTCATTTTGCATTTTGTCGTCTGCTTTTGTCAGCGGTTTTTGTGTCAAAATTTGTGCTAAAAAGTATGCTGCAGAATTTATGGCGCACTCGCTGTCAATTTTACAAGCCTACACACACACACCATAAAGCACACACACTCTCTCTCTTTCTGGCGATGAGGCGAATTTATGGCGCATTAAATTATTCGCTTCGTAAAAATTTCAACGGGACCCGGACCCCGGACTTGATATTTCCACATGGTGCATGCAATTAGCATGTCCAGGCGCGGAGCACAAAAAACATGTTGCCATATTGTTGACAGCCCCATAAATTGTTGCATGCACGACGATGGCAGCGGGCCAAAATGCGAGGGAAATTCCGGAAAAATCGGGTGGCTAAAATGGGGAAAATGGGGAAAAACAACCCAGCGACAGGCAGCGCAAATATTTGCATATATGCGCATCTAAACGCATGTCGCTCGGCGACAATCTAAAGTCTTAATTGTTGCATTTTTCCACGCATGCAATTGTCTAGCAATCCTTCACTTCCCCCCGCAGGAATGTATTTGGATTTTGGACGCCATAACCCAATTAGGGGCGAGAGAGACTCATCCGATTCGGAATGCAGCGGAAACATAATTACCACTCAGCGCGACAAAGTTGAGTGGAAATAATGTCAGGGCAGTCGCAGGCCGGGGACCAGATTTTAAACAATCCACGGAACCGAAAAGAGAGGCATTTGAAGTGCCTATTAATATTTTTATACCAACTAAAAACTAAGATTTAACATTAGGAATTATTTCGGATAAAAATAAAGGTATTTATTACAAATGTTTTGATAGTTTTACCTTTAAAAGCAATATTGATACTCACAAGATCAAATGGTTATAACTTATAACTTATAAGCATTTTATTACATATAAAAACTTTGACTTTTAAAGTAAAGCATTAGATATTCATAAGGTTATAAGGTTATATGATATTCATAAGTTTATATAAGGCTATAAGCTTTTTATTTGGAAATTGTTCAACATTTAATTCAAATTTAATATTGAACATTTCAAAATGTTCTACCTAGAAAATAATTTTAACTCTCGTGACTAGCACACTAATTATTGATTACAATTGTAGTGCTGGGATATAAATAAATCAATAAAAGGAATATAGTTTATAATGTGAAAACCTTATTATGTACACACTGGCCTAGTGTAACCAATCTGTTGTATATTATATACACACTGGCCTATCTATCCACTAACCAATCTAGTGTATATTAATCGATAAGCGCGTCATTGTAAATTGATCGATCGATAGAAGTTGGATTTTAAGAATAAAGAGATACGGTCACTTTTGCCCCGGAGAATGAAAGAAAAAATACGTTATAAAGATAAATTAAAAGAAATAAAAGCCATCCAAACAAAATATAAATAAAAGGGTGTTACAATAAAAATTAATAATATTTTAAAAGTTTGCTGAGCATGTTACTTAGTGAATATTAAGATAGCCCTATTTGTTTTTTAATAGGTTCCAACTGCCCCATTGGCTTTAACTTGTTTCTAAAGATACCATAGCCCCTTAACTTTTTTCTAAGCAAACCCTGCAGGCCCCAAAGCTAAACATTTTTGAAGCCAGCCTCCCCTAAAATAAATGCATAATTTATGTCTGGCCAGGATGTGCAACCTGCATTAAACATGCTCGCCTCGGCGATGTGGGAAATGTATTTTCGGGGGACCGTTCTTGTCCAACGCCAACGTGAGAGGTAGTGAGATCGTGGCGCTGCGGCGGAGGCCCAGCTGCTGTCAGCAAATGAGAACGACAACAATGTAATTATCATAATTAAAAGGCACCCCACCACCGCCAGCCAGCCAGTCAAGGTGCCTCAGATTGCGGGACCGGGACCGGGACCGGTCACGACGGCCATGAATTTCCTATTAAAAGTCAGTTTCCCCGTGGCAAAAGTGTGGAAAAGCAGCGAGCACGGGCACGGCGGCTGTGTGGGTCTGAGGGGGTTAATGGGCCGATGGGTTAAGGGGCGGCAGCTGCATAATTGGGCCAGTTCGCTAATTGTAAAACGGTGCGCATTAATTGCGTCTGCAGCGTTGCGCATTTTGCGGCTTTCCTCCGCCGGATTCTGTAGGTTCCCCTCGAGGCATCCGCAAACTGCGCTATGATGATGACGTTGCTTATGCAACTGCAGCGGGATTCCCCCGCAGGCCAAAGAAACGTGTTGCATCCGTAATGCATTCTTATCAGCGACTCTTATCAGTGCCTTCCAGAAGCCGAAAACTCACCACGATATCACCGGAATGCCGGACACTGTTAAACAGCTGAGCCTTAAAGGAGAGAGTCCTTTCCGCTGCTGCGCATGTCCTGGAAACATCGAAATCTGGTTGGATTTTAAAATTAAATCAAATTTAGAAGACTAAGAACTTGAGTTTGGGATTAGTTAAGGTTTTATTTAAGTAGTAGATGCTTTTATTAAATTTAAGCTTTAATGCTTAAGAAATCTTATTTAAAATATATTAAATTTGATTTTTAAAAAATGGAACAAACGCAGACACATCGAAATCTGGTTGGATTTAAAAATTAAATCAAATTTAGAAGACTAAGAATTTGTGTCTAGGATTAGTTAGACAATGATTATGATTGAATTTAACCTTTGATGCTTAAGAAATCTTATACAAAATGTATTACATTTGGTTTAAGATAATAACTTCAGTCTACGATTAGTTATGGTTTTATTTAATTAGTATTAGATGATGTTTCTATTGAATTTAAGCATTAATGCTTAGGAAATTTTTTATAAAATATATTAAAATTGATTTAAAATAATAGAACAAAAGGAAAAGTCATTAAAATGGGAAATAAATATTATTTTAATGTAAAAAGAATATTTATAGAATCTTTATTATGGTTTTACCTATAACATTTCTTATATTTGATGTATTTAAAGTAAAACAAATTTATTGTTTGTGACCTCAAACATTTTAAAGGATTCTAGATACAATGACCTTTAAGTAAAGAGAATTCTTAAGATTTTTGATAAGAAAAGAAAGAAAGAAACCAGGGTTGTCCTCGTTTTTAATATTTTAAAGATATTATTATAATATTATTATAATTTTTAATGAAAGAAAACAGATTTTTCTTAGTTTACAATATTAATTTGGAATCTTTTCTCGTTTTAAAAGCAACAAAAATTACTTTCTCCTTTAAATTATACTTTCCTTCAGATATATGATTAAGTAACCACATTTTTCATTGTTTATAAATTTAAAAACCTTTTCAGTTTTAAAGGTGAAAATTATTCATTTTAAAGCCGTTATTATAGTTTTATGATTAAAAAACCATCAAGAAACCTAGTTTATAATATTTATTTGGGAACCTTTCTCGTTTTAAAGGTAGACAAAATTATTTTCTCCCTTAAATTATACTTTCCTTGAGATATATGATCAAGGCACGATATTTTTCAATGTTTATAAATTTATTTTAAGAATCTTTTTAGTTATAAATGTAAAGAGTTTATTATCTCCTTAAAATTAACCCTTATTAAGAAGTTTCCTGTACCCCCATTAAGATTCCCCCTCCCTCAAATATAATTCCCTTATCACAACTCACAAATCCAACTTCAAACTCAAAACTCCTTGCCCGAAGTTGCACGCAACAGTTATCCTTCGCGGCTGTGGCTTATCACCGCCTCAACAGCTTCAACCGCCGCTTCCAGTCTAATCAGAAACATCGCTGGAAGACGCGCTGCCTCCTGGCTCTCTCCGGACACTAACCTGCCTCAACAGCTTTCACTTTTCCCTGCTCCACAGACCCACAATGAGGAGCCTCCCAAGCCGAGCCCGAACTAGACTTCGGGTGGCGGCGTGGTGAGTTTCCGAGCGGCGGCCGAAGCCGACTTGGAATCTCCGCCTCGGACTCGCAGTTCGTTCTGAATCGCGTCGCGGCGTGGTTGTGGTTGTGTGCCCATCCGAGATAGACCCAGAATATACTCTTGAGGACCACATCCTCTCATCCAGAGATCGCGAGTCGAGTGAAGTGAAACTTTTCAAAGCTAAAAATCAGTGAAAATGGCAGTGGCTTAAATAAATAAAAACTGTGAGAGCTTAAAAAAATACAAAAACACACATTTTAATACCTAGAAATCGAGTTCTGTTGGCTAACAAAAATATTTGGAGTACGCCCTTGGGGTAAGTAGAAATGCCACAAAAAAATATGCTTTGTGTTATCATAAGCTTTGTATAAAATGCGCCGAAATGGCGAACATCTGTTGCAAAAACTTTTAATTATTGTAGCCAGAGCCCCAAATATATAAATGAAATTTCAAATTCCGAATGCAATTTGCTCGCTGAGCCTGGACATTTGTGGGCTAATTGTTTAAGCGAATGCCTGGCGGCGGGGCGTATGCGTAATGCCATTGTCCAGACAACAGCTTATGCCAATCCCCTCCGCAGTTCGATTCAATTGTGCCACTGCATCCTGCCGCCGTTAAGGGCTTAAATGCCAGGACATGTGCTGAGCGCCCCCCTCAAAAAAAGGCTTACAAATAAAACCCAGAAAAAAATATAAAAAAATAATAAAATTATCTGAGTGCGCTCAGTTTGAAAATGCTGCTGCCTGCGGCCGGCTGCAATACCACGAAAAAAAGGACCAATAACAAAGGACTCGGCGGGTGCTCTGAGAGTGAAAGTAAATAACGAATTCCCATTACTGGCACTGAGTTCATATCCATATTGCAAACACAGACAGATGGAGGCACACAGAGATGGTGTGCTCCTGGCCGGGCCAGCAAGTCAATTAATTAGGAGTCGGCCTGCCTGCAATATCACTCATACGCCGTGTGCCCCTGCCAGGCAAAGTGTGAAATTGTATTTCCACAGTGCCATGACCATGACCAAGGCAACTCCTTTGACTCGCTGGCACCAATTAATTTTCGGCTACATTTTCTGCCAAATGAAGAAATTATGCTGCCTTTGCCGCTGTCAGCACATTCACAACCAGATTCGCCTCGAGATTAAGCGCTTCTCTTCGAGTTAATCCCGAGATTCAGCTTCAAGTTCAGGTCATTGTTTTAATTTAGGGACATTTACCTGCACGCTCCCTGGGTTTCACTTACTGTTTACTTGCCGCTCAGTCCATCCGTTTGGACTCAACTTTGCATACAAATGGGCTAACTGGTCGCTTCTGCTTTATGAATGCAAATTTGCCCAGCCTCCTGCTGATGCCTGCAGTTTGCCATTGACCCCTGCTGCGAGGGATACGGATACGGATACGCCAGGGGTGTTGTCACTGCCAGTTCCAGTTACTCCAACCTATTTGCATACAGTGGGAGAAATATGTAGCCGCAAACTAACTGAAAACTATCTGGCTTTGTGCATTATGGCAGTTAAGTTTTGCCGACTTTGGTGGGGTTTTTAGAAAAGTTTGCTATTTATTTGGTATGGTTTTCGGGCATTTCCGCTTTAAAAGCATTTTTAAGTGAGTTGAAAACTATGAAGGGATTTATATTTTTGAGATTTATTAGCATATTTTTCAGCAAGATCAAGAGAACAAGTAAAAGTCCGAAAATTCTTTCCTTAAAATATGTTTTATTTAATTTTTTCACGCCTGGTGTTTTTAGCAAAGTTTGCTATTTATTTGATAAGGTTTTCGGGCATCTACGCTTTAAAAGCATTTTTAAGTGAGTCTAAAAGTATGCAAGGATTTATTTATTCAATTTTTTTTTTTTTTTTTTTTTTTAACAAGTTTTAGATGAATATTTTGGTTCAAGATCAAGAGAAAAAGTAAGTGTCCGATTTTTTTTTTTTCAAATTGTATTTTATATTTTTTTTTCATGCCTGGTTTTTTTAGAAAAGTTTGCTATTTATTTTGTATGGTTTTCGGACATTTCCTCTTTAAAAGCATTTTTAAGTGAGTCTAAAAGTATACAAGGATTTCTGCTTTTGAGTTTTAGAAGCATTTTTTAATGCAAAATCCTCAAAATATTTTTAATTTAATTTTTTTCATATCCAAATTAAGGATCCCCACTGATCCTTTCTTCGAGTGCGTCCTTGTCAACAGAGGCAAACAAAAAAGCAGAAGCATCAGGCAAATAGTTACACCCACCGTTGGTCGTTGGCAGCTGTTTTGGCCGCCACTTATTCGGCTTTTATTTTTCGCTCTGGCTTGCGCTTTCTTTTTTTTTTTTTTATATTTTAAGGCCCGTTCTAGGAGTTAACAGATATGCCAGACGCGCTTCCTCTGAACCAGGGGATTTAATGTAAATAAGGATATAAAAATATGCCAAGAAAAGGCAAACACGTGCTGAGGCTCAAGTTACATTTTGAGAGTCCTTTAAAGTCCCTTTGCCTTGTGGCTTCCCACATTATTGGTCAGTAACTGAGTGACTGAGTGACTGAGTGAGTTTGCATAATTCTCTCCGATTCTGAGACTTAATCCCCCTTTCGGCATTATAATTATAAATGCGTCGTGCGTCGCCTCGCCGTCAATAATATTTAGCTGCCACGGCTACGAGCTTGTGTGTATATATTATTTAATTATGATTTAAACTAAGCCCCCGAATGCATTTCAGGCCGAGGGCCGAATGTAATTAAAAATTAAATTACCTAAACGCAAAAAATATATAAAACAGTATGTAACTTGATTAAAATGTGGACTAATTTCTAGGGAAACTCTTTGAGCCTGAGCTGAGCTTAGGGCCTAGAGCCCTTTCTGCAAATCGGCTTAAGATTTGCAGAGAAAATTATTAATTATGCACTGGCAATGGCAATGAGTGTGTGCCACTAATTCCCCCCGAAGGCCAACTCAAATAAGAGCGAACTTTTCGGCAAAGTAAAAGTAAGTAAAGTAAGTTTTTGTGATAGTATTTGTGTTGGCCATTCTCGAGGACATGCAACCAATTAATTAGGGACAGCCTTTCGGCAAACCCAGGGGCAATCAATCTAATTGACCAGACAGAGAGCAGCAATTAAAAAGACCCAGTTAAATGTTGATCCTTTAGGTTCACGCCCAATTGTTTAACAATTTAGTTGTTGCCGACTTCGCCATTAAATTAGTTATGATTGTGGCGTGTTAAACATTAATTAAACGGCTCTGATTGCGGTCTGGCTGGTCTGGCTGAAACGAATCAATTATTTAAGCGATTTTAAATGCCCGACTGTGCTGATGGGCTGTGTGAAAATCACGCCCACGGGTCAGGAGCTCATTAATGGCTATAGCTTTTACGATTTGGCCTGGGCTTTGAGCACCAATTAGGTCAGGTAAAAGGTTATTTAGCTCGGGCTTTGATTGAGTATCTGAGTATCCGAGTATCCTTTGACCCTCTGCCACAGTATTGGCTTTCCAGCCACGCACAATAGATATCTGCCATGCCTTTGGGCCAAGTTAACACAAAAAGGCAGGCAGTTGAAAAAAAAATACATACGAATGACAGATTAATTGCCATCGAATGCCAAAGTTGAGCTAGGAGAGCGAGCCTTCAGTTTTTCCTGCCTGTCCCTGCAGATGATTTGTGCCATTCCTTCAGCGCCTTTTCTTTTCCTAGATTTTTTCTCATTTCATTTCTGGCCACAGGCAGCAGGTGCTTTGAGCCAAGGTTTCCCTTTTGCCTGGCCGTGATTGAAGCGCTTGCAAATGGCAACAATTGCTGCGGTTCTCTCTAAATAACAAATGGCCAAAAGGAGCCATGGCGCGATGGAGATGGGGCAAGTTTTATTGCTCTCGCCTCCCCAGACGTTTTCCCAGCAACTTGTTTGGCCAAGTGTCGTTACCAACTTTCTACAGAGCCGCCGCCTTACAGAGCGGCAAAAGTTAAGAACAAATATTCCGGAAACCGGACTTGCGAATATTTTCTGTATCTTGACAGGGAAAATCTCTGGAGATTTGCGAGTTGATTTGCCGAAATGCCTGTGAAGTTGCTACGATTTTCGGTGTTATATATTTTTTCATTGCATAATTTTGGGAGACCTTTTTGGAGATTTAATATACTGAATATTACTAAAGTGGTTTCTGAATACGTAGGTTTATTATATTATAAGATATTATGGGAAAATATAGTACATAAACACTATATACTTGTATTGAGTATATTTATGGTTGTGGTGTAGCTACGATTTTCGGTGTCATATATTTTATATTGCATAATTTTGGGCCACCTTTTTTGAGATTTAATACTCTGAAAATTACAAAAGGGGTTTCTGAATACTAAATTATATTCTTTATACATTTATTATAAGATATTTTGGTAAAATAAAGTACTTACACTCTATATATTGAGGGGTAGCTACGCTTTTCGGTGTCATAGATTTATGTTGCTTACTTTTAGAGATTGCTTACTTTTTTAGAGATTTAATATTCTGATAATTACAAAGTTGTCAGGTTTTGAATAATATTTTTTTTTAGATTTAAATTTTAAGAAATTTTGGGATATTTAAACACTTTTGAATTCTTTATATGGAGAATATTTATGGATGTGGGGTAGCTACAACTATCGGTGTCATATATTCAATGCATACTTTTAGGCAGCGTTCTTGGCGATTTAAAATTCTAAAAATTACAAAAGTTGTTTATTTGGGAAGCCAGGTTTCGATTAATATATTTTTTTAGATTTTTATTTTATGAAATTTTTGGGGTAATTAAATATATGGAGAATATTAATGACTTTCATCTTATTTAGACAAGCAAGTTTTCTACCATTTCAAAACCCACTTCTTGGGAAAGAAAATTTCTTTCAACTATAGATTTTTTTCGAGTGCAGTCACTAGTTTTCACCCCTGGTTCTGCTGTGCCTGTGAGTAAAGGGTTGCTCGGCTGTCCTGTAAAAGTGAATTATGGCGACAGTTGTCAGCGCGGCAACTTTTAAGCTGCCTATGGAAGCGACCAAGGCAAAGACAAAGGCACGGGGCTGCACTCAGCCGGGCGAGATGGAAATGGGGCTGGGAAAATCAGAGAGAGTGGGAGGGATAGTGGGGGAAAATATGGAGGGAAAGTGCAGAACTTTCACTGCGCCAGGCATATCATTTGTCAGGTTTTAAGAACCGCCACAACTGGCAACTTGCTCGGTGCGAAACTTCGGCTCCAATTGAAGCGACTTCAGCAACAGTCAAGTGCCAAGGTTGATGGTTGATGGCTGAATGCAGACTTTGCCGCCGCCAAGGACACGCGCGCGAAAGCGAAAATTGTCCTCTTAAATTGTCATTTGTGTGTGACCCAGAGTCACCCACAGCCGAGCAGCCGAGGAGCCGTGCGACAGCATTGTCCTGGCACAAAGGACAATGCCGGGGAGGCTGCTTGCCAGAGCAAAGACAAGCATTTCACCGTCACTTGACTGACAACTCGTGCGTGTGGGCGTGGTCTCTCCTTGCCGTCACCCCAATATCCTTGCCTTACCTTTCCAACGGTTATTTCAGGACACACATTCTGGGTGTGTGTGGGTATGCTGGAATTTCCGGGAAATGACAATCGAGAAGAGTTGAGGTAGAAACATTTATGGCATGTATATGCCAGTGATAAATAAAGTTTTGAGGAGACATTTTGGGAGGTAAAAATTGAGTATTTTTAGAGATTTCTTTTCTAAGAAATTCTGTTATAATTATTCTTCTTTTTGTCTTTATTTTTAAACGATTTTCTGTGCTCTCTTCGAGCGAACCCATTACCTACCTCGTTCTTGTCCTGGCCGTCTGTGTGTATTTCTGTTTTAAGTACTGACACACACATCTGCTTAAGGACACTCGTATCCCTGCGCCCTGCTGCCTGTATTATTTAATGTGGCCATTGTCGTCAGTTCGTCCTGCTTGTCCTGGATGCGTTGATTGCTGCTTCACTTGTTCGCCGCTTTTATTAATTTACGAGCTGCGATAAAAGCGAAACCAAATGAAAATGACCCTTGGAGATGGCCTCCAGGCAGATCTAGATGGGAGAGTGCATAAAGCGAAAGTTATGTAGCAGATGGAGATGAAGATACATAGGCAGGGATGCTGGCTTTCACCTGCCTTTCACCAGGCACGTGTGCCATCACTTTACTCCTTTGCAGGCAGAGACACATTTCATGTTCAAGGTCCTTTCTTCACAAATTGATTGACATGGGCAGGAAATTAAAATAGGTTCGCTTCGGGGACTCTTTGAAGCTTTAAGTTTCGGCAACCCGCAGACGAATATTGGTTAAACAGATAGCCGGCAATCCCGGGGCCATTAACCAAATTGGATTTGATTATTTATACATGAAAGAGCAGCGCACATCGATACGCGCGGCCACAAAAAGAACGATGTCATAAATCACATTACACACAACAAATACCAAAAAATAAAATGAAGGAAAAGAAAGCTGAACAAAAAAGGGAAATCCAGCGACAGAGGAAGTGTTATTGATGAGCATTTAACATTTGTTATTTCCGCCGTTTCGGCGTTGGCTTTAAACTTTTCGTCTAACGGATGGCGTCATCTTGGTATCTTTACGATGCTTCACTCGCTCGTCGATAATTTAGTTAATAGTTTAAGTCAGAATCCGGTTTCTTTTTTGGCCACGCCAGCGATTTGCCTTCAAGAGGGATTTTCCGAGAGCGGGAAAATGGGATTTGCCTTTCCTACTGGTCTGTTTGGTCAATAAAAGGGCAACGTCATGTTTTATATTGGCTCTCATGTTTTCGGAGGCCCATAAATTAGGGCAAATTCCATTTGACTGAGCTTTGGCTTTCACTTTGGGGCAGAGCCATTTGCCTTTCTTGGTTTCTTTTTTTTTTCGTATTTATTTTATATTTATATTTTATGCTCGCTTTATTTTGATTCCGCCAAAAGAAAAGTTACTTGGCCGCCAATTTATGGCTACACACTTTGTCCATTAGGAAGCGGTTTAAAGGCCAAACTTTCCAAGTCAGAGTCAGAGTCCATTAACAATGGGCGCAAGTTAAAGTCTAAGTCGTTGCTCCGTCCCACATGGCGTATGAGTTATTTGGCATTTTCTCTATGGCTAGACATAGTCTGGCTCTCGAATTTATTGAACTGCCAAAGCAAGGTCACTGCTGATTGTTTCGAATATTAGGCAGAATATTAGTGGTTTAACTTTTGGCATTCATCATAAGGGGAAAGAGAAAATTATAGAAATTATTTTAATTCTCTCATTTGCCAATTAAAGTCAATATACCCGTTAATATTCACACTCAATTCACACTTTAAAGTGCAGCTTTGCATAATTAATTTCTAACTTCCAATAAAAACGAATATATATATATGAATATATATAATTTCCTAAAACTCAATTAATTTGATTTCATATTTTTTGCAATCCCCCCGCAGGCTGTTTTACCACACATTAAATATACATTTCAAAGAAATCGAAACTCATAATTAGCATAATCCCGGGATAAGTTGTTCCGGGAAAGGCTTCGGGGGCTTATTAAATTTATAAATGTCGTGTGTGTGTCGGATCCCAGCTAATATGTTGGCAATTTCCCATTTATTTACTATGCGAGTGAGTGTGTAAAGTTTTGTTTGCATTGCGTCTCCTCTGAGCACATAATTCCGGTTATAAATTTCCCTCGAAATAAACAGTTGCGCCGTGGGTTTGAGCCTCGGTTCCCGTTCCCAAGGTGTATTCTTTTTTCCCCTGTAAGCCAGGATTAGGACTACAGCTCCATTTTATTACGGCAGCGTTTGTCTGCCTGATTGCTGAATGTTACGGGTAAAAGTGATGGCTATAAGGTAATATATTGTTAAGAATCGGAGAATAATAGGGAATATAGGGAAATGTTTAGAAAATATTATTGTTAGAGTCTGTGTATATTATAAAAATTTTAAATATATTTTTAAATAGGAATTAGGCACAGATTACATTTTACTAAGCTCAGAGAGAATTTAGGAAAAATTTATAGCATTCTCACATATTTTTTATGGACTAAATAGGTCTTGAATAAAAGCCATTAAGTTTATAAATTAATTTCCTTTAAAACTATTTAATTAAATACTTTAAATTTATAAATAAAAATCAATCCAAGGTTAAATATTTTATTATTATAGTTATTATTGTTATAGTTTGTTTATACACTTTTAAATACATTTTTAAAGAGAAATTAGGTGTAGTTTAAATTTTACTAAGCGCAACGGAATTTAGTAAATATTCTAGGCCTTCTCCCATATTTTTTTAGAGAGTAAATACGTCTTGAATAAAAGCAATTAAGTTAATAAATCTATTTTCTTTAAAAACTTTTAAATTGAGTACTTTACAAATCAAATCAAGGCCAAATATTTTTTAAAGAGAGTTTTCTATAAAAATAATTATAAATTAATTAATTTTGAGATGAACAACTATTTGGAAGATCAATTTATTATCTGAATGAAATTCCCATAATTTCTATTTAATTTATTAAATATTTTATTGAAAAATTCCGCACTTAATTTCTAGAGTTTTCAATAGAAATAAATATAAATTAATTAACTTGGAGATAAACAACTATTTCAAAAATGTATTTATTGTCTGAATAAAATCCCTATAATTTCTATATAGTTTCTAAATATCCAACTTCTTTCTCTAGTACATATTTCAACCCCAAAAAAAAGGACATTTTCGCAGCACTGTTAGCCTGGGGCACCTGGCACACGTCAGAGTTTTGCCAGAGTCTGTAACTGTGCAATTTATGCGCTCACGTATAAATAGAATTGATTTTGCTTAAGCATCGCATATATATTTTACCTGCTGCCGGTGATTTAATGTCTGGCGACATAATCTGCCATTTGGCACTCGCTTCCCTGCCATCACGTACGCGAAGTTCCCATGCCTTGCCCAGATCCTGGGCCCACATATATCCTTATCGCCGTGTCTTTAAGCTGCGTGCAAATCCGAATCCATTTTCAGGGGATTCCATTATGTGAGAGGGCGCTTGGGTAAACAAAGGAAAATGTACACACTCTATACACACACACACACTGACGCATACACAACAGGGATATGCAATATCCAGCGAGTACTTGAATCCGATAAAAAACAATTATGTTGGAATAACACGTTGAAATATTTGTGCCTGTAGGTATTATTAGCGACTGTTGTGTGTTTTTTTGGGTTTATCTCAAACTCGGATCTGATTAGAGCTCGCCGCTGGCGACCTGATGGCGAAATGAATCCCCAGGGTATCGCGTTTCCCAATGGACTTCCGGCGCCATCTGTGTAAACAATAATCCACTTTTTTCCCATCGAAAAGCGAGCTATTTGCTCTTCGAACATTCGCTATGAATGTGTAAGCTTCTTTGTCAGTCAGAAGCCACTGTAAAAGTTTCTAAAACCCAGTTTGAGCTTCCCAAAGTTGTGTTAAAAATGCTTAACAATTTATACATTTTCCAGGTGGAAAAAGTTGTTAAGTTCCTATACAAATTGTGAGAAAATTGTAGAAATATTGATATAAGCTGCTTGGCAATGTGCTTTTTATTAGTTGCGAGCAAAGTTTTAACGCTTGAACGAGAAAGTAAGGAAAGCTGAGAAATTTATTATAAAGTTACAGAGTTTTAATATTATTTTAGCTGGGAAAAGTATTAAAAAAAAAAGAAAAAATGGAATAAATAAGTTACAGGGATTTAAAATTATTTTACTTGGGGAAAGCCCTAAATAAAAATAAAGAAAAAAGGGAATAAAGAATAGAGAGGATTTAGGAAAGAAAATATAACATTTTTTAACATAGAAAATAGGGAATAAATAAGTTACAGGTTTTAAAATTATTTTAGCTAGAAAATGTGTTTAAAAAATAAAGAAGAAAGGGAATAAATATTAAAAGAGGATTTTGGAAACAAAATATATATTTTTTAACTTAGAAAATAGGGAATAAATATTAAATAAGATTTTAAGTAACAGAATACGTAAATACGCATTTATTTATGCACTTATACTTCTTACTATATTATAATAAATTTTAAAAATAGCAGATTTTCTTGCTAAAAAATACCTGTAAGCTACAAAAACTAATGAAGCCTGAACCGTTGGCCCCCAGCTACCTGAATTAATACTTGTGACTGAAAAACATGTGTAGGCGGCGCACCATTAAATATCCAAAGCTTAAATAATACACGACCCCTTAAAGGAATAAAATAGCAGACAAGCAAACAAACAAATAAATAAATAAATACATCCGAACTGGGCGTGGGGAAGGACCTACGGTTCAGTCCACAAATAGAAGCTAATGAAGGAAACATTTGCAACCCGCAAAAAGTAGAAAAAAGGCAGCTAGAAAAAGCAGAGCTTCCGCTGAGATGCGACTGACTGGCTGCCTGGCTTTTGCAATTTTTATTTTTCATAAATTCTCAAAAGCATGTTTGCCAGCTCATAAAAACGCAGCACACACACACCGTCATGCCGCGCGTTTTCCACTTGGAGGAAAAGCCGAGAAAGCCAAGCCCAAGTGGCTCATAATCTGAGCAATTTGCTGGCGTTTTATGTGATTTTTGTAGCTAGTATTAGTGGCTGTAAAGAACACACCCCAGATGAGACAGTGTTAGTCGCGTGTGTGTTTACTTTCTGCATCATTTGTATGCAAATTGAAGGCATCTTGTTCGCGGCACACACACATCCCACTGCAACTGAGAGGCAGCCCTGCTTGGCTCTAAGTAAATTGAAATTTTAATCAATCTTCGCCTTCGCGACTTGTGCTTGTCAACATTTGACCGAAATCAATTAAATTAAATTATTTCGAATGCGAGAAGACAAAGGACTCCTCCTGGCGATGCCCCCCGTTGATTGGCAACCAGCCAGGGAGTCGCAAAAAATTATCCAATTTAAAAGTCAAATGTCATTTTTTCGTATTTCTTTTTTTCGTGCCTTTTGTTGGTGTTTTTTTTTTTGACGCCATTGCCGGCACATAATGTGAATTACCTAACAAAGGTGAAGCTGCTGATGAGTTGACGAGAACGAGGAAGAAGGAGGAAGGACTCAGCTCGCAGGAAGAAAAAGAGCAGAAGGTGACGGGCCGCCATTTCCATTCCAGCCTCTGGGGGATGCCCTTGCCAAAAGGTGTGGAAACTATGCACAGAGGGATGGTTTTTTATTTTTGACAGCAAAAAAAATGTCTGGTAGTTGTGCTTCTTGGCAGGAAAGTAAGCCACATTGGGCCAAAAGTGCTCACAAGAATTGCCAAGTCAAGGATCCTTGCTCTAAAATGCATTGGAAATATTTTTCACTAGCTTTGAAGTTGTTTCAGTGTCTGAGAAAATTTTTTAGGAGGGCTAAAATAACCTTAATATTTAATAGAGGTACACAAATATTTGCGGTAAATATGTAAACAAATTTGAATTAGAATTGTAATATCCTAGAAGCCCTAACCTTTTTTGTAGCTTAGGATATTTAATTTAGTTCTTGTTTCCTTTCCTGTTACATAATAAAATATAAAATATACATAGATTGGTTTAAGTTAACTTCCATAATTTTATTTTTTTAATAAAGTAGAGGTACAAAAATATTTGCAGTAAATATGTAAACAAATTTGAATAAAAATTGTAATATCTTAGAAGCTCTTAACATTTTTGGGGCTTCAAATATTTCATTTAGTTCATATTAAATAAAATATTTAAAATATATTTTAAGGTAATAATAAAGAGCATCCAAAATTCCCTCTTTAAGCTAAAAAAACCCACCCTGAGTTACCTGAATCTCCAGTTTGACGGTTTTTGTTTCCGCTTCCGTTTCTTTTGCTATTTTGGCGGAAGACATTTCATTCTTTGCGACGGCAACGACAGAAAAATTACCCGAATTTCATTTAACGCTCCAACTTTGTCACTGGCAGCAACAAGGACACAACAAGCACACACACCCAGTGTGTGTGTGTGTATGTGTGTGTGTACAGAACATGCAAAGTAAATGCGCTGAGTTTGTTAATGTGTTTGCATAAATTTGAAGGAGCAGCAAGAAAAAGGAAAGAAACTGAGCATAGCAAAGGATATAGGGGCCTGAGTAAATGGTTATGGGAAAGTGGAAAAACAAAGACATTTTCTTAGCGGAAAAAAAAAAACAATCACAAAAATCTTGAAAGATTTAAAATAAATATAGAAACTATTCCAGGAAACAAAGGATGGCTTTAAATAAATATTCAAACTATAAATAATTTTAAATGGGTTCCAGGAAAGATGAATATATTTTTTTTAATATCAAAAATAAACTTTATCTTTTGTTATAAATATTTTCTTCTAAAATATTTTCTTGTAAAAAAACAAAGGCATTTTCTTACAGGAAAAAACCAATAACAAAAATCTTAGAGGATTTAAAATAAATATAGAAACTATTCCAGAAAACAAAGGATATGCTTAGAATAAATATGCAAACTATAAATAAATTTAAATAGGTTCCAGGAAACATGAATATATTTTCTTTAAGATCAAAAACAATCTTTATCTGTTGTGATATATATCTTCTCTTATATATTTCTTTTAATCCTCTGCCATAGTTTTCCAATCTGCTTAAAGTCGGCCCCAGGCAAAGTGCTGGCATTAATCAGGCTAAGCACTCTCCGTACTCCTCCGAGTTCGAGTCGCAGATGCAATTGCTCATCGCTTCAAATTGGATTGTTAGTTTTCAAACATATCCCGGCCACGTGTGTGGAGGATAGAGAGTGAGAGGTGGCAGGTCGCAGGTCGCAGCTCGGGTTACCTGCATCACCAGCCACTCACCTGAAAACGAGAAAGTTGAGCTGTCAGTGGGTTGCCCACTAGCTGGGTTAAGGCGCCCTCGAAATGGGTTGGGTGTCAGGGGTTAAGTGCACGGGAATGTCACCAGAATGCCATCAGAGAGTCCCTCTCCCTGCTTAACCCCCCGCTGCCCGCCGGCTCGTTTGTCGTAATGCATTAGCCGTGTCACAGGGCAGCGGAATCGGAATCAAACTGCGGCCCGTCTCCTCGCTCCTTTCTCTCGGGAGACTCCATTTCCAATTGTCCGAGAGGGCAGCCTCAAAGGACCCCGATTTAGTTGTACTTTTTTCTTCCCGTTTGACTTGCCGTGGCATTTATGAATAATAGATACACCGGGCACCCTCGCGACCACACTTGTCAATTGTTTATTTATTGTCTGATTGGATTGTCCCAACCGCCGAGGCCGCGACACTTGCCCATAAAGAATTCATCGGGGCTTGTAGTGCGATTGTGAGCAGTACAAATAATGGTTTGCAAGTGTGTTTATGCGTTGCGGAACTCGAGGAAGATGGACTTGGTTAGAGGATCTATTCTTAAGAGGTTTAATAAACAATGTATATGATTTCCTTGCTTAAATAAAATGTAGGAACAGTTAAGAAACATTTAAAGGTTTTAAAATATATATAAATAAATAATAATAAATAAAGCAAGAGTTTAGCAGCTTTTTAGGGACTATAAATATTATTTGAAAACCATTTTAATATTTTAATCATTCAACATAAATAAGATTTTGAGTCCTAAAATAAAATAGAATTTAAAACAAAAGTAGTTTTAATATTTTTAAAGTCAAAAGCTCCTTAAAACATATTGTTCTTGTCCTAATGATGATTTTAAATTAAAATGATTTTAATGTTCTAATCACTCAAAATAAATAAGATATTAAGTCTTAAGATAAAAAAGAATTTATATCTAAAGTAGTTTTAATATTTTCAAAGTCAAAAGGCTCCCTGAGAACATATTTTTCTTGCCCTAATAAAAGTTTATCAAGTATTTAATTAACAGAAAATGTTGCTTAGATGTACTCTTTATAAATTAAGTTATTGCAGGCAGCTGGAAGCTTCTTAAATAATATTTAGGAATAGTTTTGGAGCTTTTTAGGGATTTTAAATATTTTAAAAAATCATTTTAATATTTTAATCATTCAACATAAATAAGATTTTGAGTCATCAAATAAAATATAATTTAAACCTAAAGTATTTTTAATAATTTTAAATTCAAAACACATATTTCTTGCACTAAAAAAAGTTTAGAAAATATTTATTTACCTGAAAATGATGCTTAAATGTACTCTTTACAAATTTAGTTATAGCTCAGTAAGCTCAGTTTATAAAATAAATTAAGAAGAAAACCCATAGATTTTCCTATAATATTAACTGTTTCAATTGTAAGCCTTTACAATAAGAGTTGTTACAGCTACAACTTAAATCAGACACTAACCTGAGTTGGGCCCAGAAAGGCGGCACAAATAAATCCAAGACTAAGCTCAAAATACCGCCCATAAACTGCAAGTGAATCTGGGCTAATCGCATATAGTGCCGCATGATCCGGGGCTCAAAAGTGAAACTCGCACCTCCGTGTGCGGCTGGAGTGTCAATTACTCTTACAGCGTCAGGGCCAGGGCCATTGTGCCGCCCTACCATCCTGCCTGTATCCTTGCGTGAATGTCCTGCCAACTTGCCTGGCATTGTGCTCGTTGCTGTTTGTGTCTGCTGATGTTTGGTCTCGCCTTGGAGCAATTTTTATGGCTCATAAAACTCGAAATTAGAACTGGTGCTGCCGGTGCCTTAGATACACAGTATACACAGGATATATACATATATATCTTTGTGCGGAGTATAAAATGTTTATGCTCTCTGGAAATCTGAAGCCGCCAGAGCCAGAGTGGATTTTCCTTTCAGAATTAGTATTACATTTAAATGGCATATAATTTGTTAGCGCCATAATATTTATGCGACTTGCGGCCGTACACTTTTATTTATGTTCACTTGGCCGCCGCCGCCACGGAGGGGCAATCCCCCAGCTGACAATCAAAGCGCACTTCTAAGGAATTGCGTTTAATTTGCGACTCGCCTCCCGCCTTCCACAATGCAGCCGCGTGCCACGCGGCGTATGCGCAATTTTTCACTCCCTCTTGGGGAAACAATTATTTATTTGTGTTGTTTTTCCGCTGCGTAGATGCGGAAATTTTTAATTGCCGCCTTAACGCGAAATTGTATGAGTGCAGAGAAAGTCCAGAGAAAGTCCTGATTACACTAACTCGGCGTCGCCGGAGCGAAAGCTGAATTATTATTGTGAGGCGACCTTCAGTCGTGGCATAATTCAAAGAAAACATTTTGCTTACATTCCGGAAAACGGAAAAGTGGAAAAGCGAGCTCAGAACTCAGAGCAAAGGGCATAAGGAAAATGGTTTTCATGAGAGCGAAAGTAATGAAAGAAGCTCCGAAAAATAGTGAGGAAAATTGGATGAAAAGCTGCGAATTCCCCGGTGGGGGAAAGAGGGGAGTATCGATGGCTATAGCAGAGATTCTAAATTGTTTTTTTTACCCCCGATTAATGCACAATGAGAAAAGGTCTCTAAATAAAATAGTTACATTTAATTTTAATATTTCAACTTTGGTTTTTACAAATAATTAAACCTGAATGTTTATAAATTAAGGTTTCTAGTGGAAGAAGTCTAAAATAAAGCTCAATAATATTTATGGAACACTTGAATCTAATTATAAATGCATGGAAAGTCCTAGAAATTTATTTTAGAAAGTCAGAAAGTTCTTGAAAAATTAGGAAAAAGCCTATTTTATTGGGAAAACTCCGGCATAAGCTTAAATATATTTCCTACCAAACTTTATTATTATAGCAGAGATTATAAATTGTTTTTATGTTAATATGTAATCTTCATTCTAAAGAAATAATTAAACCTGGATGTTTCTAAATTTCGGTTTCTAGATGAAGAACTCTAAAAAATCTCTATTATATTTAAGGAACACTTGAATATTAAAATAAATAAATTTAAATAAATAAAAGTTCATTTAAAATTAGGAAGAAACCAAATTTATTGGGAAATCTCCGGCATAAGCTTAAAATTATTATTTTCTATTTAAATATTTTTCTAGGGAACCTTAATATAATAATAATATAATTAATTAATATATATTATTCTCGCCTTAAATATACTTTCCTTTCTGTGTATACACTTCATTTTTTTTCCCTTGTTTATCAAGGCTTGGGTCTCATTTTTCTTTTTTTTTTTGCCATTTCCAAACCCATCTCGCTGTGTCCATCCGCCAAGTTCGTCATGCAGCCTTCATCGTGATTCAAAGACTAATCATTGGATTTTCCCTCCCTCTCTCTTTTTTTTCAGGACGAAGATTTTCGTGGGAAAAACCGGAGGGGGAAAAATGGATAACGGAGCGCCGGCCACGGTGCGGATGCGTGATGCTCTCGCCGCGGCCTTTGACAACTGAAAATGCCAAAAGGTAGCCAGGAACTAAATCGATAACCGCAGCAGCACACGCGGCACAAAGTGCTGATCAGCCAATCAAGGCGAGCAACTAAGCGATATACGGGGTGAGCACCACAGAAACCCTCATCCTCAGCCCGAGGATGCAGATGCGGATGCAGATGCGGCTGGGGCTGGGCTGGGTGTTGATGTTGTTGCTATGGATGGGGGGTGCATGTGTGCTGGCGCAGCTGGAGGAGCTGCCGGCTGACGGAGCCCCACTGCGTCGCATCAAGGCGGAAACGGAAACCCTGATGACGGGCGACAGCTTCAACATTCGCCACGGGCGCTCTCGCTCGCATTTCCTCCATGGCAATGGCAGTGGGAGTCCAAGTGCAAGTGCCAGTATCAGAACCCGCCTCCTCCTGGTTCCCACCCAGCTTCCTGGGATTGGTGGCACCTCCCCCGCCCCCGTGACGCATAAAATCCGCAAATTGCACAAGAAGAAAATCAACGAGAGCATTCGGAAGAGTGTGGACAAGAGCCTGGGCCTGCTGCATCCGCCAAAGAACCATCGCAGCCTGGCGGAGGCCGAGCACCTGCAGGGGCGTCCTGCCAGCGAGGACACCGGCGAGGACCGGGCCCTCAGCGAGGTCATGCAGCTGGCGGATGAGCTGGAGCTGGAGAGCTCCCTGCCCACGCCAGCCGATCCGAAGCAGGAACGCCAATTTGATGAAACCAATTACCAGGAGCAGGACGATGAACGGCAGGATTTAGAGGAGGATGAGGAGGACTCTGATGAAGAGCAAGAGCAGGAGCGGAGCACAGCCCGGCCCAGAACCCGCCTGCTGCCCGTGAATGGCACTTGGCAGAGAGCTGGCAAACCAACCCGCGACTCCTCGGACTACGAAAGCAATGACCTGGACCTCGAGGAGGATGCCCAGCTCAACCTCAACCGGCTGCAGCTGCTCAACGACAGCCTGGGCACCACCGAGTGGTCGGAGAAGTCGGAGCCCGAGGCGGAGGCCAGATCCCAGGCAGCCAGCATGGAGATCAAGCAAATCAGCTTCGACAGCGACTCCGATTCCGATTCCGACTCCGATTCTGATCCGGAAACCGGGCTGGACACCTCGGAGGTGACCATGGACGACGGCTATCCGCCGGATGTCCAGATCGACGACAAGACCAAGCAGCTGGTCATCGGCGATGTGGTGGGCGGCTCCGACTCCGAGTCCAGCCAGATCACCGCCGATGTGATCAATGCGCGGGACAGCAAGATCGATCTGGTGTCCAAGTTCCTGCAGTACATCGAGCAGCAGCACCTGATGGGCTCCAACTGCGTGGCGGGCACCTCCCTGAATCTCGGCGAGGGCGTTGTCGACCGGTATGCCCAGGACCGGTTTCGGGTGGAGGCCGAGGTGGCCGTCAATCGCGCCAATATGCTGACCAGGTGAGTGGCCCCCGACTTTCGTGAACTTTTCCGGCTCTTTCCCTTCCTTCTCCCGCCACATTTTATCCACATGCCAAACTTTTCCAATCGAAAGTTTTTGGCCAGACGACATGCAAGTGGAAATGGAAATGGATTCCGAGATACATGTGGACGGACACTCGGGGTCAAAGTCAGAGAGTCTGAATGTGAAGGAATATTTAGGGAATTTTATGTCGGGACTTAATTTGGGAAATAATTGCCAAGACCTTGGACGTCATAATATTTTTAAAGCATATTCTATAATTTTAAACTCATCTTAAATTACAGAAACCTCTTCTTTATTTTATGTTTATTTTATAAATATAGTGTATTTATTAATAAGGATAAGTTTAGTTATATTAAAATATTAAACAGTGATAGAAAATGATATTAATTAGCGGACAACTGCGACGAATTATCTCTAGTGCTGGCAAAACATCGAAGCACTATCGATACCATCTATTCTTAAACCTTTTTTGAAAACCATAGATTGTTTTTCGCACTATCGATGTTTTGAGTATTCAGGCGTTGCCATTTTTATTAGATATTATAATTCCACCCACAACTGTGACTCGAGGTGATAGTTAGCAACGAGAAAGACTTGACCGAATGACATGCTAAAAAAAATCTCTTTCATCTCCGACTAATCCCGTTTTTTCCCGGAAAACTTTATTAAGTAATTTACCAAGTAATTTATGTGTTCAAAATTCTGGAAGCACCGAATCTGCCTCTTCTGCCAGCTCCTCCCTGGGCAGGAGATCCTCCTCAGAGGGAGAGAAATCGTTGGCTATGTGAAAGGTCTGACGTATTTCCTCCACGGTGTGTCCCTTGATCATGTTGGCCACCGTCTGGCAGGCGGCATTCAGCAGCTTCCGGATATCCAGGTAGTTGGCTGCCAGCATCAGCTCGAAGAGGGTGCCCTGGTCAATGGCCAGAAAGTCCACATCCCAGGGGCTTAGCTCTATGAAGGGGTTAGCCGCCTCCTCGCCGTCCTCGGTGTCGGTGTCCAAGTCGGCCTTGTGGTGCTTGGCCCAAACCAATACCTTATTCAGGATCATTGAGTTGACATTGGGCAGGGGAATCAGCGGGTTGTCCTCCGACTCAGACTCCGCCTCCGCCTCCAGTCCACCGCAATCCTCCAGCAGCGCCTTGATGGTGTTGGAACACTTGGCTGTTTCGGCATCGGTCTCGAAAATTTCGCCATCGGAGGACTGCAACTTGATGACCACCGGCATGGCTTCTCCTCTGAAAGAAAGGCCGCCCTTTGGAATTTACACAATGCCAAAATATTATACACTGGAAATCTGAAAATGTCACAGTTGACAATTTAAAATAAAAGATATATATAAAAGAGAGATAGTAAAGTTTAGGTGTTATGGCACTGCATTGCTGGGGTTATTTTTTGAAGGTTTTTATTAGAGTGCAAAAAGAGATAACTATGCTTTTTGGTTTTTTTTTAAATTTTATCGGAAAAGAGAGCACGGTCACAATTGTTTTTTTTAAGTTTAAATATTGCTTCAAATATTATTTAAATATTTATATATATATTTTATTTCTTTAAATTTTTATTAAATTATAATTTATATATTTATATATAAATTCTAAGGTAAAGTTAAGTACTAGCTATAAGGCTTATACATTTTTTATTACTCGTTGAAAGTTTAATTGGAGACCGGAAAGGGATAACTAGATATTTTGTGTGACTTTTTACAACAGTAAATAAAGTGTCATAGCCCCCTTAATAAAATATAAAGTGTCATGGCCCTATTAAAGTAAGGTTTTATTGAAGTGCAGAAAGGTAGAAGTAAAGAAAGCACGGTCACACTTTTTATTTCAGTATTTACATATTTCTTCTATGTATTATTATTAAAATATTTATATATAAATTATTAAGTAAAGTTAGATAAAAGCTATAGAGTTTTTCCATCCGAAAAGAGATTACTAGATATTCTGTATGACTTCTTACCACACTAAATAAAAATAAAATTATAGTGTCATAACCCCATTACATTAATAATAAAGTGTCATGGCCCCATGAAAGTAAGGATGAAAAAGAAGTACTATAAAATAATACAAATAAAATTATAAAATATATTTGATACAATGAATAAAAGCAACAATGCAGTGTCATAACCCCATTAAGGTGAAGTAAAATTCCGTAGTGCCGTTAAAGTAAAGTTTAATACGAAATATTACCTTTAAAACAATAGAAAATAATACAAATAAAAGTATCACAGAGAACTCCAGACATTTCCTTTCCAATTCTTTCTCATCTGGAAAATTACAAAGCCAATCCTCGCCAAGGAAGAGCACCTCGTCGAGCAATTCCATTCTCCATCGCTCATCGCTCACGTTTCACTAGTTAGTCGCCAATTTAAGCTCATCCAGATTGGCAAGTGGCCTTCGATAACAACGAGGAGAGCATAATGTGCTTTTCTTGTTGCGGCCATGCTCTTCCGGGGGCCATAGTTGGCAGAACTAGAACTAGCTCCTGGTTGGCCACGATTTTCCTTTTTCCTTCGCTTCTCCGTTTTTCACCATTTTCCGACTCGCGTCCGCCTGGCTGCGTGCAATTTTTTGATAAAAGTTCAATTACTTAGCCTGTGCCGGGGACAGAAAAAGTTTGCGGCATTCCTGTGGCCGAAAGGAAGCCAAACGAGGAGCAGAAGGACATTGATTTACCTGAATCGCCGCAACGATGGCAATACATTTGGTTTTTCTTGGAATTTCCAGCTGTTCAAGCTCAGAAAGTTTTTCCACCGACGATATGTGATGTGTGT
This sequence comes from Drosophila asahinai, assembly GCA_008042795.1. NCBI lineage: Eukaryota > Metazoa > Arthropoda > Insecta > Diptera > Drosophilidae > Drosophila > Drosophila asahinai. The sequence goes on from VNJZ01010988.1 coordinate 123,562, forward strand.
TTTGTTTTCTGGACTCGGACCCGGTATCCTGTATCCGATAGCCGACCTAAGTGACAATCGCAAGGACATGCGAGAGCTGCAATCCCCAGTATCTCGCAGGAAAGTTGTTCCAGCATTCTTTGAGCTCTGTGCTTTTCTTTTGCCTTTGCTTTTGCTCTCAGAAAGCACACAATAAACACTAAGTTTCATCAGATGTCGCATATGTGGGCACAAAGTCCTGGTCCGAGTGTCCTTGACTGCATACACACGCACCCGATATGTCAATGTCGTCCCAGTGTGTGTGCAGACATTAGTAGCAGGAATTTATGTCTTTCAGTTTTTCTTTAATGCCCCTGCGTCTCTCTTTGGGTCAGTCAATGAATGGGGACAAAAAACGAGGCAAAAAACGGTTGGAAACCATGCAACAGGCCATCTGAAGGATGTGATTTAGTCTCTGTGGCAGGACATAATTTTCAAGAACACAAGATATCAACTCTGGCTCACTGAAATCAAGGCCATTTGTCCACGGAAAACTCATTTGTTAAAAGCCACAAAAAAAGAGAGGGAAAAGCGAGTGAAAGCGAGGACATGAATACAAGCTGACAAATCTAATGAACAAATGCCGCTTGTCAATAAAACGCACAAATAAACAATTAACCCAGCCGAGAGCAGCTTGACAAATTAAGTGACGGCGAAGGGAAGGCACAGAACACAGAAAATGGGAAAGCCGGAAAAGGACTCGAAGGACCAGAGAGCTGCGTGCTGTAACTTGGCCTGGGGAGCAATAAAATGTCAGGCTGTTAACGTCAAATGTCAATAAATTAAATTGCGAGCTGGGTCCGTATCCAGTATCTGGTTCGGGATCAACATTATTGCATTTAGTGTCATATGCCAGACATTTGTTTTCATTATTTGTTCAATACGAAATGGGAATGTGGCTCCTGGGAGTCAGCAAAGCTTGATTTATTCCAGTCCTTTATAAATTATCTGGTGGCCAAGACCAAGTTCATAATTTCCACAGCTGCTAATCACAGCCAGCGCCTGTTTTAATCAGTTTTGCTTGTGTTAACATAATCAAGGCTGGCCGGAAAAGTTTTCCCTTGAAGGAAATTAACCAAGAGGAGAAAGGGAGCGGGTTTCATCTCCAGGACCCTCAGATAGATACTAATTGAAGTTATTGTTTTGTGATACATTGTTATCGCTGCGCCCAGGCTGCTTCCGGCGGCGACGGCTCCTTGTTCCTGCTCACTTTTTTGTGTTTGGGCATTTCCCGTTTACTTTGTTGCGCAAACAAAAACAGAAATAACATTTAAGGATAACAAAAGGGCAGAAAAGGAGCTGTAGAGGTGAGCTGGCTGGCAGGAAAACAATATCAATTCAAGTTGAAATTACGAGCTTCAATTGTTTTCTTGCCTTGGCCACTTTTCGTTAGTTTCCGTTCACGCCATGTTGCCAAAGTGTAGACAGCAAGCAAAAAGGCAGGACGACGAGGAGTCCTTACACACACCACATGGCAACATGGCGGATGGAATCGGAAAACTTTTAAGTACTTAAATGTGTTGTCGTCGAGAGCGAGTGCGAGAGCGAGAGAGAGGTGTGAATGGCGAACCCTGCTCCCTTGGCTTTTCCTTGGAATCGAGTTTCCTTCCGGCTTCTAAACTCTTTTGTTGCTGACTTCAAGTGCACATCCCTCTCTCGCTGGCAATCATTTTGTTTTTCTCTCTGCGGAAGTTCGGCGATAAACTTGGCAAATAATTTATTGCCTCTCCGTTGCTTGTTTCAATTTTAGTGCCTCTGCTGCTGCTGCGTTCGGTTTCAGTTCATACAACAAATCGAAATTGAAATCTGCATAAGCGATGCAGTTTCCAATTGCCAGCGGCAATAAAACGCGACAGCGGCAAGGACACCCCCAAAGGAGGATCCACACCCCCCTCCCACCCAGTCACTGCCTCGTTGCCATTGTCAACATCCTTCAAAAGTTCTCCTCCAAACGGAAGCAAACAAATATCTATGCAAGTCAATGTTCAGGTAACAGTTTTACATTCAGAAAAAAGGAGGAACAGGACTTTAGGGATTTTATAAGGATTTTTTTAAAGGTCCTTAAAAATTTATTGGAGATTAGGTTTTATTTATTTTATTCATTTAAGATCTATTTTTTTAGAGTCAGGACTTTGAAAGAGTTTCAGGATTTTTTTTAAGGATTTCTAGGAAGCTTAAAGATTTTTTAACTTTTCTAGGAGATTAAATTTTATTTATTTTATTTATTTAAGACAATTTTCTTGAGAAAATAATATTAATTCTTTACATTAAAATATATTTCTTTATTTCTATATTTTTTAACAAAGAAGTATCATAAACCATAATTTCCATTGATTGAGATTCGGGGATATTTTGAAAGACTTCTTGGAAGCTTACAGGTTTCTAAAAAAATCTAGAAGATCAAATTATATTTATTTTATTTATGTAAGACAATTTTCTAGGCTAGGAAGTTTAAAGGTTTTTAAAAAGTTCTACAAGGTTAAATTATACTTATTTTATTTATTTGAGACAATTTTCTAGACAAAATAATATTAATTCTTTATTTTATAATATATATTTTTTACATTCCCTTATTTCTTGAACCAAAATGTATCATAGTGATTTATTACCCATAATTTCCTTTGACTGAAATTCGGGTTTTTGTTTTTAATGACTTCTCGGAAGTTTACAGGTTTCCAAAAATATCTACAGGCCTGAATAGTATTTATATAATTTATTTTAAAAGGCTTTCCTTGTAAAATAATAATGTTTCTGAATTTTTGAATCTATTTTATTTATTTCATTTATTTTAAATACTTCTTAAGACAAAATAATACTAATTCTTAATTTAAAATTGAAGAACATGTAATTTCCTTGAACATAAAAAAGATTTCTAATGTTTCTTGAAGAAAAAAAACTCATAGAGATATATTTACTAGCAATTTTTTCGATTTTCCTCTTGAAGGAACTTATTTTTCTCAGTGCCTACATCAAGGTCACCGAAATCAGTGCAAATCCCCTTCTCCTTACCCGCGTTTTCACTTGATTTCTCACAGTGTGTGTGTGAGCGAGCAGCGCCTGCCTGGCTTTGGGACTTTGTGCCGCTTGATTTACTCGACTCGGCTTCTGCCCGGCGGGCGGTGCTAATAACGCTCTGCCCCCCTGGCTTTTCCACAGCCATTTTCCGGCCCCTTTTCAACCTGCCACGCCCACTACGGCAACCACGCCCGGCCACGCCTTTGCTTTAGCTATTTTTATTGTTGTTGGTCGGCGCGGAGTGCAGAATGCAGAATGCAGCTTGTCTAGCCCCCGAAATGGAAATTGTTTTCATTTTGCGCAAAGCAATCCTAATGTGCATTTTTACCCCGCTTTTCGCTTTTCCCTTGTCCCCGGGATTTTCCACCGCTCTGCCCGCAACTGAAACTGAAACTGCAACTGACACGGACATGCATTGCATGCCTTTGTAGGCCACCGGCGGCATAAGGCCCCACACTGGGCCAGAGCATCCACATCCCACATCCCGGAGGGTTACGGATCTGCGGATGGGAACCACTCGGCCGCGGCCCTTTTTTCCAGCTGGTTTATTTCAGAAGCTCCGCATCTGGGCTTGACTCCTGTGCCGCCGACGACTGCCCTTGTCTGCTGCCTGCCGGCTGCTGCCTGCTGGCGTTGTTGGATGTAAATGTTCCAGCGCGGACTTCTGGTTCTGGTTCTGGTCGTGGCTTCTCCTATGGTTACCCTCGTTTAACGTTTACACAAAAGTACAGGCAGGCTTCGAGAGAGGGAAATGGAATAGTTAGGAATTAATATAGAAAAGTCCTAGGGTGTACGGAAAGAAAATAATTAAATTAAAAAAGTTTAAGATATTTTTAAAGCCAGTAAACAATCCATTTATGTAGAACTACAAATAATGTTTATTTTTTGGGCTAAGTTACATGGATTGTTTTATATATATATAACATTTAATATCACTAGTTTACACTCACTCATTTATTTTTTTTATTTTGTAAACTTGTGTATCTTCTTAGTTTTTATTTACACACTACTCTTTTTAGCACGAACACTTTGGATTGAAAACTTTTAAACTCTCTGGAAACTTGCCGATTTCGATATCTTTTTAGGCTCTGTAAGGTTAAACTACGAGTGACTTCGATGAACGATTACATTACTATCGAAATATACTAAAACAAAGCTAGAATATACTAAAAAGCAATATATTGTAAAATACTGACGGTGCTTTTGTTAATGTTAATGTTAATGAAATAACGGCTGTGCTTCTGTTAAAGTTATTGTTAATGAAAAAATAGGGTTATCAACTTGTCCGAATTACCATAACAATAACAGTTATAATTCAACTTTAATATAAAAATTGAAAAATAAGAATAGTTTTTAACCTTTTTATTAAAAATCAAAAATACCAGTAAATTTGCAATTATTGTATTTTTTAATCAAAAATAACTCTTATTTTAAAATTTGTATTTTAAAAATTATAACTGTTACGATCCCTGCTAAATTTATATCATATTTTATATATTTACTGCATAAATCTATATACTTCCCATTAACTAAAATTCCCTTCGGGTTATCACTGTACAAACTCAGTGGTTAAATGCCTTTTCAACTCATTTCTGTTTAGAGTAACATAAAGAGAAAAATGCGGCTTAGGTTAGATCGACTGTGAAATGTTTTGCTGCGGCTCCCCACTTGTAAAGGCTGCATTGCTTTGTGCAACACATGTTGCCATAACTTAACAGCTTAACAAACTTGTCGAGTATAGCCGAAAACGAGGCGCCTCTCAAGTGGCTGGCCCACTGGGCGGATGCGTAACGTTTAAAGCAGCCCCAGCCAGCCGCAGAGCAGCTTTTTTTTCCGCGGCAGTCTATTTTTGCGCAATAAAAACATTCGGATCAGGACCTAGGCGGCGGCCGAAAGTTTGTCCTTGCAAGGAGCCACAGAGAACAGAAAAGGAGCCCCAAAGGCGCGAGGCGCACTCATTATGCTCGACGGCAGGAAATCAAAAGGGAAACTTTTTGCGCCCCGAAAATGTTTGGCAACTTTTCGCCCCGTTGTGCCTCTGCAATAATAATCATCGGGCTGGCAAAGTGCGTTGCCAGAGAAGTTAGCAAGTTGAAAGCAATTAATGGACTAAATCAAAAAGCATTTTTTGAACAATAAGAACGAGGATACTGTAGGGGCAGCAGCAGCAGCAGCATAAACATGTCAACAACAAGTGTCGGGGGTTCAATTAGCCGCAAGCAGGGAGGCAGGACTTGTAATTAATTGAACTCCTTTTGTTTTTCCTGCTTCCTACATTGATTTCCCTTTCCCCCTTTTAGGAGCAACTTTTTGATCTTTTCTTGTGTGTCATGTCAGCCTGGTTAACATTATTCTACGGCAATTTCCCAGCATATTTACATTACATTTTTTGCTCAGTAACTTTTTAATTTATGCATCTTGGCTGGTTAAAAGTTAGCTGCCTTTTAGTTTGCTTGCCTTTTGGGTTTATTTTGGGTTGGAAATATTAACAAAGTCAGGCCATGATGTGTAACATATTTATAGAGAGTTAAACAATCAAGGGAACTTTGTAATAAAGTTGGTTATAATTAAAGTAAGGAGTTCTTTATATTAATATCCTAGATTAAAGTCATTTGCTATATTTATATAATTATTTAAGGCTTTAAAAATGATTTCCCTTTTGAGGAACCCTTATTTTAACAGAAGTCTTTTAACTGAGCTCCAAATATTATTTCTTAAGCCTTAAATATATTATAAACATACTTTTCACTTAATTTTGTTTCATTATAATAAAAAATTATATTAAAAACCTAGATTAAGCTCATTTACCATCATAATTTCATAATATTTTTTATTAAATTTTCCATCAAATCCATTCCCAAAAGTAAATATAAAAAATATCATAAACATAACTTTCCTTTTGTTATTTATCTTATAATTAAAATTTGAAGCTCTTTATAAACTCATTTACAATTATCACTACTAAATTTAACTGCTTAAGAAAACGATTTTCCCTTAGAGATATCAATCTTTCATTAAATTTCCTAAAAAAAAGTCAATTATCAAGGCTCCAAATATTATTTCCTATCTCTTAAGAAGTGGGATGTCCTTCAAATATTTGATTTTACCAAATTTTCATTTCATTATTTAACTGCCAAGTGAAAATGTGATTTCTTATGAGAGATAGCCAGCTCCCAGCATCATCTGGGCATCAAAACATAATTCGCAGAAGTCAATTAGCAGGAATCATATCTAAATATATATCTTATAAATTTCATTTCATTTTGCCGGCGACCGGAGACCGGCCAGTTAGGCCTTTGCCTCACCGTTTGATCATTTAATTATGGCCTAATTAAAATTGGCAAAAAGCCTTGACCGTTATGGGCCATTAAAAAGCGCACCCGACAAACAAAAATAAAGGACGCCGGCGCCCAAAACTTCAGACAAAAGGGACGACGAGGCATCAGTGGCTGTCCCATCATGATGGCCATTCATTCATTCATTCATTCAAGGCAAGGAGTACGGCCAAGTGTCCTGGCTTTGAATAATTAAACCGGAGCATTTCGCTTTCAATTAAGATGTCGACACGCAGTCAGACTCAGGATGCTTCAGGGTCCTTTGGAGGCTTTCCCCTTTCCTCAGGTGGCCGAAATTTCCCTAGCAGTCTGCATAATTTATTTTTTGTTCACACTGCGCCATAGTGGAATTGAATTTCCTTGTTTACGGCTGGCCAATTAAATTATTTGTTTGCTCCGATGTTCGGCCTATCGCGTGTTGTTTTAACTTTAGCATTTTTCCACTGTTTTCCCTTTAAAATCAATAAATCGCAGCCGCAGAGAGGCCTTGGCATCGACTTGAATGCAAATATGAGACTAACAAGGAGAGCCCCGGGGAGCAGGAGGAGGCCCCATCCTCGACATGCAACGACCTTCTCAAGTCAAATAACAGAAAAAAGCGGCTTAAGTGCCAGCGGGCGGCTTTTCCGCCTCCAAACCCCCTCGAGTTTCTAATACGCGTTTTATTTCGGCCGAGACGGGCGGCATCATGTGCTAAACAAATAAGCGAAACAGCCGACTTAAGTCCTCCTTGGAGATCCTTGGGACTTTGCGTGGGCTTGACAAAGCACCGGATATAAATATGGCTAATGCCATAGGAGGCTGGTAGAAACTTTGGCCTGGTCAGTGGCTGGGCCAAACTTGTTTTTAATTAAACGTCAAAAAAGATTCTCCACTCAAGTTTCTCTTGGAGAGATGCAGTAATTACACCGATACGATATGGTAACGCACACACACACAGGTTATTACGAAAAATTCCCCAGCAACCGCAGCAGCGAGGGTTGCCTAGGAAGTTTGCAAAAGCTGAGAGCTCAAGGTGAAGCCTGTGTGAAAATAATAAAAATAGGTATCTGCTCTGTTTTTATTTTTATTTTTTTCAACTCAACTTCCCAAGAATTAATGCTGGAATTTAAGAGCAGAAAGCAGAGCTTCCTTTTGACTCAGAGTTAACCCTCGGCTGTTCCCAAAAATGTAAGCAGACAAAGGACTAAAGGAGAGGGAGGGAGAGAGAGAGCACTCTCGAGTACTTAGTGAGTTACTTACTCCTGGATCCCTCGTCCTGGCCACTGGCACCTGAAGCTTGTTTGGCGCTTGTTTTCACCTCTTCCTCCAGCACTCAAGTGCTGAAAAGTGTTTTTAGCACACTTTAGGAGTCTGTTATGTCGAAGGGACTCGGAGCTCGGAGGAGGAGCAGGACTGCAACTGTAGGCGTCCCAAACTATATAAGCACACGAACAGGTTCAAGTTGTCTGCGGAGAATGTTAATTACGGGATGGGGGTGTTAAGGGAAAAGGCACTGGAAAAAATGTTATAGGGACTTAAGGTTGAGAAACTGTAAAGGAGAAGATTTAAGGTTAAAAAATAATAAAGGGGAAGGTTTAATGAAGACTTACGTTTCCATTTCAATCATTAAACTAGTAGAATAGTTTGAAAGTAAATATAGCAAGGCAGAGTAACAGCAGTATACCGGGAGATCTATATACTGCAGTAGCAGCGCGCTGCTACGTGACCGTTTATGGTATTTTTAACAATGTAAAAAACGCTCTCGCTGGCCATAAATGCATTATTTTGTTAATAATTTAACTTTATTTAGATCGGCAACATGCAACTGATAGAATTAAATAAAATGCTGGACAAATTAATTCGTTTATGGACAACGAGAGCGGTTTTTACATTTAAAAAAATACCATTAACAGGCACCCTGACTACAGTAGAGTACCAGCAGAGCATGTAAAGACAGGAAAATTCAAATGCTAAGAGAAAAGTTTCCGACAGGTTTCGTGTTCGAAAGGTACCACAGCGTTAAAAGAGGGAAATTCAAATGCTAAATGTTGTGCTAAATAAATAAAAAAGAGTTTACAAAATGTGAAAGTTTAAATGCAAAAAATCCCGTACTGATTATTGAACTCTTAGAATATTTTTTAAAGTTATTTATTTCCCCTGTGTAAATGCCAGAGTATGCATCCTGCAAACGAGAGATATATTTGCACTCATCACTGGGCCATTCCCCATAAAAATCTTAGTGGCGGCCCATAAATAATGGTGGAAAAAAAGGCGGCTGTCAACTCCATGTCGGGCTCCCAGCTAAGTCAGCATTATCGCCGGCGAACAATGTCGACGATGGCGGATGGCGGCGTCATCATCATCATTAGGCGACTTTTGAGCCCTGACACTCGGCCTTGGACACTCGCATGGATTTGGTTTGGCTCCCGATTGGGGATTGGGATGGTGTTAGCCCTTCCCCGGGCGGCTGTCGCTGACAAAATGCCGTTGACATTTACAAATGAGGCCCGCCAGCGAATTAATGAGCCACGCCCAATTAGCGAGCGCGTCACATGAGAGAGTCGCAAGAAAGTCCTGCCTCCAGCCTCAGATGCTGCTCCTGGCTAATGTATTGGAAAATGAAATTGAAGCCAAAGCCTGTACCTCCGCTCCCCCTGCTAAAGCAACAATTTAATTAATATTGCACAGACAGGAACAAGGTGGTAATTTCCCCCATCTCCCTTTCGGCTGAAATCTTCAATGTAATTTTCTCATTTACTCGTTTGCCAGGACGAGAACGAGGACTGGCATCCTGGCCCCGGGTTGCCAGACAATGGAAAGCCAGGAGCGCACTTGAGCACAGTTTGAGGCGGCTTGAATGCGCCGCGCCTATAAGTATGCACTTGTGGCCCCCGTTTTTCCCTTTCTGGGTTATAAAAATAAAAATGACTGAAAGGAAGCCTGGTCCACTGAGCCACTTTCGGGGCTCTGCTTGAGTTGGATGCAAACTTATTATATTTTATTATATGTACATGCCCTGCCACAAAAAATAAAGGGTGTGGCCACTTTGGGGTTAAGCAGGAAATTTGTGTCACTTACATAATAAGGATATTGGCTAAGGAAGCCTATTAAAAAGTTTACTGAGCATATAAAGCCATAAAAAATATTTAAAAATATATTTTTGGGGTACTTAAAATCTGATTAAACTTTTATCTAATTTCCCTTGAATAAATTGAGCCATATAAAATATTTAAAAATATATTTTTGAGTTACCTAAAATCTCATTAAATTAATAAGTAAGTTCCACCTTTATTTTCCTTCAAATAAAGCCCATATAATTTCTGGTAAGGGTATATAAACTGAAGTACTCCCAAAAAACTCTTCATCCTTCATGCATTTTAAATGCAATTTCCTGGCCGGCCCAGCGCCATAAATTCAATTGAAATTTCTGCTTTTTTTGCAAGGTCCTGCAACTAATATCCGATGTATGCCTTTTTTTGTTGTCTCTCGGCAGAATCTTCAAGACCACCGGCCGCTCGGTGCAGGAGGATGTCAACCTGCTGCACGCCTCCGTCCTGTCCATGGTGGAGTTCGACGATGATATATTCGCGGCCGGAAATTGCTTCGACTGGAACGAGCATCCCGCCCAGCCGGGCCTCTTCTGTCCCTTCGCCTACCGCCTGCCGCCGCCGAATCTGGGAGCGGTCTTCGCCAAGGATCTGGCCATGGAGTATCACTATCTGGGCAACACCTCCGAGTGGTTCTTCCTGGCCCGCAAGAACGCCGAGAAGGTGATAGCCCGCAACGAGCAGTATCTCAAGTGTAAGTATCGGAGAGTTTGGGATTCGGGAATGTCCTTGATTTATTTCCAGGCTGGGGGTAAGCAGCGGGCTCTCCCTTATTTATGGCACCCCGATAGCAGGGCATATAGCTACAGTGGCAGACAAAATAATAGCGCTGAGAGGGTGGAGAGTTCTGCAAGATTTAAAATAGAAAATATTTTCTTCAAGATAATTTATTAATTATTATAACTCTTATTAAAAATCCTAATAAAAAAATAAATTTATAATTAGGGATTCCTTATAATAGTAACATAATAGTCTACTCTACCTACCCTTACTGTAATGATTTATTTTCTAATTAACAAAATATAATTCGTCTTTATAGAAAATGCCATAAAATCTCCATATTTATCTTACATCAAATACATCTTTGCTGCTATAATTTCCCCTCCAACTGTCTGAATATTTATTTTTGGAAGCTTTAATCTGTGACTTCATTAGTCACCCGGCCAGACGACAGAGAAAATCATGGTTCGGGGGTCCTAGCCTAATTGCGAAAGAGAGTCGCATATTTTAGCCAGCTTTCAGCTTTATCATGGGCCCCCGAAAATGTCCTCCTGACAGGGCCACAATTAAGCAATAATAAATAAACGGATAGGGATCCCTAGGACCTTTGGCCTTTAACTAGGGAGAACTCCACTTTAAATGGAAATTACCTGGCCCCAGTGCCAATTTACCAATTCCGTTCGTAATTAGCCGAGTTCCGTTTGCTCCGGCGAGCACCTAATCCATTCAAATGTCCGTACATCTGACAGTGATGCGTGTAAGCTAATTTTATGCAAGACTCCCCTTCGGGTGGATTTACTGCTCGGCAGGTCTTTCTTCCGGGTGTCCTGTTGCCCTTTAAATTTAAGTTCTTGCATCAAATTATTTTTAATGATGTAAACCCATTTTGGCAGCGACCTTACACGGTTTGGTTGGCAGTTTACATAGTTTGCCGTGCCTCCTGCCCGTGGCGAGAACAAATGCACTTGACACGACCATGCCGCAACATTTCAAAATAATTTGCAAATTAAAGGTTACGGTTACACCACGTCGCAGCAGGTCCCCGTACTCATCCATGTTCACCACGTCCGCCGGCTTGCGTGTGCAGCGTTGGCATGCAAATTATTTGTTTGCCAGCCTACAACTAATACTAAACGCGGAACATGGGCTTTTTCGGCATTTCCCACGGCATTTACACGCAGAGAAAAATTGGTTACTTAGTTGGGGAACTTTAAATTATTTGTTTTAGAAGGTATGGTAAACATTCTCGATAAATAAACGGGTATTTAAGTTCTAAATGTTCTTCATAGTGTAACAAACAAATTTTATTCTAGTTTAAAAGGTTTTTGTTTTAAATAACGAAAGTTGGTCACACTAGTTAAATCATCTATCCCTCTCTATAACTCTCTTAAAAGAGCCAGTGTGACCAACACTCTATTTAAAGAGAGTGCCTCTAACCTTCTCTCAACAGATAGCAACGGATCCATAAGTGTGACTAAGGCTCTATTGAAAAATAATGAATATATCTCTTTCTCCCCAAAGTGCGACTGATCAACTAGTGTGACCAACGCTTATTATTCGGAATAGGCTTATTGCACAATTCAATTAATGTATTTCTTTTAAGCAAATGAGTATTAGCGATTCTTCCAGGGATGCTAATAGGTAAAAATAATAGTAAAAATAAAAGTTTACAACCACAGGTAGGTCCTTATATTTCAAAAGAATATTTAATATTCCATAAGTGTGACCAAGGCTCTAGAAAAATAGTGAATCTATCTGTCTCTCACCAAAGTGCGACTGATGAACTAGTGTGACCGACGCATGTTACTCTGAATAGCCTTATTACCAAATTTAATTTATTTATGTATTTTAAAAGTATTAGAGATTTTTCCAGGGATGCTAATAGACTTTCTGGCTTTCTTCTTATTGGTAAAAATTAAAGTTTACTCCCACAAAGAATACTCAATATTCTCATAAAATAGCATTAATTCTCCCAGTGTGACAACGCCCTCGCCCGGTCCGAACCCATTACCCACCGAACCGTACCATATCCGTATCCGCATCCGCAGCCGAAAAACCGGACCCCGGCCGCAGGCTCTGTGCCTGCAAATTGCATGAGGGAAATTGCATGAGATGCCGTTGTTGAAAAATGTGCGCAGTACGTATACGTAATATACAGCCGTGCTGCCACACTGCCGTATTACGTATACGCCGCGTTCAATTGTGCTCTCTGTGACTTTGGCTGCGACACTCACCACTCACCCACACACACTCGGCACCGCGACAAGCTGAGGGAAAACAAATGGAATCGAAAACAAACAAGCTGCTGAGGGGGACTGGACGCCCATGCATACTAATAGCGTTTTTGGGCGGGCGAGCTGATTGCAGGCTGGGAGCCAACTATTTGCCATAGATAAAGGTCCGTTTTGCCACGGCCGCCAAATTGAAAAGAAGGCTAAAAAAAAGGGTGAGGGAGGGAACTTGCCAAATTATATTTGTGGCTCAAACAATAAGCGAAAGCGGTTCCGTGTTTGACATGCAGTCATTTATCTACTGGCCAGGAAGCTCCTGTAAGCCTGTAAGCCCCGGTGAACTATGATTTACGACGTGCCGAAACCGAAACTGCATTTGCATATTTGCACTCAGCCTTAAAGTTTGCCCTGCCTCGGAAACTTTCCCCGAACTTTCCAGCCGGAGTTTCCTCCGTTAGCTCGTAAATCGCTTTAACTGCAGCCAACGCGGGCTTATTAAATTTGCCACAGTTTTCCTTTTTCGCAAGGACATTTTAAACAGCGAAACAGCGCCGAACACTTTTCACACCACAACCAATTTGCGGCCAATTCATGCGCAATTAATTTGATTATATGTTTGCGGTGAACAATGCAAATGTTGTGTCTTTTATTTGCCGAAAAAGCCAATTCGCGGAGTGATTACCTTTTCATGGCATAATTAATAATATTTTTTGCCACTCGCCGATGCCGCCGCCGCCAGTCGGAGCCAAATGGAGCAATCAATGCAAAAGCGAGTGCATTTAATAGCCTTTTCGGTTTATTGGTTGTAATATTCAAAAAATGATTAATAATGTCGATTTAAGTGCACTCAATATATATAATAATTTGGGCTAATTGCTTATACAGGCGGCGGCGGGGGGGCTTTGAGCAAATCGCTGGGCTTTTGTGGCTAAATGGGTCTGGGATTGAACGGTTTAGAGGGACATAAAAGGAAATAAAAGGGCGTCCATCCATTGAAATTAAAATTGTATTCACTCTGTAATTTGAATTTATATTTTTTGTACTTTTAGAGGAATTACTATAATTAAAAGTATATTTATTTATTTTGTTTTGTTAATTAAAATACATAAAATGCTTAATTAAACTGTTTACTTTTAGAGGGATTGTTATAATGAAAAGTATACTTATTTGTATTTTTTATTAATTTTAATATGCATTGAAATTAAAATTGTATTCACTCTGTAATTTGAATTAATATTTGGTTCACTTCATTATTACATACATTACATAATTACAATTTAATTAAAGTATATTTATTTGTATTGTTTAATTAAACTATTATTAAAGTGTCCTGAAAATGTGTTTCAGTTAGTTAAAAGTTTAGGAATGTTTATGTTAAATAAATAAAGTAAATTTGTTTGTATTGTTTATTAAATAAAATATTTTAAATGCTTAAATAAACTGTTCACTTCTAGGGGAATTACTATAATTAAAAGTACATTTTTTATTAAATAAAATACATAAAGTGCTTAGTTAAACTGTTCACTTCTACAGGAATTACTATAATTAAAACCGTAAAAATAAGCATTATTGGTTATTAATGAAAATATGCTTAATTAAACTGTTATTAAAATGCTTTGAAAATGTGTTAAAGTTAGTTAAAAATGTAGTAATGCTTCTGTTAAATAAATATTATATTTTTATCCTCATAAAAAGGCTTCAGAGTACCTTTCACCATAGTTAAACTATATTAAAGCTTCAGAAATATCATAGAAAAATCATTTAAAAATATAACTATACTTATTCACTTGACATAACATGAAATTAAATTATATTGCCATACAAATATGAGTTTTTCTCTATTTGACTAAGGCTTCGATTGACCAAGATACAGGATGACAAAGGGAGAAATGAACTCTCTATTATTTTGTTCCTTCTTTGCCATTGTCATATCCTTGTATACATTGGCATACGGATAGCACAATCATATATCAGTGTCCATCTATCTGGGCTTCTTCTAACCACTTTACATGTTTATGTACTCGTCCTCATACTCCTGCAAGGATGGGGGCGGTACTCATACTCATATATGAGGACGCGTGTGCGGCAAGTAAACCGCAAAAATATGTCATAATATTTGCTTTCTCCCCCGAGTCTCCGTTCCCCCGACAGTTGCCAGTTTTTCCAGCTCCCTAGGCAGACTGGGCGATCCGTTTTATATTATTATATTCCTGCTCCGCCTTTTCGCTGGTTACAAGTCACGTGTTTAACATAAAATTTAAATAAAAATCGCATACAATATGTAAACGGTTATATGTACTTCCTGTGGTTGCTCCAGCTCCTTCTCTTCCTCGGGGGAAATATTTTCCTGAGCCTTCGGCCGAGTCGTTGTAATTTCCGTCTGTTAACACAATTTGCAAATTCAGTCAGACTCTCACATCCTTTGCCGTCGCCATTACCATTTACCAACTAAATCAGGCAAAATCTTATGAGATAAGCCGCAACATATACGAAATTTTATGCAAATCACGGACATAAAGAATCGCAGTCCTTGTTGCAGGATAATTCGAAATAATTTTTGGCGAGACGGAACCGAGGCTAATCCTACTGGAACTGGTCGGCCAGATTCATTTGCCGCACTATTGTGATGATGCTGAAAGCAAACTTGGCCACCTAAAAAAGAAAAGTGGTTAAGGATGAGAGGAAGCTCCAGTATGTGAGAAATCCCCAACTCACGCTGATGTTGCTGTTCATGGAGATGGGAAATATGCCGCCGGCAATGAATATGATGGGCTGCTGGACGTGATGCATGAAGTGGACCAGGGTGGCCTTGTACCGAGGCTCTGCGTCCACCCAGTTGGACTGGAAAATCTCGTTGGCCAGGTCCTGGGCGTCGTCCAGCAGGAGGTTGCAGGTGTAGCAGAAGGGGAATGTCTGCAGCAGGATGGTGATGACGAACAGGAAGGAGGCCACGCCCTTCCAGAAGTTCGAGAAGAAGAACACATTGATGAGGGTCAGACCGAGCACAGAGCCAATCAGCAGGAACTGCACGAATATGGTGCGGGATATCATGGGGCGGATCATGTCGCAGCATCTGGAAATTAAAAAATAACTGAAGCTTCTTAAATTTTCTAAATAAATAAATAATTAAATCTTACCTTAGTATCATCTTGTGATCAACGACACAGTTGACCAGATCCTGGTAGTTATCCGCCTCGCTGCGTTCCGGATCCATGCGCAGATTCCGCACATGATCCTTGAGCACATCCATGTGCGCCCGAAAGATAATGGTGAACATCAGGGGATAGGTGTCGGACAGCTGGTCCTGCAGCACGGCAAAGGACATGGTTATGTACTCGAAGATGGCCTGAATCCACAAACTGCCCAGGCCATCGCGCCAGTCCACAAAAGGATTATACACGGACCACGGGGGACGACCACTCAAAGCATACGACAGGAAAGTGGATCCCGCATAGCCGCAGTATATAAAACTGTAGATCAAAAAAGCATAGTTGCAGCGGGCCACCATCTCGTGGATCTTCTTCCGGTCGCTGTCGCTCTGCAGCCTCCTGTCCAGGTTGTCCAGCAGCATCTCCGTCTTCCTCAGCCTCCAGAGGAATATGTACGTGATCGTGGACTTCACCGAAGCCCCATACACATTGATGCACACCTGCAGCGAGGTGAGGAACTCCCCAGGCGTGAAGTTCTTGAACTCGTTCACGTAGCTAATGATGAAGCCCACCGGCAGGTAGAACACCCCAAAGGCGAAGGGCACGCAGGTCCAGAAGAGGTACACGTACCGCAGGATGCCCTCCTTGGGCGGTGTCCACCCTATGAGCCACATTGCCCGGTAGAGGTAAATGTTCCCCTCGCGGGACTGCACCTTCTCCTCCAGCGGCGCCGGATGAATAAGCCGGAACAGCACCATGGCCACTAATACCTTCGACCGACTAAGGCAGGTGTCAGGTCTTTATATACCCTCGATAATTGGACAGCTGCTCGATTTCCTGGGTCCTGGGCCAGGACACGCCCCATCGCTTTGTGGCCTGTAATTAGAGTTAACCACCGGTTCCGGTCACCAGTCAAGAGGTAAAGGTGCGAACCGGGATTTATTATTGAGGCGCAGGCAGGCAGGCAGGCAGGCCTGTCAACTGTCAATTATACGATTAATTGTTAAATGGATTTTGCTAATAACTCAATCAGGGCGTTAAAAGTGAGAAAAACTTTCAAACTATAGGGAAATTGATTGAAATAACAAGGCTTAAAGTATAAAATGTAAGAAAATATGGCATTGTTAAGCTTAAATGATTACTTTTTTCATCAGACATTCTCTCTACAATCTAGAATATTTTGTTAAAAGAGAGCAAACCTTTCGAATCTTAATAAAATTAGTAAATTGATTGATTTAACAAGCTTTAAAGTATAAAATCTAGGAAAATATAGCATTGTTAAATAATAATATTTAAATAGAGGCAAGAGGTTTGTTCTCTTAAGCTTAAATGATTAATTTTTTTTATCAGAAACTCTCTGTACAATTTAGAATATTTTATTAAAAGTGAGAAGAACGTTTGATTCATAGGGAACTTATCAAATTTGATTGATATAACGGATTGATATAGCTTTAAAGAATTAAATGTAAGGAAATATGGCATTAGTAAATAATAAAAATTAAAAAGAGGCTTGGTTTTGGTTCTCTTAAGCTTAAATGATTTTTTTTTTTTATAATAAGGAATTAGCCATATTGATTGATTTAACAAGTTTTAAAGTATAAAACCAATGAAAATATGGCCTTATTAAATAGCAATAATTAAATAATTGCATGATTTTTGATCTCTTAAGCTTAAATAATTATTTTTTTCATCATAAACTCCCTCTACAACTTAGAATAATTTGTTAACAGAGAGAAAAACGTTTGATTTATAGGGCAATTTGCAAAATGTACTGATATAACAGTTTATATCAAAGTATATTAACTTTTATTAAATTATTGTGTGAAATCTATATTTAAATTAATATTTATTAAATAGTAATGTTTAAATAAAGGCTTACTTATGGCTCTATTAAGCATAATTGATTACTTTTTCATCAGAAACAATTTAGAATATTTTGTTCAAACATTATATTACATTTTTCACCCCCTCTACTCCTCCAACACGCCCCCTGACGGACAGATGCTTGAACTCTGCAAGTGTGTACACACTTGAACGTGCAAGTTTAGTGAGTGTGCAAGCACTGGCTACATAAAGTGTCGTCGTGCAAATATTTGTTTTTAAAACTTCTCCCTTCCACCCCCTCCACCGTCTTATGGCTCCTGGTCTCCCATGTCCATATTTCTCTTGAACTTCTCGCCGAGATTCATCTGATTGACAATGGTGATGATACTGAAGGCGAACTTGGCCACTGCAATGTTGCTCTGCACCGAAATGGGAAAAATGGAGCCGGCCATGAACTGAATGGGCTGCTGGGCCCGATGCAGAAAGTATATAACCGCTGATTTGTAGCGCCTGGGTGCGGTCTGCCAGTTGGAGTGGAACAGGGCATCGGTGAGCTGGGAGCAATCCTCGAGGAGGAACTCGCAGAGCAGGCAGCAGGGAAAGCTCTCGGTGCAAATGGCCAGGATGAAGGCAATGTTCGAGAGGATCATCCAGATGGTGTTGGGAAAGAAGAGGATGTTGAAGCCGGCCAGGCCCAGGTCGATGCCAATCAGCATGAACTGGGCAAAGATGGTGGCCGACAGCATGGGTCGAATTATGTCGGAGCATCTGAAAGGTGGGAAAAATCATGACTCCATAAAAAAAGAAAGCGGAAATCTTGAAGAATTTAAATCAATTTAAAATAAAGCCCAAAACTAGGCTGCAAATTGTTTTGAATAAATTGTATAGCCTCTTTTTGGACACCTTTTTATGGGACATTCCATAAGAAATCTTGAAGATTTTAAATCAATTTAAAATAAAGCCTAAGACTAGGCAACAAATTATTTTTAATACATTTTATAGCCTGCTTTTGGACACATTGACATAAAGCCAAAAATTAGACCACAAATTATTTGTAATACATTTTAAAGCCTACTTTTGGACACCTTTTTAAGGATCATCAGTATACCCGTTAATTTTGAATAAATATACTTTTTTACATTTATAAAAAAAAAAAAAAAAAAAAAATTAAATCAATTTGAAATAATGCCCAAAACTAGACTACAAATTATGTTTAATACATTTTATAGCCCACTTTTGGGCACCCATTCTCACTCTATAATGGTCCGATGATCCTGAATGCATGCCACCAGCTGCTCGTAGTTCTCCTCCTCGCTGAGCTCCTCATCTTTGCGCAGATTCTCTATGCGATCCCTGAGAATCGCCAGATGTGCGCGAAACAAGGAGATAAACACAATGGGAAACGTGTCCGAAAGCAACTCCTGCGACTCCCCTATGCAGAGCACAATGAACTCGATCATCGAGGCCACCCACAGCTGCCAGGTGCCCTGCTTCCAGTCCACAAACGGATTGTACAACTGCCACGGAGCCTTCCCGGCCGCAATGGAGGTAAAGAGGCTGAAACTGCTAAAGGCAAAGTACATGTACATGAAGAATATGATGATGCGATTCACCCGAGCCACCACATTGTGCAGGATCTGGCGCTGCCGAGGAGTGCGGCAGTTCTTGTCGAGCGGAGCAATCAGCTCGTTCATCCGCCGCATCCGCCACATCTGCGAGAAGGTCACACAGGTCTTGACCACATTCCCCACGCAGTTGACATCCACCTGCAGCGAGGTGAGAAACTCCATCGGCGTGAACCGGTCAAAGTGCATCACGTAGGTGAGGGTCAGGCCGAGGGGCAGATAGACCACGCCCAGCAGCATCGTGGTCGATGTCCACAGGAAGTAGATCCACCTGGGCCAGCCCTCCTCCTCCGGCGGCATCCAGCCCAGAACTTTGGCGAAGCGATAGAAGTAGGCGCAGGCATCCAGCGAGGTGACCCGCTGGTCAAGGGGCGCCGGCACCAGGCGTTCGAACAGCTTACTCATCTTGTTCCCGCTCGGATGGAGTCCTTCTAAAGAGGCAGGCTGCTTTTATATGGCGCCAGTGCACTTCCTGATCTGTTTTTAATGCCTCGTCATTTTTGGTTTATTCATCAGCGAGCACTGAAAGGAGGGAGGGAGTAGTCCAAGGCCGCGTGCTTGCAGTTATAAAGTCATTAGTCGCAGGATTGGCTTAGGCAATGCAAGCTATTCAAGTGAGACACTGCAGGAAATTGTCTTTAAAATATTAAGAGCCTTGGGAAGCCTTAATTTTAATTAATACTCGTAAATATTCCTGCTTAAATTACTTTCAATGCAATGCAAACTATTCAAGTGAGACACTGGGGAAAAAATAACCTAACAGAAATAACCTAACATAAATAACCTAACAAAAAGAACCTAACAGAAATAACCTAACATAACTATTTTAACAGAAATATCCTAACAGAACTAATTTAACAGAATTATCCTAACAGAAACACGAAAAGCTTACAGTGTACATGTGCCGACATCGCTGCCTGAAATGTTTTCCTAATTTTTAATTATTTCCCCTGCCCTTAATATTTCTGCTTAAATTCTTATGAAAAGAAAGCCATTTAAACCTTCATTAACTTATGTATTTTTGCAAACTCTTCCGGAGCCTTAAATCGAGCACACTTAAAACATGTTTGTTGTCAGTTTGTGGTGGTAACCATGTATGAATATGATGGCGACTAGAATCGCCTCTTCAGGAGACGCAGGGTGCGCTGCCACAGACCCGGCATGGCCAGTTTCTGCTGCAGGCTCTGGAGCATCTTGCCGAAATCCTGGACCTTATTGTGTGGCGGCATCGGTAGCATGGCATCATCCGGATTCGCCTGAGGACCGCGGTAGGCCTCGACCACAGCCCGGCGATCGCGGAAGCCAGCCGAGGACAAGCGCTGCATGGGGGAGACGGGCTCCACCAGGGGATCCATCCTACGGATGGGGTTTTGGTTCGGGTTTCGTTCCGGGTTCATTTTCTCACCGACTTACAAAGTTGTGAAATTTGAGGGAAATTTGAGGGAATTTTTCAAATTTTGTAATAAAATAAATAACTGAATTTTCTTCACGTATTGCCGGGATGTGTTACTTTTTGGGAACTTTTGTCGAAAGTCGTATGTTGGGGTCTTGACAGTTCGGGTTTGAATGTGACCAGGTTGCTGGGTTCTCAGATCTGTAGAAATGTAATAAATTCTCTCAGTGCATTTCCTTGGCTGCGCTCGCTGCATGGCTGAGCTGCCGAAAGGCTGCCTTGAAAGGCTTATCGATTTCTGGGTCCTCTAATTACATTCTGCATAATGGATTGACGCTATTGAACACCCCTCTTCTTCCTTCCCTCCGTTTCGCCCTTGCAGCCTTTCATCTCTACTCGAACCGCACCGAGGAGCGCGTCGAGGACGACACCCTGGCTGTAAAGTACGAGGACGGCAGATGGTCCAAGCCCTACTACGACTGCGGTGGCGGTAACATTTGGATGCTGACCTACACGGTGCCGTTCTTTGGCTACGAAAATGGAACCTATCACTTCAAGTAAGCACTGCTAGAAATTATAATAGATAATAAGATAAAGAATTCTTAATGTAAAGAATTAATTTAAGGAGTTGTAAATACTATATTCTGATTAAAATTCTCTTAAAATTTATAAATTCCGACTGTCAGACCACAGGCCAAAATTATCACTAAGATTCCTAACGGACATACATTTACTTTGCAATATGCTATCTATTTTTCTGCTGAGGAGAGAGCGAAGAAATTTTAAAATAGTAAAATAATCTTGTGGAGTTACTCATCTTAAAGATAATAGTGTTCCCCTAACAAAGTCTTATACATTTGCTTTGCAATATGCAAGCTATCTTTCTGCTGACGACGAAAAATGCGCTTCCTCTGCTTGCACAAAGTTAAGAGCAACAAAAAATTTAATATAGTAAAAAGATCTTATGGCGTTACTCATCTTAAAGACTATAATTTCCCTATTTTCTTAGTGTTCCCTAAAAAATGTTCATATATTTGCTTTGCAATATACAAGCTATTTTTCAGCTGGCGACGGAAATTGCGCTCTCTCCGCTCACTTTAAGTTAAATAAAGAAAGATTTAATGGATGAAAATTACTTATTCAGGGAAATATTTGAAGATTATAATGCCTTTGGTCACCGACTCTTTTCTCAGTGTTCTCCCATAACAAAGCCTCACATGGCTCATACATGCACATGACGGATGTCAGCGGATGAGCATTCTATAAATAATTTGCAGCTTGGGAAATTTTGTAAGAAAACTGCACTGACGCGCTAAGTGCCAACGGAGCAGTTTTCCTTTAGTTTTTCATACACTCGCCGGGTGGCTGAAAAAGCCGGAAAACTGACTGGCAGTTTTTGGCTTTTGTCTGGGAATGGGAATGGGAAAAGTAATTGAATAGCTGAATGGCTAGCTCTCTGGTGCGGCACGTGCAATGTGAATGTGCCACCGACCGAGTTTTAGTTTTAGGACTTTCCACCATCGAACTTCGGACCGAAGGATACCGAATTCCGCTCACGCATCGGGGCCAAAAGGAGAGTGCGTTAAAAGAGCACAACATTCTTATGAAACTTTATAACGTGCTGCTGTCTTTTCATCTCCATTTCCCCCAGCTAACTGTCTGTGTGTTTTTCCCATTTTTTTTTTTTCACTTTAAATAATTTTTCCTTTTCCTACCAAATAGTTTTTCTGTTTCCGGGTGAAATGGAGTGGGCGGATTCTTAGCCAAAATAAGACGTTCGTAGATGCAGATGTCCAAAATCCCACGTAGAAAAAATGAGTAGTTGATTATGAATTGAATATAAACTTTATGTGCCTTCATCGGCTGGGTCGTACATTAGAACTAACTACATTTCATTAAATAGAAGTTGGGAAGAGCGGAATGGAAAGCTCTTGCGGACTGGAAGCCCGGATGAAGAGAGAGGGAGAGTGTGGAAGAGCGCTGGGCTCCATAAAGCGGGACATATCGAAGCCGCTAGCGCTTCACACTGGCTCCCGAAAATAAGCGCCCTCTTGGCTGTTAGAGAACTTTTCCAATTGAAATTTTGTTGGGTTGCTCTCTCTAAAGTGAATAGAAAACGACCAGCCAATTATGTAGTTTGGAGAGAAGAGAACTTCATTGATGTGTGGCCCCCCGGCAGCCATAATTTTAAGAGAACAATATTTAATTAATTCTTGGCCTGAACAAGTACTTTTCTTCCATTAAATCATTCTTTAATTTTGTGATTCCCTGAATTCAAGCTGAGTACCTTCAGTCTGATGACAGTTTGCTAATTGAAAACCACTTTGATATTTATGACAAAACGTCCTTTTTGTGGATGGTCCTTCATCGTTGTTGTCTGCACTTCCACTCTACTTCATCCATAATTCGCAATTATCACTTGGCTGGCAGACACAAACAGCAGACAGCAGATTGCATTTTGGCCAACAAACTATTTTCACTTAGTGGCTGAGTTGCTGTTGGTGTTGGTGTTGCTGTCCTGGTTGGGCGCTGGCCAGGATTACGTGGCTCTTGTTATTCGCCCCATCTGCAATCCCTCTTGACTCGTTTGGGGTTTTTTTTTGCACAGAGCTGCATGATGTATATCTTGTTTGTTTTATATTAGAACTCATCGGAGAGTAAGCTGGAAGTCCGTAAATATGATTTAAATCCCCGTTTCTACGTCAGATTAAGTCTGCTTTGGGGATTGGTAGAACAAAAGAATTGAGTTAATGTCGAAAGCAATGTTTAAAGCTGAAAATTATTCTATATATTTATATATCAAGGGGATTACCTATATTTGATTCCCATTTCATATTTAGAGAGTTTAGTTATCTTATTAATTTAAAAAGAACAGCTCCTTGGGCTCTATCATTCGCCTCTCCAAAGGCTTTACCAAGCCATCCTTTTTAGGCTTGAAGCAATAGCAAGGATACACTATGCGCGTCTCCAAGGGTGAAGGAGTGGCTCCTGGTCTGGGAGTGGTGGTAAAACGGAGTCTCTGGTCCCCTGGAAATTTTGGAGGGAATTTCTTTAAACTTTTTATAAAGTTTTAAATTTGTTCTAAGTATATAAATAAAGATTCTAATTTTATAATGTAAGTATTATTTATTAGAAAATTCCCTCTTGCTTCTTGAACTCATAAATACATTTTCTGGCGCTTGGAATTACACTTTAAAAGCTAAAAAATATATATATATATATTTTAAGTTTGTTCTAAGTAAATAAATGAAGATTTTAAATTTATAAAGTAAGTATTATTTATTTAAAAATTCCCTCTTGCTTTTTGAACTCATAAACAAACTTTCTGGCGCTTGGAATTACTTTTCAAAAGCTAATCAAATATATATTTGCCTTAGAACTCACATTCCGACTGGTAGTACTGCCTCTGAAACCAGGTCAAGTTCCTCTGGGGCCAATCGACCCGCCACTGAAATGCCCATGTGGCTGCCAAAGCAAACAAAACCAATTGCACCCAGGACAGGAGCATGTCTGGTATTGTAAAGGTGTTCTGAGCCGTAGCAAAGCCTTGCCAAATGGCTTCCGTAATTATTGCAAGCAGTTCGCTTTGGCTTCGGCCTAAGTAAGCGTTTAAAATTTAATTACACGCGAAACGCACAAAAGCCAGGCGATGCTCTCCCGCAGGTGGGTCTCCCCGACTGACTGGCTGCCTGCCAGACATCGTTTTCAAAATTTAATTAAAGCAATCAATTATAAAACTCCCCACATACCTCTATACATACTTGCTATGCGCGTTCGATGACTTTCCACGCTCAATAAATTTTCACACGCAGGCATACGGAGGAAACGGTGGCAGGACCTTCTGGGAAAAGGAAAAAGGCAACTGTCTGCCGCCGACTGCCTGCAATTAGTTGCAACATAAATTTAGGTCCAGCCCAGCGAAGGGAAGGCACCGTGGATCGTTAGGAAAATGTGGCTTTTATAGGAATAGGAAATGCCTCAGATTTTTCTGAAACTCTGGAGATTACAGAGAACGAAATTTAAGCTCTTGTGTATTATTTTAAGCTGTTTTTGCTTCTTCTTCTTTTCTTGGTTTTAGTCTTTGCTTTATAGCAGGGGTCCGCACCACTACAGTCAAATGCCAACATTGCATTTGTATGAGTGAACATCGAACACTCTATGGCTAGATATGAGAAAAAAACAGCTAAAATATATTGTTATATGGCAACAAAATTAGCTATAACCTAAAAACTAGCTATTTAACGCTAAAAAAAGCTAAATTTAGACACATAATTACAATTAGTCTTCACTGATTCTTCTGTTCTCTTTTGTGCATACTATGCGTGAGCGGCAGCGACGCCGACTGAGAAAAATCTTATCCCGCGGGATAGGGCCGTGCGGACCCCTGCTTTATAGTTACATATGGACATATGTACATAATATGTAATATGTACATACATACATTTGTATGTAATTCGATCGAGGCTAAATAGTGTGACCAACATATATTTTATCTATTTAGCCTGTTAAAGATATTTTAGGTTTTGGTTAAAATTTACTTTTAATATTAGCTACACTAAACCTTTAATTTCCTCCTAAACATCCCAATTTTCTTTATAAAAAAGGTAAAAAACATATACTTCACAGTTAAGGCTCCCTTAAATATATTTTTAAAAGTTTCTGCTGTTCAATTTAGTAGTGGCTTCCGCAGCCTAATTGAGAGACCCCTCCGACCACTGTAGTTCGCCGACAGAATTAATGTAGAAATGTTAAAAGTTCGTTAGTTCAGTCGAGTTGGGAAAGCGGCTGCCCAGTTAGACCAGTTAGGAGGTCAGGAGGATGCCAGGAACAGTGGAATATTCGGTAGAGAATGCAGTCCAGTCCGGCAGCAGGACCACGTCAAACAAAGCTCATTTGTTTCAGCGGCTTTAGACGGAGACGGGGGAAAAATGACCAAAGTTGAGGTCCAGTCCAGTCCAGCTCCTGCTCCTGTTGGAAAGTTTACTCTTGCCGCGCTGCTAACTGGTGGCCAGATGCCGCACGATGTCCGTGTCCGGCTCATGTTAATAATGTGCTGCTATCAGTTTCCCATTAGTTGGCAAAATTAATTTGTTTACGTTGTGGCGGAAGCAAAAAAACTCAGAGAGAGAGGAGAGAGTGTACTAAGCGAGGCGGAGCGTGGCGGAAACTGGCTAATTAATTTCATTTGCTATGCGGTGTGTGTAGCTGCCTCATTTTTCTTAATTGCATGAAATATGCAGGTTCCAAGCCAGGGAAAGCCAAGCCAAGCCGAAACAATAAGCATCCGCATTAAGTTAAAGTTAATTTTATTATAAATTATTTGGCCAAGAAGGCGGCGGCCCAAGGAGAAGGACACAAATCACATTAGGCGCCCGCTGCGAAGGCAAAAGGACCTCTCCCAGAGCCTCCTGCTGGGGCAATA
This sequence comes from Drosophila asahinai, assembly GCA_008042795.1. Classification (NCBI taxonomy): domain Eukaryota; kingdom Metazoa; phylum Arthropoda; class Insecta; order Diptera; family Drosophilidae; genus Drosophila; species Drosophila asahinai. The sequence continues at coordinate 149,383 of VNJZ01010988.1, forward strand.
ATTTTATTTGATTTCATTTAAGTTTCGCTCAGCGCTCACAACTCTGCGGGTTCCGGCAAAGTTTCAATATTAAACGGGGAGCGGGCGCTCAGAAAGGGGCGGACAGAGACTGTAAATGCGAACTGTAATCCCGGCATTGTATTTACTTGACTTACGAGTATGGTACGAGTATCCATCCTGCTGCAATATGGCTCACTCTGCCCGTATCCTTGGAGCCCCAGCCCCAGTCCCGGCATAATGATGCAAACGGAAGCGGAAATCTCAAATATCAGGCAATAAGCCAGCCTTTGTGAGCCCGGGCTGCAGCGGTCTGAATGTGTGCTTGATTATGAGTTTGCATGTGCAACATGTCGGCCCTCTCAAATATACATAAACCATAAATTCGGAGAAGTTTGCATTGGCAAAAAACAAATATTCATAACTCTTGTACTCGAGCAGAAGCAGCTTAAAGTGCTGTATTTCGTAGAATTTTCCAGCAGATCTCGAGGATGTAAATTCCACTCTCTCTCTCTGAACATTAAAGGCAAAAGCTCAGCCTGGAATTTTCCAAAAATATTTGCCTTAATGTGGTGGCCTCGCTGTAAGCCCTGATTTTGGCCAAAACTTCCAAAAAGGTTTGACATCCATTTTGGGCCTGTCATCGGGCCATATTTGAAATTAGTTTGGAAATAACAGCTACACTGGGGGGAATAGGTGTGGCTTTAAATGGGAATAAACTGTTTTTGAAGAGGATTTGTCTGAAAATATGGGTATGGAAATATTATAAATCTTGGTTCAAGAGTTTTCCCAAAATTCCAAGTATATTTAGTTATAATTTTGTATGGTTTTTTAGCTAGTTTAATTATAATTATTAGATTTATCCGTATTTATCCGTACTTAAGTAAGCTAGAAACTATAGGAAACCGTAAAAACGGACTTAGGGTTTTACTATAGTTTCTAGCTTACTTAAGTACGGATAAATTTCTGCAACAACTTTAACTGAGCTCTCTATATTTTATTCTAGAATTTAAAAACAAATTCAAGAGCAATCCAGCTCCTTTGGCTGTTTTCACTCTTTTTCATTTTATTTCTATAATTATAAACAATGTATTCAGAATGGGTTTACCTTAAACTAAGGGAATCAAAATATTTTATATCAATTTCAAGTATCTTTAAATAAATAATTGTTTTAACTGGACTTTTAGTTAGTTTAATAATAAAGTTAGCCTGATTTAAAGGTTTTCTCATAGTTTGTAGCCTAAATAAGTAAGGAAAAGTACTGATAAAACCCTTACTGAGCTCTCTGTGTTTTATTTTGGAATTTAGAAAACAAATTTAAGAGCAATCCAGCTCCTCTGGCTTTTTTATACTTCTTCATTTTATTGAAATAATTATAAACAATTTTTCAAAATGGGTTGACCTTAAAGTAAGGAAATATAAATATTTTAAAACAAGATTTAACACTTTTTGCTAGAACTCTCGTATTTAAATAAAGTATTTATGTTAACTAGATTTTTAGTAAGTTTTATATTGTATTTAATAGAAATAGTTTAATATTTTTATCGTTTTCTCTCTATTTCGAGGCTGTTTTTTAACAGTAACACAATTTTCCTCACCGTGTAGGGAGGCCTGCAAAATATGCCCGATGAAGTGTGTGTGGGTGTTGGGTGTTGTGTTGGTTGTTTTGGCCACCGTTCACTTTGCCGAGCGAGGTGCAAACTACAAAACTGATTACGTGCATTAGCTGCCACGACCGAAAATTGTGGCACGCACGGCGTATACGTAATGTGGCGCAGCAGATGAGTTGTTTACAAGCTGGCTACAAAACTGTATGCGTGATGGCTGCGGTTTGGGTTTCGGATGGTACACGCCACTACGTTGCCACTCTGCAATAAAGTTGTTGCCATATTTTGGCTACGCAGCACAGCCCCAAGCCCTAAGCCCCAAACCCATCCTTATGAACTCGCAAATGGAGACCGAAGCTGATGCTGTCGCCAATTTTAAATAGCTGGCACGTGCACGGATATATGGCGGGTATTATATGGAGTAGGGAAAACCGGAATCCCAAAGCTACCCTCAGATGCATTTCACTTATGCACGTAGTGCGTGTTTGCAGCACGTGCGAGGAATGCTAAGATGCATTCTCTCCTAATCCTGCTTCCTGCTGCACTGCTTTAAATTGCACTCGAAATTCGGCAAGAGTCTATTAAATTAGAAATTTCCCCTCAACCTTAATTGGAATTCAACAGGCTTCGATTATGGCTCATTTGTAGGCATTAGGTAGAGCTTTCGCTCTCTTCCGTTTTTCATATATAAATCAAGTGATAGGCAAACATTGTCACATCCGCATCTATGTATCTCTCCGGATGGCCTGGCTTAGGCGCAAACTAATAAATCAATATGGAAGACACACACAACACGTCCCAGTGTGTATATATTCCAATCAGCTTATTTTCTAATATCCGTTTACAAATTATCTTCAAAAACTGTCAACAACAACAAAGCCAGAGACGACACAAACACGGACAAAGGCCCAGAAAAAAAAGGCAGACATGAGAAGGGAAAATGAAACCACAGCAAATAGAATAAGGAAAAAGAATTGAAGAAATAACATACGAACACATATCCGGAGACGGAAAAGGACGAAAAGAAAAGGCCATTCGGGTCCCGGACATAAAGGCGTTGGGATCAACTGGCCGGGAATTAACATAATCATTACGATAATGTAATATGGCCATTGTGCAGCCAGTAGTCCCAGCGCTGCTGTGCATTTCCCAGCCGTAGCAGTCCCTTTTGCCCGATTCGCAATCAATAAGTTGTCAGAAACAATCAAATAAATACAAACTGATATGTCAATATTAACTGACAGCCGAGCACCCGTCCCGAGCTCAATTCCTTAACCGAAATCCAAGGCCCGCCACCGGATATCGCCGGGACAAACCCATTATGGCCGACGAAGGAGTCAGGCGCAAGGACATTGAAAAGGAGAGCGAAAAGTGCGTAAGCATAAGAGGAACTTTTTCCTTTTCCTTTGAAGAAAACGAAATGAAAATCGCACTACACCCTTCCCTACCTCAATAATATTTTAGGACGTTTTTTTTATTGAAAAATTTCAATTTGCAATAAGGATTTCCTGTAAAGAGTTAAGAAGAAACATTTTATTGTTTCCAAGGGAGTTTTAAGTTATTATTAAGAACTAATTTTAGATTTTTTTTAAATAAATAAAATTAAATTAAATTAATTAAAAATAACACAGAAAGGGTTGAAATTGCAAGTCTTTAAAGAAGTTAAGAACTTTTAAACTTTCTTACGTAATATAATATCTTTCCAATTGAACTAGAAATGTGCCTTGAAAGTGGAGTATTTTCCCCCTTAAAAATTATATATTTTCATAAGGAGGAGTTTTTCTCCAGATATATGGAATAATTTATGAAAATACTTCCTCTAGAAGTTTTAGATCTTACAATTTTTTAAATATAAAAAGAGTAGATAACTTAGCTACTGTAAAATCTGTAAGAGAAAAATCCTTTCGTCAAAATATCTTAAAATATTTAAAATACAAATAAACTACATAACTTAGCCACTGTAAAATCTGTAAGAGAAACATACTTCGTCTATAGTTTGGAGCGTACAAGAAGGCTTTAAGAAAACTAAAGAAACTAGAGAAAGGCAAACAAACACAAAACCAACTGCCGAAGGGATCATGCCGCACACAACAAAACTTCCTCAGGAAAACCTGCCAGGAAAAATAGGGAAAACTGAAGCATGGTGAAAGGACGAGGCGTGAAAATGCGGACAAGGGACTAGGGAAGAGGCTGAGATTATGCGTAAAATTCTACATGTGTTCCGGCCGAGAGGACCTCCAGATGTCTGCCCGCAGGACTCTCTCTCTGGACTCGCCTGCTGGATTCTGCTTAGGTATGCGTGTAATTGGGTGGCTGCCCTTTGCGGAGGCATATTGGGTTTCAACTAGCTGACGAAGGAGGAGCTTAGGGCACCCTTTTCATGGCTTTATGTCTTTGTAAAACGACAAGGCCAACCCGTTGCCATTCCCATTCCCATCAGCGACAGCAAGAAAATAATTTTCTGCTATTTTTTCCGGAACCAAACACGCATGTTAGTTTATCCCTTTTTTTGTGTGAAGCTCACAGGCATATGCACAATCAGTGTAAGAATTTATTGTTTGTTATCGCCGGGGCTCTAAGGAAATAGGAGTATTCTAGAACTTAGTCCCGGACTGGGTCCATAAATATCCGCCGCTGACGGTACACAGGTTTTATTGAATCAGGCTTATAAATGGCGCCATTTGGCTTAAGTGCCGCCCAGTTGATTGTTGGCCTGACAAATTAATAACATAAATTTTTAACGCCTTCTGCTGACTGTGTGTGTTTTGCTTTGCTTCCTTGCAGGGGCACATCTGGCATCGATATTGACTTGCGGCGCGTGGACATCGACCAGTGCCCGCAGCGCCACACGCCGGGCACCAAGCGGCCACTGAACATCTTCGCCGGGACGGACAAGTGCAAGCAAAGGACCACAATGGTAAGGATTTCGGTGTGGTTGCACACAGAGAAATATATACATAGACTTTTTAAATATATAATAATATATACTCGATCAATCTTAAATTTAAATCTCTCAAGCTGCTTTAAGTTTAATTTATTTTAAACAAATAAATAACTATGTCCTACACCTACACCTCATTTTGTATTGCGCCTTAGTGTGCCCAGTTTGTTATCGATAAGAGTCCCGTGGCATAGAATTAAGCTGGACTTTAAGAAATGAAGATACGGGCACTTGAATTTTGGCAAAAAGAGCGAGCGACACGTTTCGGACCGAGAAAAGAAAAGTAATAAAATTAAAAGCCATCCGCCGTTATTATTTTGAAATAAAAATTTTAAAAGTTTATAAATTAAAATAGTAAAAGTAAAATGAAATACAGAATATTTAAAATAAAATATAACGGCCCTCTTTAATTACATTACATTTTCGATTTACGGCCATAAATGTTTCTGTCCAAGTTCTTAATGTTTCGCTTAAGTTAAAATTAAAATTGTAAATGTATAAATAAATACCCAACATAATAAATGCACTCAAACCTTCTATTTTCGGCCACTACTTATACGGCACGTTTTCCATTTACGGCCTAAAATGTTTACCTATAACAGCATAATATAAAATATAAATAATATATCCACAGAATAATTTATTTATTATACAAATCTTCGCTTTACGGCAAAGTTTCTTGTATTCAAGGCCGAAAAGCGAGGGATGGTTGTATCCAGAGTTAGTGTCACAGGACGATGTATTTTCATAGTAATAAAAATTGTTTACAAAGAAACAGTTTAAAAATCAGTTGCCAAAACTTTCCCTTTGAAATGTTAAGCTTTTACTTTAACCCCCATTTGAGCTGCTATTTTCGCGCAGTGCAGACCCTCGAAAAACTCCGCAGTCAGCACTTAATTTTCATCTCGAATTTCGCATTTGCCGTTCGCAGTGCGAGGCCATCATGGGATTGGGCTTTCGGCGCGGCTCCTACAAGTGCCTGTGCCGCAAGGGATTCTACTTCCCCGACGTGGTCTCGCTGCACAAGTTCTTCAACGGCAGCCTGCTGGAGGAGGAGTACGAGAAGCTGATGCTGGTAAGTCCCGAGCCCGAGCCCGAGCCCAAGCCAAGTGGCCGCCGTAAGAGCCTTACTCTCATTAAATATGTATTAGGGCAAGAACTCGACGTACAACAGCAATAGCGAGTACGAGTGCCTGCCGTGCGCCGAGGGATGCGACTCCTGCGAGGACTCCTCGCCCTGCATTGCCGCCCTCAACTGGCCGATGCGCACCAGCATCCTGGCGCTGGCCTGCATCGTGATTGGCCTCCTGCCGCCGGCGGCCTGGTTCACCTTCCGCTACCAGCAGGTTAAGGTGAGTTCCCGCCCATCCTCCGGAGGCTCCGGAGGGAGTCATAAGGATTTCAACGCTCCGTGTGAAATCGTGCTGGAAAAATCTAGAGCTCACTGTTTTTCGCTGACTTTCTAAGAGGGAATTTAGGGGTATTATTTTGGGGGTTTCCTTGAAATAATAACAAATATTTAATTTAAATTTAAGTTTTAAACCCAAAATACACTTCACGCTCTTGCTTCTGGGTAAGAGAATCCGAATCCGCTTTCGCAAAACCCACACACACTCACGAGTTCCGAATCACAGTTTGTGGAATTAAAAGCTCTGATAAATCACCGACAGTCCCGACCGAAATTGTTAAGCCATTATAATGGCATTATCCTTGTGGACCATGGACCAGCGGAACCTGTCCATCGTCATGCTTGTTTTTCGACTTTTCTCTGTCTATTTTTTATATATTTTTGTCACATTTTTTGTGTGTTTGCCCCGTCAAATTCCGCTGATCCTGGGGCGCGGCCAAAACCTAAGCTGTTGTCATCATTGAGCCGCTAAGCGGCTTAGCATTGTTAGAATCGAGTTAATTTTGTACGTGGTTCGGACAGGACATCCTGCTGACAGGCGACAGGACAGCGGATATTGTCGCGCATAAACGGAAGTGCAAACATTCGCACAGCTTGCACACGCCCACTTCCTGTCGCCAGGATGTGCAGGGTCCTGACCAGTCACTTGGTCGCTGGCTCATTAGAAGGACGAGCAAGCATCCAGCTAGCGGCGTCCAATTGTCTCTGGCACTCTGGCACTCGGGATTAAAGCCATTCGCAACTTTGTCGTTGCAATGCGGATGTAATATGGCTACACTGAGGGAATAATCAGAAAAACTTAATAAATTCTATCAGAAAATATTATCTGTATTGTTTTATAAAATATTAAAAAATTATATAAAACTTGCTGGTATTTTTATACTTTAAATTTAATTGTAATTATATTTTTTGCGCTCTGGGAATAATTACACAGGAAATTCTATCGAAAAATATGAAGAATATATCGTTTTATAAAATATTAAAAAATTATCTACATCTTGATAGGATTTCAATGCTTTAAATTTAATTGTAATTATAGTTTTTATGCTTTATTTATTATTTTTCCAGTGCCTGTGTGTTAGAAACTGGTAGCTTGAGTGCGCAGGAAGTGAGTTATTCTATTCCCTTGTCGCTGTCTGACATTTGTGTGCTGTCTGCCCCATGTCCCTGCCCTCCACATCCCCATCCTCAGCCACATCCCTTGCTGTTCCACTTGCCCGCTTCTCGCGTCCCAAGGCAACTAGCCAACTAAACTGTTTTCATTCGTAATGCGATCCTGTCGCATTTGTGTCTCCCTCCATGTCCCGATGTCCTGTGTGTGTTTGTGCCCAAACTAATTAAATGGCGCTAAACATGCCGACCGACATCCTGCCCAGAGAGAGATAGAGAGTGAGTGTGAGCTCTGTCCAACTTTGTAGCGGAGTCCTGCAGTGATTTCCTTGCTCCCTGTGAAATTGTGCGGATTAAACGATTTCAATTTAAATTTGCTCAACTTTTTTCGTCCCAGGACTAATTGGAAATGTTTTGTTTTATTTTCTTTTCCTTTCCTCCAGGTGGTAAGGGCCGCCAGTCCTGCTTTATTGAGGGTCATCGCCTTGGGCGCCTTCTTCATTTACTGCACGGTAAGTAAATATCGCTTCCTTATCCTATTTTATTTATTGTTGAATTTGTGATGGACTTTCAAGGATTAAATACTATACTCTCAGGAATTCCTCTAACAGAAATCCTTTTAAGGGTCTTAGTTTAGTTAAAGTCTTAAAGTTGTACTTCAGCAATTTGCCTTTAATTGAGTGGCATAATCGATGGCAAGCCGAATCAATTAAGAGCCATCCTGCCAGCTGATACATTTTGAGTCTGTCTGTTTGAACATTATTACAACTCAACCGGGGAGAAATTCAAAATTCGAAGCCATAAATCGCCGCACAATTTGCATTTGGTGAAAAATGAGATAGCAAACCGCTTGGCAAACACGGCTCTCGAACCCAATTCCCATCAATTTCTACACAATTTAATTTGATTGATTTATGGCCTCAGACCGAGACCGAGACCGGGAGAATGCAAACTAATGGGCTGCCAGTTCGGGAGTTGGCCAAATAAACAACTTTAAGCGAGAGTTCATCGAACATCGGGGGATTTATTTATGTACTATATTCATGTGTGTGGCAGATTTATTTAGCAACGCCATGAGTATCATCTCTGCTCACAATAGACACGACACGATGAGGGTCCTGCTGTCAGCAGAGTTTGCCTTATGATTTTTTAATATGTGCAAGGCGTGAAGAGAAAGAAGAGAAAATAACCGAAAATAGAAGCCAAATCCTGCCTATTGTCCTTGACAGGAGGCGGAGGAGGCCCATTGTCACATGTGCGCAGGGATTCCATTGAACCCGATTGTCTGCCATTATCCATGTCATTAGCTATTATTTCTCCCCAGAGAAGGAGGCATAAATACAGTACTTGAATCGGTATTTTAAAAGTATTTAGCTTGAAACATATTGAAGCGAAATTCTATGGAATTTCACTGAAGGGAAGCCTTGTTTTAAAAGAAAAGAATAGGAAAAAGGGAATTCAGAGCAGGGATATAAAGCTCTTTTTATATTTAAAAAATCACATATCGTCTCTGCTTAAATTTATATTTATATTTAACATTTTATTACATTAAATATATTTTATTTTCCCCCTTTAAATCATCCCTTCCGTTGCAGAACATTGTGATGTATCCGAATCCGAACCTCTACACCTGCACCGCCCGCATTTGGCTACGTGAAATAGGCTTCTCCCTGACCTACGGAGCTCTGATGCTCAAGACCTGGCGGTAGGACATAGTCAACCCCTTAATAACCTGTAATACCTGTAATTTCGTTGATTTCTCCCCCTGCAGGATATCGGTAATTTTCCGTGTCCGCTCCGCCAAGGCTGTGAAAATCACAGATGCCGCCCTGCTCAAGCGTCTGGGCATCATCTGCGGGGCCATTGGCACCTGCCTGCTGGTCAGGACACTCGTCTCGCCGCCAGACGTCGTCGTGGGCCGCACTGCCGATGACCTGAAGGCGTTTCTCTGCAAAACGGACTGGTGGGACTACACATTCACATCGAGTAAGTGTGGGGAGAAGGTTAACCCTAATTCAAGGCCACCCCGGAGCTCCAAAGGCAAACAAAAATGGAATAAAGCATTCCGAACTACAATGCCCACGTTACGTATACGCCTTGTTGGCTGGGAAATATGAATTTCGAAGCAGGCAAAAGGCGGAATGCAAAAGTGCAGCCAACCAAGAGAGCATAAGGCGTTGGAGAAGGAACACCTGCTGCTCCAAGTAGTTTTTACCAATAGCTTTTCCCTTTTTTTGGTCTAGAAGCTATTCTGAGTCTTGGGGTGAACCTTTAAATTGTGAATTTTTTACCTTTAAAATCGAGTCAAAAATTATAATTAAGAAATATAGTTATGGTATAGTATCATTATATCCACCAAAAACTAACCTTAAAAACCTCTTTAAATTCTCACAAAACACCTCTGTGGTGGGTCCTTTTCCATACGGAACTGAAGGATATTTTCTGCTATTTTCTGCCATTTTCTGTCCGTGCCAAAAGCTGTGTTCGAGCAACGGGAGAGAGTGGCCTTTTACGAGGAATGGCTGCGCGTTCCACTTGCTAGCTCGCTTAATTAAAAAAGTTAAGAGAATCGCACTCGTGCTCCTCCTGCGAGTCCTTCTATCTGCAGAACAATTATCGCCATTCATCACGCACTTTCGCTGCCAAATAACTTCATTTGACTTTGAGCGCAGCGCGTATTACATTTATAATTGCATGCCTGAACATTTCCCTAAAAAAAGGGGGGAAACATAATATCTGGCCCCGGGCAACATGCATTTTCATTTCGCTGCCAAAAGTGCCTGAAAAATGAATGTATTCCGCAGCCATGAAAGTCAAGTGAAGCTGCCAAAATAGTACTATTTTTTTTTTTTTGGCCAACTGACAGGGATACTTAATCATAATGTAATTACCACGAGTTTGTTAATTCAACATCAAAGTGAAGCTGCGGCAGCCGGCAAAGTGCTCAAAAGGAACTAATCCCCGGCTTGTTTTTTCCTGCCCGCTCTTTGCAGTGGAGGTCCTGTTCCTGGCCTGGGGCGTTCGACTGTGCATCATGGTGAGGAAGGCCCCCTCGGAGTTCAACGAGAGCCGCTTCATATCGATGGCCATCTACAATGAGTTCCTGCTCACCTGCTTCCTCAATGTGTCCATGTAAGTAGGGGAATTTGAGGGGGTTTTTGAAAGCTCTTGATACTTTATGGAATTATGAAATCAGAAATCATATAAATTTGTCTTTCGTTCTGTTTAAAAATGTCTTAAGAGAGGTCTGTAACAGCCTCTAATATAGACTTTAATTTTTGATTTTTCTAATGTATTTTTAAATATTTAAATTAAGTTATTTTATTAAATAGTATTCAGAGTTAAATTCGTTATGTAGTATCACCTTTTTAAAGCCCTTAAAAATATTTCATTAAATGTTTTACATATTCTAGCTTTTTCCTGGAATAAATACTGCTTTTCTGAAAATAACAAACATATTTTTTGGTTAGCCAAACTCACTTTTGACCACAAATATTCTACAAATATTTCTGATTCCAAGAAACCTTGCCCTAGTAGAACAAGTGAAGCATTAAGTGTAATTTTAAAAGCCACAAGTTGGAAAATTCCCTGGAAAATTCACATGTGAATAATATTTCAGAGTGGAAATGGTTTTCTATATTCTTTAGATTTCTCTATTAATTATCTCTACGATTCCCTCCTCTAATTTCCAGGCTCTTTCTGCAGTCGCCCGCCAATCCGGATTTGCTGTACATAATCTTCTTCTGCCACACCCAGTTGACGGTGACCCTGCTGCTGGCCCTAATCTTTGGCAGCAAGGTAAGTGTGTCCTCCTCCCATGCCCAGATCCCAGAGAGATGTGATGATGATTTCCCTTTTCCTCTTTTCGCCTTTGCCTTTGACACAGGTGTACATCGTGCTGCGGAGCGGGAAGTCGCACCAGGAGAACATCGGCCTGGGCACCAAGGCATCGGGGGCCAAATTCAATTTTCGTCCTCAAGTGCGCACCTTTGCGAATCCCAGTTCGGTGACCACCTCCACGGTCCCGGTGGCGGGCACAACGTCAGCAGGTGAGTGGCGACTGGGGAGCGGAGTGCTCGTGCTCCTCTGGTGATAGCGAAAACGGGCAATTGCCTCCATTTGTCCTAATGGTCTGCAGCGAATCGACGTTTATGACAAACGAGAGTGTCCACTTGACAAATGATCTGTGGAGGGCGGGATAAGGGAAGTTCCTGACGGAGGTTGTAGGGAATCTTAGGGTTCTCAGCGTTCTCAAGGCTCTTGATTTAATTTTTTAATATTTTAGTTGGATAATATACATCTTATATATTGGTTTAAATGTAGATTCCTATTTATTTTATGGATTTCTCTTTTAGGTTTTACTTTTAAATGCGTTTGGTTTCGTTCTTGTAATCGTAGTGTGACCGTTGCCTTCCCCTTTACTAAATCCTAATTTCATTTCATTTCGGCGGAATCTTAACATAATGCTAAATGTTTTACAGAATGCTAAATGCTAAATGTTTTACAGAATGCTAAATGCTAAATGCTTAACACTATGAAAATATGAAATAATGATGGCAAATATTCCTAAAAAATAACTTATTAAACTTATAACTTCTTAAATCTTGTAGGTTTTTCCCTTTCTTATTTTTAAAGTTTTCTGAAGTTAGTTGAAACCTTCTTAAAATTTTAATTAAATTGCAAACTTTACACTGAAAACTCGAAAAAACCTCTACTCTTGCTTCAATTTCACTCAGAAATTCCCAAATTTTTCCCAGTGCACGTGTCGATTAAGTCCTCTTTGCCGCTGTGACTTTTATTTATGGCGTATTATTTGGCAAATTAAAAAATGAGCGGAACAGGCGGCGGCAGTCGCTTATCGCCGCTGTCTAGACATGAGCCGCGGATGGCAGCCTCCTATCTGGCTGACAGGCCCGGATGCTGATTTATGTGCTCCAAAACAATCTTGGCTGCGGTTAAGGGGAGCGTGTGTGGGTGCTTTCACGGCAGGAAGCAGCTACAAAGCACAAACTTCCGCCAAGTTGCCGCCGACGCCATATTTGTTTATCGCTTCGCTGGCTTTGATGAATAAACAACTATGCGAGCTCCCCGGAGGATCCGAAATAGACCAAAGCCCCGGCGGAGTCAGGTGGGTGTCGGTGGTGGTGCCCTTTGGCCCTCCAAGGAATTCGGATAACATTGGCCATGAGCGTGGGTCCTGGCGGTAGTCGGGGTTGCCTTTAAAGTGGCGCCGCGTCCTGTAATTGAACTACAGATTCACGCAGATGCCACGGCAACCGTTGGGCCAATCAATTTTGATTAGAATTCCAAAACCGAAGCTGGCTTCAAGTATCACATTTTGACTGGGCGCTAATTGCTCAAAGTTTCTGCTTCCGCTTCCGCTTCCTTTGCCATGTGCCGCAAAATATTCTCTCCGTTGTATGTAGTTGGTAATAAATTATATCGAAACAAGGACTTGAAAGAGAATATAATATTGGCTGAATGCAAATGTGTACACAGAAATGCTAAACCAATTTGTGATAAGCTGGGGAAATGTCTTAATCACAAAGAGAGAATAACTCTACTTGTCCTTCATTTAATTGATGGAATCTTAAAGGATCAAAGCCTGTACTTTGGGTTTATTAATTTATAAATATAGCACACTAAATAATCAGACTATTTAAAGGCAGTTTTAAGGACTAGAAAAGGTAAAACTATATAAATCGTAACTGCAAAGCTCTAATTTCTGTCAAAATGGTATTTACTTATTTTCAAACTAATATTTACTGTAAATAAAGTTTTTACATAGTAAAAATATTACTTGAAGGCCTCTCTCTTAAGGTGAAACCTCTACAGGTACATAGAAATACAAAAATCTTGACTCTTCAGTTCTAGAATTAAGTAAAAACCAATATATGTTAGAAAAAAAATATAAATTACATTTCTAAATTAAATAGTTACTAATTAAAGTTTTTTCTTAGTAAACAACAATTTGAAATCTCTCCCTCTCACATAAACTTCATAAATCTTAACTCAAAAGCTCTGAAATATTTATTTAAAAATGACAAAACACAAGTCTTAATCATTTTTTAAATTATACTTTCTGTAAATAACGTTATTTCAGGGCAAAAAAAAATAATTACAGTCCCTTTTTTAAGGGAAAACGTTCACGTAAAATTAGGTATGAAAAGCTCCATTTCGAAAGGAGGTAATTTCCAGCATTATGGCCAATGCCATTGGCTCGAACCAGTGAGTGGTGGCTCCTTTTTTGCCTTTACCATCCTGCCCATAGCCTGGTAGCCTGGTAGCCATTGTTATCGCGATGTTTTCTATTCGCGTTGCAGGGCGAACCTTTTTAATTTTAATTTTCCGCCTCGCCCCGCGCAAGTTTATGGCGGGCGAGAGCGACGCTTTATGTTTTAATGCTTTATAGGCGCTCTCTCGGTTTTTATTTAATTTTTTTTATTACTCGTATTTCTATTTTAAAACACAAAAAAGCGTAGCGCGTTTTTGTGGCTGCGTAAATTGTGCGTTAAATTTACATTTTTTGTGCTAGGCGCGTCCTTGTCGCTGGGTATCTTTTTGCTGGGCCAGTTTTTAAGCGGCTCTCAATTTGCATATTTAAATTGAACAATCACAAAGTAGCAAACACTCAGCACACACACACACACGCATGCCGATTTGTATCTGTGTGGCGAATTTGAAATATTTTGCAAAAGCGAGCGCAAAAGGAATATTGTGTTGCATACTAAGAGGGGCACACATAATAAATTCAATTCTGGCCACTGTCGACTCTCCGCTCGCTTAATTTCACAGCCATAAATCTAAATTCAACGGACAACAGGAAGAAAGCTTGGTCCTGCTAATACACTGCCCGGAAAGGGGTCCTTTTCTGCCACGAATTGCGACTTGAAAGAAATCATGTTTCTATCCCCTCAGTGTGCGATTTTTCATTGTAAATTTATTTGTTTTTCTCCTTATTATTTGGCAAGTTGATAGCCAGAGAGTGGACGTGGCTTAAATCATACCGACAGGCTTTCAGCCGAATTGAACGGCCATTTATCATTCCGCCTGAAGTCTCAAGTCTGAAGTCTGAATTCTGAGGCGAAAGCCACAAAACAGGGTCCAACTTTCACAGCCACAGAGGGTACAAACATTACGCATTTAAATTCGAGGTCCTTTTTTAAGGCTGGAACAGGAGCTGGGAACCGGGGGGGAATGTGCGAAACTTTTGACACGGACGGGCAACTTTTTTAGTGCAAAAGTTGCCAGCGGAAAACAGGCAGCGCGAAAACGATGCTTTCAGCGGAGTTTAGCTGGCAAAAAAGGATCGTATTTCCCTAGGATTTTGTAGCCACATTTGGTTAACCCATTCATTTAAACAAAACAAAACTAAAAACAGGTATTTGCGTGAAAGGAATTGTATAGTTCAACTTTTAGGTAAGATTTTAGCTGCTGTTAGGGATTTCTGGGCTGCAGAAATACAAATATTTTTACTAAATCTTTAAGTACAATATTTAAAAATCTATAAACATTAAGATAGCCTTTTTCTTATAAATAAAATGCAGGCTTTTCCTTTTAAATATTTTGTTAATATATATTGTAAGCTAATGTATTATCGATAGGTGTTAAGAACGATCGGTACGGTAAACGAAAGATCGAAGAGGCAAACAATAAAGACTGGTGAAATTTGTTACAATAAATTTTTAACTATTTTGTATTTTAATATTTTACCGCCCAGAAAACAAGCTGTAAGATTCTAGCTGCTTTTAGGGATTTCTGGGCTACAGAAATAAAAACATTATTACTCCACGCTTAAGTACAATATTTTAAAATCTATAAACAGTAAGATAACCACTTCCTTGTAATAAAAATACCAACTTTTCCATTTAAATATATTTTTTAATATAAATTGAAAACTAATATATTATCGATGGGTGTTACAATATAATTTTAAATATTTGTTTTTTAATATTTCGCCGCCCAGAAAACAAGCTGTAAGATTTTAGCTGCTTTTAGGGATTTCTGGGCTGCAGAAATACAAAAATTATTACTCCACACTTAAATACAATAATTGAAAATACTAAAGATTGCTGAAATGTGTTACAATATATTTTTAAATATTATTATTATATTTAAATATAAAATATATATATTTATATATTTTATTTATTTTTTTTAATTGTTTACCCCCCAGAAAACAAGCTGTCCGACCAGGAGGCCCTCGAGGAGATCCGGCAGCTGAGCATGCAGCTGCAGCGCATCCAGGAGATGGCCCCGCCCAAGGGCGTGGCCGTGATGACCATCTCCAGCCTGCTGGATGGCCTGAAGACGCCCGGCGGCCTAATGGTGGTAGCGGCGGCGGCAGGAGCTGGCCACTCCGCCGCCAGTCGTCAGAGTGCTCTGCCGCTGCTGGCCCTGAACGCGGAGATGCAGAAGTACAGCCAGCAGAACAACAATGCCAATGGAGGGCGGAGCAGCAGCGCCCGGGCCAGCATACCCACCATGGTGCTGGAGACGCCTCCGAGTTCGACGCCCCCCTCGACGGCCTTCGAGGAGCGGGCCACGAACACGGAGCTGAGCGGCGATGACTTCCGGGAGCAGCTGCTGCGGCGCACTGCCGACGGGCACATCATCTGCAGCCGGTGCCTGGACGCGTCCAAGGAGCACTACTACTGCTGCCCGCCGCGGAGTGCCTGCGACCACCTGGGGTCGCCGCAACAGGAGGCGGGCGGCAGCCTGAGCTTTGCCAACATCAAGCTGGAGTGCATGTGCTCGCAGTCGGAGGACCTGGACCAGGATAGGGTCCAGCGCAAACCCACGGTGCGGACGGCGGCCACCAACACGCCGCCGACCAGCTGCAAGCGGGCTCCGCGCAATCTCCTCGAGACGGAGCTCAGCATTTCGTATCAAATTTGTGATAACTGTAGAAGTAAGTACAAGCTGACTGGCCGCCGGCGGAGCGGCAGCTACTCCCAGGCCCAGGCCAACGCCCAGCTCTGCCAGCAGCAGCAGCCGGCGGGGGTCCAGGAGATCCTGGACCGCACAGCCCACTCCACCGACGACATTGTTCTCTACTCGAGTGCCCACAAGGAGGCGGAGGAGGAGGTGGGCCAGTCCCAGAGCCAACTGGAAGAGCCAGCTCCTTCCCTGGGCAACGTGTCCGTGGCGTCCAATAACTCCACCAGCCAGACGGACAGGACCAGCGGCAGTGGCGGCGGTGGCGGCACTTCGCGTCCCAAGCGCCCGGACAAGCTCGTCCTGGACCTGAACGATCGCTCCAAGTACACCAAAGAGGTTTCCGTGTAGAGAGAGTGAGCTGTCATTATCCTTGATTTAAATTTAAAATTAAATTTTATTAATTTCAGTTAAATTAATTGTTTGAGTTAAGCCTGAGAAATATTATCTGGAAATAATAGTTGAAGAGGCCTTTTCGTATGTAAAAAATCCAGAATGAAGTTCTAAAAGGAGTCTAAGAAGTAAAGTCATTATCCTTGATTTAAATTTATTTATTTCAGTTATTTTTTGGCAGATAAATTTTGAAGAAGTTCTATTTGATGTAATTAATTGTTTGAAAAAAGCTTTTTCGTATTTTAAAGTTCCAGAATGAAGTTCTAAAAAGAGTCTAAGAACTAAAATTCCATCTGTAAATACCTTAAATAATTTCCTAGATAAATATTGTAATACTTAAATCTTAATTTTCCAAAGTAAAATATACGCATTGTTGAAGGGTATAATTTTGGAAATGATTTATCCAAACACAACCCGAATTTAAACCAATAATGACAAGACAAGTTTCTCCATTCGGTTTCGGCTTTAAATCGTTGAACAAATGTGTTTATTATGCTTAGGCCAGTTGCAAATCACCAAAGACTTTATTAAATTTGTATTTAGATAACTGATTGATTTTAGCCAAAAAACTTTAGGGGATAAGTTGATGGCCCAAAACACCTGGCTTCGGTGGGAGAGGATAGAGGGAGATTTGCGATTTGCATTGCTAAGCGAAATCATCATTTGCAACTATAATGAGCCCCAAAATGTTGTGAATATATATTTTGAATTTGGCAAACATGCAGAGAGCAAAGTGCAAACAGCACGAATTTCTGCTGAAAGTCATTTGTTTTCGGCCGGAATTTAATTAAATTTACATTTCATGTATGTAGATAATTAAATCGAAATTGCTTACTAATTGAAAGCTGCAGCGAGTCATTTCCCATGAAAATGATTTAGATGCTCGTAATGATCATAATGATGGTGGTGGTAAAATGCATTTGCTGTTATATTTATTAAGTCATGTTTAAGTGCCGAAACTATTCAAAATGGAAGCCCAACCACACACACAACACACCGCACACACAGCACACTGACACACTGTAAAATATTTAATAAAAGTTGATGTGGAACTGTAAAATACACATATCTCTCTCCTTGAAATTCACAAAATACCTTCCAACTCGAACCTAACTAAATCATAAATATAGCGAATAAATAACGTTTAGCCCTAATTGTAGCTACAATTAAATACTACATTAATTAGCTGTCGTACACTTAGAGCTGCATAAATAACACAATGAATAATCCAACATCGATGCTAACAATTGCCCCGCCCAGTTAAAATGCAAATTAAATTTAGGAAAATGAAAATCTGTGTTGACCAGAAAACAGACCAGACATGATGTATCTATGTAAAGTAGTTAAGCGTTGATGTTATTGAGTTGGAACACACACATTAAATGTGCGGCAAAGCAATCCAATAAATGGCGAATCTACTGAATGTACCTACGAGTGGCATCCTACTTTTGTTTACGAATTTCGAATTTCCAGCACAACGGAAGACTCTGTCTCTAACGGCTTCATTAAGTATACGCAGCGGGGTACCAGCGGATGCTCTTGCACTTTGGGTGAGTATCTTTCAACGTATCTATGTATCTTTCGGCGCCTTTTTGCGCTTTATGAGCACGTTATGGTTTTTATCTTTATGGACATGCCTGCGTGTGACCCTTTTCGCCATTTATGCCTTCCATTCCCGGAATGCCTTTTCAACTCACACAACAACACACTCGAGAAGGAGACGTTAATTTAAATGTTTTACGGCCCCATCGGATGTGTTGTTCTGTTTGTTTTTATACCCTGTAGCCATTGGGTATATTCAACCAAGAATATATTAGACCACAAAACCCAGAGAGCATAAAGCTAACGAACTTGATTAAAACATTTTCATCTTTTGCACACAGAGAGAATTATGGGATCCGCGTAGTCAAATTCGTCCTATTCTCATTTTGAGTACGAATGGTTCCTAAATGAAGTCAATTTTCCACTTTCGTTGAGCATAAACGTTCTCAAAAACGTAATAAAATTCGTATTCCTAAAAATGGCACTTGAACTGAGTACAAAACCACATCTTAGTAAGTACAGATGTTCTCGGTGGCTATTTCAGTACGTTTTTGCTTATTTCAAGTCAATTTTTACTTCAAAATTCTCTCTGTGCACGAAAATCAAAGTTTCAATCATAAATTCTTTACAAAAAACTTTGAGTGCAGTTATTTCTAGAAATTTGTAATTATTATATATATATATATTACATATATAAATAAAATGTTACTCCGTGATATTTGTGGAAAACTGCCATTATCCGCTTAAATTAAAGTTTTCATGGATGAAGTTGAGTATTTAAGGGACTTGCATCGTTGAATAAAAACTTGAGTAGTATTTTCGGTGACCAAGATGCACGTCTTCTTAAAGGTCCTTCTGCTTGGAGCTCTACTGACCCTGATCCCTGATACCACCCATGGAATATACACGAGTAAGTGATGGATGGGCCAGTAGAGACTGAAGTCCATTAATGGAGCAACATTTATTCAACATTCATATAGGATGTGGCGTCAATGGATACTGTGTCCCAATTGTCTACCCGATTTGTGATGAAATTGCAGGCTTGAGTGAATGCAGGCGCGATGAGCGTTGCTGTGTTGATAGGCACGGAATACATCGACGACGACGTACTACTAGGAATATGGAATGGACAACTGAAAATGTAAATGGACGACGTACTACTAGGAATATGGAATGGACAACTGAAAATGTAAATGGAGTGCGCGATGAGCATCGACGAAAAGAGCCACGTCCAATTGAGAATACGACGTCACATGGTGCCACGGCTTCTACCTGAGACGATACAAAATTCAACTATTTTATATTTATATATTATATATATTCTTGATCAGCATCACCAACCGAATCGATTTATCCCTGTCCGTGTGTCTGTCCGTGTGAAACAACAGATCACAGAGACTATAAGAGCTAGAGCTTCACAATTTGGTGACAACATTGGAATGTGTTGCTCGCAGATCAAGTTTGTTTTCAATTTGGGCTACGCCCACTTCCGCCCCCGAATATCATAAGAAACGATATATAAGCTATTATCGTAATTTTTGGCTTAAGGTAAGTAGATATAATAAATAAGTAGGCATGTTCTGAAAATTTGAGTAAAATCGGATGGTAAACATGGAAGTTATTAAACAATAAAGTTTCTGTGTATGCTAATTCTTCTTCTCTCTCTCAAAAGCTAAGAACTCAGACACTCGAAAAGGGTTCCGTAGCATTGAGTCAAAACAAGAGGTCAATAGTCACCCTCTCGCTCTATCGCACTGCTCAGGAATACTTTCCGGGTGTCTGCACATAGTGCACATAGCTTTTGAGCAGGGGTCCGCACGGCCCTATCCCGCGGGATAGGATTTTTCTCAGTCGGCGTCGCTGCCGCTCACGCATAGTATGCACAAAAGAGAACAGAAGAATCAGTGAAGACTAATTGTCTTCATGTGTCTAAATTTAGCTTTTTTTAGCGTTAAATAGCTAGTTTTTAGGTTATAGCTAATTTTGTTGCCATATAACAATATATTTTAGCTGTTTTTTTTCTCATATCTAGCCATAGAGTGTTCGATGTTCACTCATACAAATGCAATGTTGGCATTTGACTGTAGTGGTGCGGACCCCTGCTTTTGAGAGACAGTGTCAGTGCGTTTTGCGCAACATGTCCCTAGCAACATTTGTCTTATTTGGATGTTGCTCAACATGTTTCTAGCAACTTTTGTCTTCATTTCTCAACATTTCCTTTTTTCCATGTTCATGTCTAATTTAATTTAACCCACAATGCTTTGGGTACCGGGTATCTTACAGTCGGGGCACACACTCGCCTGTATCCTTTTTTGTTTTGCGTTCTGCGTTTTGTTTTGCTTTGTGTTCTGTTTGTGTATCAAATTAAACTTCAGCAGTCAGGCAGACAACATTAGTGTGTTATCAGGCGCTCGAAGGACATCCAGGATGCGTGTGGGCGTGTATTGAATTTTAAGCGCTCGCTTTGGAAAAGTGAAAATTCATTTGGCGCCGCACGTCCTCCGAGTTTTCTTTAAATTGAATTTCAATCATTACACCACGCCAGACATATATACCCGAATAAATATAAAATATTTAATATATATACATACGAGTATATCTGACGTGCTGCTTGTAATTTACAAACGAATTTCATCTTCTCGCAGTTTCAGCACGTGACAACATTAATTAAACTTTCAACATATGCGTCAGTCGCATGAAAATGGAAAATTCCGGGGGGCAAAGTGCGTAACTAAGGGTGGGAGGAAAATCGGAAAATCTGGCGACGTAATCGCGCCTCGTCGCCTGAAACAGATTTTTATTTTTATTTATATTTATTTTTATTAACTTTTGCCTGTCGCCACAGCCCGAAATATCGCCATTTATTGGCGCAATTGTAAATCGTTACATTTTTAACTGA
The DNA here is from genome assembly GCA_008042795.1 of Drosophila asahinai. NCBI lineage: Eukaryota > Metazoa > Arthropoda > Insecta > Diptera > Drosophilidae > Drosophila > Drosophila asahinai. The sequence goes on from VNJZ01010988.1 coordinate 170,217, forward strand.
GCTCGCCTCCGCTTTTCACTATTTCCCATTTAATTGCCCTGCGAAAGCAAAAGAAAAGCATTTCAGGGGCTTTCCCCCCACTTTCCATCGTCTGGGAATGATGAAAAGCCATTATTTAGTGCTGCTAATGGAAAATGGCTATGAAAAAATATTTAAATTATTCCAGGCACTTATTATTAATAGGTATTACTTAAAAAAATGATTAAAAAGGTTCTTGGTTAGTCTATTTAAATGGAATGTATAATATACATTTATTTGTTACTATGATTAAAACCCTTTCCCAATTAAGTTAAGTTAAGGCCTCAAATTAAATCAGGTAAATATTTGCCTGAAACTATTTATATTATGTTAATTAAGTGCTTAAAAGGCAGGCTTAAAAGGAAGGTTATTAAACTTTAAAGAAACTTCAATTGAAATTCCTGGAAGATTTCATAAAATTTAATGACCAAACAGCCACTGAGTACTGAGCAGCTCCTGGCGAGGGGGCATTAGGAGCATTTAATTAAACGCCTGTTGCAGAAGCCGGGACACCGAAAAGTCGGCGGAGGAGCTACTCCTCCTTCCTCCCAAACTGGGTCATAAATTTCAAAGCGAGTTGAGTGACGGAGCCAGAAGGGAAAGCAAGGATGTGAGGTGAGCCGGCTCGGGCCGTTTTCCAAACAAAGAAAATGGCACTTACCAGAAAACACAAATTGCTTTTTGCTTTTCTCATTTTTTTTTTGTTTTTTTTGTTTTGCCGTCTGGCAATTGCAAAATCTTGAACGCCAGTTTAAGCGGAAATTTATTTCCATGTCGATCCTGATGCTGCTGGTCCTTGATGCGTTTCAAGGACTTCTTTCCATCTCTTAATTACGGCAATAAATGCCAATGGCAATTTCTTTGGCATTAAATAAGAACATGTTAACGACCTGCCAAGCCTTCGAAAAACAAAAATCCAGCAAGTGCCGGTGTATAAAAAAGAATCGCACACACATGCCCCGAAAAACAATTGGGGCTGGCGGTCTTTTAGTCCTTTACCGATAGAGTAACAGGCTGTGCCAGCAAGGACACCGCTTGTTGTTGGGCGTGGAGCCAATTAAAATTAAAGGCGCCTCCTATCCTGCGGGCATGAGGGTGTACAAGTATGTGTTAGCCAGAAAAACCAATAAAATAAAATTGCCAACACCTTATTAACAGCAGCTGCCTCTGGAGCAGAATGGGCCTACAAGTTGCTTCTATTTGCTTCTGGGAGTTTCAATATATCCGCTTCGAGGCATCCATAAGAGGGCTAAGAACATGGCTAAATTGATATTTTTAAGGCACCTAAGCACATATTTTACATATTTATTAAAGCTATTTCCCATTCTATGTTATTATTTCATTAAACATATTTAAACCCACTTCAGACCCATTAGACCACTGCATTCTAGTCTGATTGAAAATGAATACATTTGTATCTTTTTAAAATCATGTTTCTTTTTATTTATTTATTTTACATATTTATTAAAGCTATGCGAAATTCTATGTTATTTTTATATATGTTAAATATATTTAAATCCACTTCAAACCCATTAGACCCAGAAGAATAATCACAAAACCACTGCATCCTGATTGAAAATGAATACATTTGTATCTTTTTAAAATCATGTTTCCTGATACACAGAATAAAAAAAAAAATCCCATTTAAATTCAGAGCCTTTCAACTAGAAACTAGGCCCATTCACAGCAACTCTGTTGACTTAAAATATGGACTTTAATTGCTTTTTATTGTTTGAACTCGGCCTCACCTTTCGAGAGAGCTGGGCATATGCTGCACAAATGCATATTTCAAAGATAGTTACGTCTGGCATTGAGCTTGGGAAAATATTTGTATTGCATTGAAAACACGGATGGAGTACTCCCGAGGAGTCCACCTATTCAATGCAAATGGACTTCTTACGGACTTCTTACGGACATTGAATTTTATGCCCCACTGGGGAAGGTCCTGCGTGTGGGTCTGTGTGTAATGTGCTCTCCGACACTTGAAGCCAAGCACGCACACCCACACAATTGCATTTACTCGCACACGTGAATTGCATTAGATAGTTGCCAGGACATAAACTAAGTCTGCCTCCCGAGCAGGGATCCCACTGTCACGGCTGACAGGAACCGGAAACGTAAACGACAGCAGCTCGAGGCAGGACATTTACATGCAGGGATGAGCTCGTGATCCTAGGTGGATTCGAAATATTATTTTAAATCGATTTATAAATTTTTAAGTGTTTGTTATTTATTTATTTTACTTACTGAAGCCTATTATGTATTTAAAAAAAATTCCATTCGTATATAATTTAATTTTTTCTTACAAGTTCAAATATATAATCTATTTGAAACAAAAAGATTAAGAGGAATAACATATATATATTTTATTTTAAAGATGTGTGTTTATTTATTTATTATCCTTTACTGCTTTAAAAAAAGTGTCATAAATATGGTAATATTTTTCTGAAGATTTTTATATATTTTTAATCATTTCCATTCGAAAATTATTGAATTTTTCTTTACAAACTCAAGTCTTAAATCTATTTCAAACAAAATATTTAATAAGAATAACTCTAAAGTTAACCCCTTTCTGATATGTAAAAATAGGTGTATATATATTTCTACCAAATGAAGCTTGCAGCTCAAGTTGATTTATTTGGAGAGGTAAGCAGATGCATTGCCAACATCTACCCAAATTCCGGATTCCGGTTTCCCGATTCCGCCCCATCACTAGCCGGAAATACAGCCATTCCTTGGCACCTGCGCTCGGCTCCAGTTCCTGGTCTTACTTACGTTTACGTTCGGATTTGGACGTGGCTGACGTGTCAGTTACAAGGAGCAATTGTGCAAATGTGTCGGTTACCATTTTTGGGATGAGATGTGCGATAAGCGCCAAATGCTCGCACGAGCTCCTGGAATGGAGATGGGTCCTTGCAGCTGCAGATGAAGATGGAAATGGAAGTGGAAATGGAGATGGAGATGGAGATGTAGATGGGAATAGAGAGTGAGATAAGGAGGCGAAACTTTGCTGACAAACGTAGTTCTTTGGCCAAGCCAATCAGGCTAAATTGTGCCTGAGGAAGGGGAAACTGCTTGTTGACTTATTGGCTCCACTTGATTTCCTCCCCTACAAAACAACAGCTTCAAATTAAATATTTCCCCTTAACGATTTGCCATGAAAACTGTTTTAGTCTCGGGAAATTTCACTTGATTATCAAGTGATTAAAAGTGCGGAAATCAACGTTTAACCGTGCAAATCCATTAACTTAAGAAACTTGCAAGGGGGCTAATATAATTATCATTTAACTTAACCCAAGTATATACATTTCCACACAAGTTTACCCGTCAGTTGCTACAGATGCTCTGCCACTTGAAGATCCTTCTGCTAACAGGTCTTCTGGCCGTGATCCTGGCTAAAAGCCACGCCTCCTTTTGTAAGTAAAGGCGTAAGTCCGGCGATCACTTAATGGTTTTATTTATTTTCTTTAAAAGCATGCAGAATGAAGAAAGGAACGTGTTTCCCTTTATACGTCCCATGCAGAGAAATGGGAGGTAAACAATGTAGTGCACGTGAAAAATGCTGTTCTCATTAATATTAAAATAAAATATAATAAAATGAAAAATAAAACCTTATATAGGGTGCAATTATAATTGGCGTGGAATTGATTTTCCAAGTGCTCAAGTAAGTACAAAAGCATTCTCCCACACATTCGAGTAAGTCGTTAAAGGTTCCAGTCAGTTTCTAAAGATGCTCTGCCACTGGAAGGTTTTATTTACAATTATTTACATGCAGTTTTGTGGTAAGTTTATTTATTTCAGGATATATAATCTTTACTTTTAGTATAAAATTTCCTTTTTAACTTTAAGCCTTAGTCAAAAGGAGCTCACTAAAAGACCCGGTTAAGCCCTGTCCTTGTAGGGACTACCACTGCCGTTAACTAAGGAGCTTTAAGCATGCAGGAAACCCCATTTTGAGGGCCCTCAGGTTAAAAGGTTACGTCGGTGAGTGGGAGTTTAACTACAGAGTGGCAATTACTGCTTCCACTTACCTTTGAGCTCAGCTTAAATCCGAATGAGTCTCCCGGAGATCAGCCTTTGTAATAAGTAGTTTGGCTTTTATTTCTTTCCCATCATGGAACTTATGGCACAGCGTGATGAAGTCATTAAATTAAGTCACTTCAAGTGCGTATACTTATTTTTTTGTCATGCAGCGCTCTTTTACGAGTGTATAAAAAGTAAAATGAATAGAAATGTAATGGCACCGCATGATATTACAATTTGAGCCACAAAGTACACGCATCACAAAGACCTGGGCACTACAAAGAGGCCTACGAATCTGGATGAGGATACATCCGACATCCGACAGCCGCACTACAATTCGTAGCCACTTCCGCTTCCTCTTCCACCGAGCATGTGAGCAGCAGGGCCGCCGTGCTTTATGTTTTATGTTGCGCCGCATTTAACAATAAAAACGTGGAACGCTCGCAATGAAAAGCGCAAAGGCTGTAATAAAGCGAGCAAACAAGCCAGCGCACCGGCAAATACACTCTGCCAACGGTTACACAGGGAGGAAATCGAGGAATTCATGACAGGGAGATATCGGTGTAAAAATATCGATATGTATCGGTTTTCACCAAAATATAACACCTAATCAGGGTCCTTTTTTCAGAAGTCCCCATGCAGCCTTAAATTATCAATCTTTTTTAAACTTAACTCAAAGCGTTGGTAAATTGTTAAAACGTGTTTGGTATTTAATCGGCTGTTATCGATATTTAATCGGCTGTATTGGTTAAATTACGATATAAATTATAAAAAAATCATTTTTCGGACATGAAAAAGACAAGGAAAACAAGTTGAATACCTTAATTTATAAATAGAAACAAATAATTGGGATGAACGATGTATTGTTAAATTTAATTTTGAATATTATCGTTTGGTTTTTAGTTAGAAAATAAATTAAGTCTTCTCATCTTTTCAATTATTTTTTTTTATCTAAATTTTGAATAAAGTTTAGGCTCTAAAATATATCGATTTCCGATCGATCGCAACATGAATACCGATATATCAAATTTTAACATTCATCGGGTTAATTTCTACTGAAGTTCTTAGTTTTGCTTTAAATTGTGTCAATCTTGTTGTAATTTAGTTTTAACAGTCATTGCAATATTAAAACGTTTATGATATTTTATGAATTATTATCGATAACATGGACGATATATTGTTAAAATAAATTTTGAATTTTATTGTTTTTTTAGATATTATTTCTTACAGAAATAAATTAATTTGTTTCATCTTTTTCCATTTTTTATTTAAAATTCAAATTTTAAATGAAGTTTAAGCTCTAAAATAAATTCGTATTTTTTCCCTAAGTGCACACCTGTATATTATTTTGCCACTCTTACCTAATTGCCGCACTCAAGCACAGCAGCACAATACAGGTGTTTGGCCAACCGAAAGCGAGTCGAGTCAGATACTCGCACTATTCGAATCCGGGGGAAATGCAGTTTGCGGTCAATGTTTAAGCCAATGACCATTAGCGCGTAGATGTTGGCACTTAAATCGGATGGGCAAACTGTTGGCAGCAGCTCCTTTGGTAGAAAACTCCATGATCGAGACAATGAAATACATTTTGTCCGGCATTAATTGCCCCAACGACATGAAAGGCAACTTGAGCAATTTTCACGAAGCTAAATTAACTGTGTTCCACACATTCCAGGGTTTATGCGAGGCGGCTGTTTGTTGTTAACTAAAATTGAATGTTAGGAAAATTAAATGAAAACTGGATAAATAAATATTTATAAAGATTTTGTAATCGCAGTTTAAGAGATTCAATTAATAATAACAATAATAAATAACTAGCTTTTTGATTTATTAAAGTTTCTCAAATTATTATCTTTGCTTTGAATTCTTTATAAAATTATTTGGATTATTCAAAATGATTTAAAATATTTTATTTGCAAAGTTATGTTGTGAAAAAAAATCTGTTGAAAGTTTACTTACCATTTTTAATATAAGAATAAATTAATTAAGCAAATAAATGAATGTTCAAGGAACTACCAACCCCGAAACACATATTTTCTCACCAATTCGCAACCTACTTGGCGTGCAACCCCGAAAAGGAAGCTCAGCACATTTTGCTCTGCTCAACGAGGCCTGAAATTAATTGAGAGTGCCATCATAAACATGCCAAACGGGAAAATTTTAATTAATTCCCCAATTGCAGGACTCGTCCCGAGACGGCATTTGTTCATTTGGATACGATTACGAGTGAGGATGAGGATGCTGCCATGTGATTTGTGACAGCTTCAGCATGGCCTGCACCGGAGTTAATCAATGGCCAGGACCAGGACCGGGAACTTAAGCCAAATTAGCAGCCAGGGAAAACGAGGAAAGCGGATAATGCGAGCCATAAGTTATGCTTGACTATTCGTCTCTGGATCTGTGGATCTGTGTGTTCTCGTAATTTTCTCGGAACTAATTGCTTTGAAAACTGCAAAGATGCCACTTGACACAGTACTTGGCGCTGTAACTCTTCTTTTTCTGGGGAAGAAGGTGGAACTGCAGTTGCCAGAGCCATTGCAAACGTGGCTAAATTAAATGGCTGACAAAGTGAGCAGCCCGCACCCGCATCCGCATCCCGCTAGGACCAGAGTTTTCTTTTATATTTTGTCACCAATTGCCAGCGGCAGTAACTGGTGGAAATCAACGCAAGGACATGGCCGCGAAAGTGGAAAGTGGAAAGCGGAGACAGCAAAAAGGAAAGTGGAAAGTGCCAAATGGCAACAGCCAGAACTCGAAAGCGGGGGCGGTGAAAGTTTGTCATAAATCAGAATATTTTAAAAGTGTTTGCTTTCTGACAGCACAGCAACGAGGAGCGGGGCAAAGGAAAAAAAGTGAACTGTGGCAGTCATAAGCCAAGATTATGGCTGCAAACTTGTAGCCATGTCGAACTTGTAGCTAGCGAGCACGAGAATGTTACAGGATGTCTCAGGAAACGAACTTTCTAGACCCTTTCTCCCTCTCCCGCTCGCTGGGGAATAAAACATTGAAATAAAATTACTCCCAAAATCGGTGATTGATAAAGTTTGCACAATTCATAGTCCTCAATTGCTATTTAAAGTCAAATATTTAGGTAGGACAAAAAATAAACGAGAGTCTTTCAGCAGATATTTCCACCGGGAGTTTAACTTCAGCTCGATTCTTCCAGCTTCAAGGATTTTCTATAAAAGGAATCATATTTTAAGTCGACTCTTCAACCTTAACCTACAAGGATTTCCCCATAAAGGAATCAAATAAAAGCTCTGTGCTTGTACAAGAATTATTTAATATTATAATAAATAAAGGCACGACCTGCTTTTGTTTTCTAGAACAACTTAATATTACATTTTCCTTGATAAAATAGACATAAACATATTTTTAATCTTATTTATAATAGGATTTCCCAAAAAAGAAAACATATAAAAGCTCAGTGCTGGGACAACAATTATTTATTATTATTAAATAAAGGCTCGACCTTCTATAGTTTTTTAGAACAACTTGATATTAAAGATTCCCTTATAAAATAGACATAAACATATTTTTAGTCCTCTTTAGAATAGAGATTTATTAGCAAAAAAAAAAAAAAAAAAAATCCTTAAATTTCCAGACTTTCTTAAAGTTTTTCCCAGATACTTGACTCCTTTAATAACTCAAAAGCCTTTCAAATGAATTCAAAGGAAAATGTACTTAGATTATACTACAGAAAATAGGGCTTAAAAAGTTTCCCAGGAAATCATCTCATTTTGTCCAGAGATTCCAGGAATTTTATATGGAAATTGTTTATGAAAAACTATGAAGGATTATATGGAATCAGCAGGGGCACTTGAAAAATAAATAGGAAAATGTGAAAAATAGTTTAAAATAAATAATAAATTCAAGGAATTCTAATGTCTAACACTTTCCTAGAAAGTATAATGAATGTTAGAGGCAAAGGATGAGCTCCTATAAAAATTAATAATAAATGATCAAGGAATTTTCTTTGGCTTTACACTTTCCTAGAAACTAAGGATAATTGGCTAAGAATTTATCCATATTTATTTATTTTTTTTTATTTAAACTTGTAAGTCAAGTGCTAAAGCCGAAAAGACCCCGTTTTCCCAAATCCTTTTCTCCGTCATCATTATGCTCATCAAGGCTCCGCTTGGCCAACTCCCGAGTGCACCTAATGCGACCATTTTGAGTCCATCAGCCAAGTTGACCCGCCTCCAACGGGCAAATACCAATTTAAATTCAAATGCAGACTCACAGACTCCAACTTGAAGTTGGAATGACAGCGGGGATGGTCAGTGATTTGCATTCAGCGATTGCTATGGCTATGGCTATGGCGACGATCTAATCGACTTGGCCGGATAGTTTTCGATAACTTGGCAGGCGACAACTCAAAACAAGCAAGTAGACAGGCAAAAGGCAAAACTTTGATTGACATTTCAATTAAATTATAGCCAAACTCGGTGACGAGGATGTTTCGAGTGCAGAAAATCCTGCTCGCCGAGTTCGACGAGATGTACGAGCCAATGCTGGTGGAGAATCCCATCGTCCTGGTGGACGTGCGCGGGTTTGGGCTGTGCCAGTATCACATGGGCCTTACCGCCAACCGACTGCTCTTCGGCTGCGACAAGTTTGGCGAACTCTCGGAGCGGCCTGGCTTCCTGAACCATGCCCTGGACCCGGAGATCGAGTGCTTCGACCTGGTCTGCATGCTGCCGCTGCAGTGCCTCCGCTTCCACTTCTACCGCAAGGCCGATCGCTACCTCATGATGGTCACTGCCCTCCAGCCTTCGGGTCAGCCCATGGCGGTGCAGCCCATGATCTTCGAGTTCGGGGGGCATTTGTACAGGCAGCACTACTGGCACACCTGGCGGGATCGGGTGGCCTGCATCCGGGTGATGCAGCCGCGCTACCAGCAGATCACCGGTGCCTCGCCCTTTTCCAGCACGGATGTCCAGCTGGACGAGGAGATCATCGTGGTGGCCCAGGTGCATCGAGTGCCCGGAACGCCCTCCATTATGAGTTCCTGTGGGTGGGGCTTCTAAGGAGGGCTTCTTAAGCGGCTTTCAGTTCGAAGTTTCTATTTTTCCATTAACAGATTGACTTTGGCTTTCCCTTGGGTCAGCCGTGTGTGTTTATTTATTTATATTAAAAGCAAGTCGCTCTTTCCACCTTTGAGAATAGTTATTTTTGGTCGGGAAAAGCTTCTAGGAATGTGTCTAGTAAGTAGATAAACTACCTTTTGAGGAGCCCTTTAAAGTTAAAACCAAAAATAAAAAAAAACCCTCTGTGTTCCATTTCCCATAGTTCCATTTCGACGCTAACTCACCGACGCTAATTTGTCGGAGGTTATTGTAGTAGGCTCATAGAAAGATGGTCACACTGCTATCAGATCCCGATAACAATACAATACCGATAATAATGTAATACTTAACATATACGATACACACAATTATAATTATAATTATTATTATAATTATATTAAGCCAATGTTAACTAACAGTAGTCTGTAAGCGAGTCTCTCTCAAAGAAGCAGTTTGTTCTGACGAGTAAAATAATGAGGAAGATTTCTTTTGTTATATTTAACAAGTTATAAAAAATGCTCAAATTAATAAATATAAAATAAGTATAATAAAGAGTAAGTCTCTGTGTTAAAATAACGTGTGCCTCTTTTCAAACCCCTACTTTAATATATTACTTATAATTTAACTGATAATGCAGACTCTTGCCTGAGCCTCTCCAGCCTTGATTTCCCTCTGATTTTCCTCATTGTTCAACTCCATTTCGTTGGGTTAATGCAATCAGCAGAACAGCCAGAAATCAAGCCACAACTGGCGACCCAGGCCTGGTCTGGTTTCGGCGGCTTGTTTATTTGGGAATGCTTAGTCGGGGCGGAGGATGACGACGAAGGAATGTGGTATTGATGTGCCCGGGCTTTCGGCTAGATTTTTTGCCTCTCCATCCCCATCCTCGTTCTCGATTTCCGCAGGCAAGTTAACCAACAAAGTTTTCAATTTGCCGACAAACTTAAGCCGCAACCACAGCATTTGTGGGGGTTTGTCGAGAGGCAGTCGGGAACATGTCTGTCTCCGGGTGAGCGTGCAGCTGACACCAAAAATCAATTGCAATGAAATGCTCAGCAAATAAAAACAAGCAGAAGGAAAAAAATAACAGCAAACAAGTCGTCATTGGCCGTATTTGGTTTAGGGCATTTAATGGTCAAAGTTTTTCAACTTGTCTGTAATTTATTTGATTTGCTTTGGCTCGACGAAGGCGTCTCTGTCGGCTCTTGATAAATTACAATTTATTTAATGAAATGTGCAGAGCGACGAGCAACGAGCCGGGCATTAATCATACGCCATGTGGTGCGGCCGCAGAAATAAGGGAAATTTCAATTTTCAATTTCCAGCACATTTTCGCTGCTTTAAAATCGGTTGGGGCGCTTGCCCCTAAGCTCTGCCATAAAATCCCGACGTTCGCCAAAGTTAATTAAAAGCGAAAAGTCAATAAAAACGCATTGCAGCTTTCCGCATGTATTCTTTTTTTTACTTTTTACTTTTTACTTTTATTAATTTTTAATACACCTGCTTGTGCCGGCAATTAAGCGCGGACCTGTTCAATTTCATTTAATTAGCCATAAAGGCGCTTAAAAAGGGGCAACCGGTGGCTCCTTGTCGCCACAGAGTTGTTGGCTCCCTCGGGGTATATATGTTTATGGAGATTCCAATTTGAAATAGCTGCCGAGCGGCTTTAAGCACTCGCCTGCATTCTAGACATTCCGGCTTTGTTATTTTCTTGTTTTTTGTGCCCATCTCAGCATTTTATTTGCCTGCGGAGTGGAGTTCAAAGCATCTAAGCAGCCACATCAAAGCCTCGTGCGTAATTGCTTCTGAAAAATTTTGAATTTTGAGCGACGACGGCTCCTGCAATTGGCCGAGCCAAAAATTTCATTTAAGGCACTCTCTCTCGCCTACGAAATTCATTGACAGCATCGATAAGTAGATGGCACACACAGTTTGCAAGGGCCATCAGTGCGTATACGCAATGTGGGTGTGGGCGGTACGGGGCCTGCGCTGTCAGCTGTCTATACGAAAAATCTGGGAAAATTATTATTAAATAATAGCAATAAAACGTACATTTACTTATTAATTTTAGATTTTCTAGATATATGGTTTACTGATAAATTTATTTATAATATATAATAATTTAATTTTACATAAATATTTAAAATAAAATTATTTTAAATATTGATTTCAGTTGTATGTCATTATTTTAAAGGTTTTTATTTTTATTATTACTTCTATATATATTTAATATTATTTTTTGTATTTGTATTTTATTTATTTATATTTATGACGTCTTCAAATTTAATTTTTAATATTTAGTTCCATTTCGGAATTCTTCTGCCTTAAATATTCTTATAAAATATTTTTTAAGTAACAAAATTCCAAACATCATTATATTTCAAAAATATAAATACTTCCCCTTAAATAGCCTTAAATTTAAGACCAAAAGTTCCTTTAAAAAAATCACAAATTGTCAGCCCTGTTGCCACTTCTAGATGTGTGTGGACCAAATTTCATTAGCACAGGACACACAACACAGTACACAGTACACAACACACACCGGCAGGCAAGCACACACACATTTGACATTTTCCTGGGCTTTAAGCGATGCGTTTAAGGCGGCATTAAAGCCCCGATCTCCGTGTGCAGCTTAAGCTGACAGTGATGAATGAGTTTCATATTTATTGAATTCCACAGGATATGGATACGAGGATAACTCTCCACCCTGTCGACATATATGCAAATTTAGCGGCTTAATGGGCTAAAAGTTGATTGCGGCGAATATCTTTGCATAAATCGAAAGTATCGCTGGAGGACTTTTTAAAGGGAACAGCAGGGATTTGCTGAGGGCTTAAGCTGTTTATGCTCAAACAGATTTTGACCTTTTGCTAACTAGTTTTAATTAATTTTAAGTTAAACAGTCACAAAACTGACTTTAGTTTCGTTTCAGAAAGCAGCCTTTAATGGCTCTGAGTTCTTAAAAGGACCTACTCCTTCTTGAATTCCTTCCTTAACCCCTCTCCAAGTTTAGTCATTGGAAAAAGCGAATTACCTGACGCCCGGACTCGAATTGAAAACACTTTTTTCCGCTGCCTTCGCACATGCGGTGTTTTGGGCTAATTGAATTTGATTCTTACCCTCGCCACTGCCGCCGGCGGTGGGTTCAACTTTTAAACGAATCGAGACGTGCCGGGCATGCCCAAGGAGTGGACCAGTGACCGCAGAAGAGTTGCCCACCCGGTGGCCAGCAGCCTCTGACTCCTGACTGCCGCTGGCAGTGGATGCCCCATTGTTTGCCGGCTTTCATGTGGTTGCACTCGTCGGGAGCTGGTAGCTGGAATCTGGAGGCTTGGGCTTGAAGCGTGGGAACAAACAGAAAGTGTGCGGCGGCAGGAACTTATTAAGCAAACAGTGTGTCGCAGGCCTCAAGTGCCACCGCGGGTCGCATGAAAAATCGCTGCAGCCCCCAGGCCTGGCTAGATGCTCGTATTTGCCTTTGTGTTGAGTTCAAAAGGGACTTTTACACTCAGGAAGAGCCCTTACTATTTTTTTACTAAAACATTTAGAAATTTACGAGGTAGATTAATGAAAACAATATTATTATAAATTTTACTTGATTTTTTAAAGCTTATATTAAAAGCAGTTTCATTTGAATAACTGATAAAATTTGATATAAGAATTAAACGAGCTTTAATAACGTCTCCCTTAAATTTATTATACTTATTATTTATGTATTATTATTATTTATTTAGAAAATTTAGAAATTTACGAGGTAGATAAATAAAAAAATATTTGTATAAATTTTACTTGATTTTTTAAAGCAAATATTAAAATCAGTTTCATTTCAATAACTGAGAAAATGTATGTAAGAATTAAATATGCTTTAATAAAAAGAGTCTTTAAATTTATTATACAATTATAAGTATAATAAATGTAACGGAGACTTTTTATTAAAGCTTATTAAATTCTTATTTTTATTTAATGAATTTAATTCTTATTCTTATTTAATTCTCTTATTTATTATTAATATTTATTTAAAAAAAACTTTTTAGTTTGTAAAAAAAATCCTTTAAAAATTCCCTTTCCCTGAAAGCTTAATTTTCCAAGTGCACCCCGTAAGTGAAAGCTGTTAATGTTTATAGTAGATCCGACAGGGAATCTTCCTTTCTCCTTTCCCCCTTTCTCCATTTTCTGATTTTCTGCAAAACACTCACACAGACACAGCCAGGTGCCCGCACACGGACACATGCGTCAAATTTATTGCATACTTTGCAGGGCGTGCATTAGCGTGGCAACTCGTCACGTCACGGAATCTCCCGCGAACAAAAAGCATTGGGAAAAGCCCTCGCTTTTCCAGGGTAGAAGCGAAAAGAAAAGAAAGCAGAGCGAAAGCGGAGAAAGTCGAGAGAAGCCAAGCGAGAACGTGACTTGGCGCCGGCATTGTGCCCCTGATGATGATGGTACTCCTCGTGATGGAGATGGTGATGGTGATGGCCACACATCAAGCCAAATGGCTGAGTCATTAAAAATTAAACAAATAGAGGAACGGGGCCAGAAGAGTTAAAGGGAGGAATAATCGGGATATCTAGTGGCGGAATAAACTGGGAAAGCAATCAAAATTAATAAGAAGAGGTTTTTATTTGAACTTTCAATAAAGGAAAATATTTGGTAAGCTCCTTTTTAATAATTTAATTTATAATAAAAGCTACTTTGATGTTTCCTGGATTATTTTTGTAATAAATTTCCTCAAATATCTTTATTTCTTTATAACTTTAAGCATGTTAGCTGTTATAATTCTAAAAAATATCTATAAATTTTTCCTTTCTTCCAGTAACATTTTAGGAGCTCTTAAAGGCTTATCTTCTGTGAGTAATCCCAGTTTTATGCAAACGCCTTGGATTCACTGAAGTCTCGTTAAAACTCTGTCGATTCAGTATTGATTGATTACCAACTGTCTGGCAGACCTGGCTGGGCTTCTACTTTCAACCTGCTACATTTTCCACATAATCGGCTAATGGCAAGAAACAATTAGCCCAATTGCTGGCCTAGCCCAGGAATTTGCAGCTTAAGCGAAAGCAACTCGAGCCGGCATTGGCATTCATCGACCAACTTGGCTCTGGGGATCGGCATCTAATTGCCTGCAACTGGACCCAGAATTGGCCAAGTTGAAAATCGCATCGCCAACGCATGCAAATGTGGGTGGGAAAGGGAAGCTTGCTCCTTGCTCCCAGCTCCAAGCTCCTTGCTCCTGTGGAAAACGTAAACAAAACCCAGTGCAAATAGTCGGCAGTTAAGAGGCTATTAAAATGCAAAACTTTAGCCCGATGCAAATCTTCGGCCTGCTTCCGGCCCACTGACTCGGTAAGGCGATCACACAGAGACGCACTTCAAGCCCAAGATAGACTGCAAACAAATAGAGACCGACCTGCTCCACATGTTGGTATTTTCGGTTCCCCAGAATTGCATCTGCTCGACACATATGTTTGTGTCCTCCAGTGGCTGTCGCCCATTAAACGCCCAGCCATCCGGATTCCTCGGACAGCATTCCGGGCCACATCCAATCCTCAAAGGCAAACATCTGCCATGTCCATGCGGGTGGGTGGGTGAGTGGCTGACCCCCGGATGCGAATCGTAAATGTTAATGGCTGCACGGATTTAATGTCCTAGGTCTCGCCTTGACTCGGGACTATTCAAAGGGTTTCGGGGGTGAATCGAAGTGCTTTACACTGCAGGGAAAAGAGTGGGGAAGGCATTTATGGATTATGAATTTTTCTAAAATAATTTATGGAAATTTAATCAGAGTTTAAGCTTTATTTTTAAGCTAATACTTCAAATATTAATTTCAAACTAAGTGGAAATTAAAAGAAAGTCAATTTAACATTCTTTAATCCATTTATACACTTTCTTATTATTTATTTATTCTATAAAAATTTGTTGGAAATATTATTATCAATAGTTTATTTAATTCTTAATTTCCCCTAAATGAATTTAATTAATTAATGATTATGGAGAATGCATTTGTGGACTATGAATTTATCTAAAATAAATTTAAACCCAAATTTTCAGAGTTTAAGCTTTGTTTTTAAGCAAATACTTCAAATATTCATTTCAAACTAAGTAGAAAGTAAAAGAAAGAAAATTTAACATTCTTTAATCTATATATACACTTTCTTTTTATTTATTTATTCTTTAAAATGTGTGTAAATATTATTATGTATATCTTATTTAAATCCTAATTGCTCCGAAATTAATTATTTATGGATTATGCATTTTTATAAAATAAATATTGGGTTTAAATGCAGAGTTTAAGCTGGCTAATATTTAAATATTAATTTTAAACTTAGTAGAAAGTACAGGAAAGTCAATTTAACAATTTTTAATCCATTTATACACTTTTTTATTATTTATTCATACTTTAAAATGTGTGTAAATATTATTATTAATTTCTTATTTAAGTCTTAATTGCTCTTAAATTAATTATTTCCCTTTTCAAGTGTACCTTTCACCAGCAACATTTTTCTCTCTGCCTGCAAAGGCAACATTCGTTAATGCTCGCCTGGGAATTGGGACTTGGGGACCTGCCTCCCAGTCCTGGGGATTTGAATTTGAATTTGGGGCCACTGATAGGCCCCCTTCCTGGCCGCCCTAAGCCTTTGTTTTCCCCTCAAGCCCCAGTCCAAGCTCAAGCCCAAAGCCACTCTCTCTCTCACCCAAAGGGCAGATAATCAAAGTTGAATTAGGATTTATGCCCCAACGATTGCAGTTTATTTGTCTTTCTTGGTTCGAGCACACGCCTGGTGCCGCAGATTTGGCCGAGATTTACAAGACATCCTTGGAGGGACATGGAGCACATCCTCTCGAACATATTCGTCATAATTCATGGCACTGCTGACAGTAGTAGTAGTTGACACGATTGCTGCCATCACGTACGGCGCGGCTAGATAAATCTCTTTTGGTATCCTTCGTCCTTTCGCCACTCAACGCCCATTGTCGCCACCTTTTTGGCCCAAGTCCCGCCCCCTCGCCAGCACGTGCACGCTGTTAACCTCAAAAATGCGCTGCTAAAACATTTTTTAACGCTCGCTGGCTCTCTCCGACACCTCGAAACCATATCCTTCCCCCCGGACAAAAGCCAGACCAGACCGAACCAGACGGTCAGCTAGGTTGAATCCACAAAACATGACCGCAAGGGCGGAGCCAGGCCACAACATCTAATCGAGCTGATGGCCAAGGACCAAGGACCACGGACCAAGGACCGAGCCAAACTTGACCGAAAGCGTGGACAATCCTTTTCGGGGCGGCGGCATACGTGAGCCGCGTACGTGAGTCGGATGACAAAGTGGTCGCAGCATATGCACATACAGGGTGAACCGGGGACCGGCTTGTCTTCATCCAAATGATTTATCTAAGCTGGCATTCGAATGGGATCCCCGGAACCTTCTGACTAACTAGGGGTTAGAAGTGCTGTTAGAAATGTATAAATTATCTAGGTTCCAAGAACAATAAAAGTCATCAAATGAAGGAATTATATTACAGGATAAGTAGCTGAAGCTTGGCATACTTTAAAACAAGTTAGAAAGTAATTCCAGTTTTAAAAATATTATTTTACTAATTTAAAGAGTTGACCTGGAGTTAAATATTAAATAATAGTTAAGCCAGTGATTAAGAGAGCTGCGAAAATCGAGTTAAAGCATAGAGTTATTAAGCCTATAAAATAATTATTTATTTAAATTAAGTAGGCTAACCTGCAGATAAAAATTAAATCATAGATTAACTTGGGATTAAAAGAAACTACGGAGGTAAGATTATTATTTTTATTATATTTTAATGTTAACAGTACATTTTTGTCAACTTTTGAAGAATAAAGAATAAAAACACTCAATTCGATAGCTAAATAAAATATTATATTATTATTATTTATAAAATTATATTATATTATTAATAAAATAATTATCAATTAAAGATTTTATTACAGAACGTTTCCTCCTCCTCTGTTATTCCCTTCCTATTCCTTGATTCCTCGTATTTATTATCTATTTTTATTTTAAGTAATTGAACAATAAGTTAAAATCCAAATTGTCTAGAGATGTGCCAGAAATCACAAGAGTTTTAAAATCACTTTAAAATGTGTCTGAAAGTATGCTATTAAATATTTGAAGCGCCAAATCCAATGTTTTTAAGATATGTTGCATAGTTTTAGGCACATTTTAAGGTATTTTGCAACGCTATAACTTATATTAACCAACTTCTTCTCTATGCTCAATAATTTAGCTATTTTCTCACCCAACGGAGTATAACTTCGATTCCATCCTTCCGCTCCCAAAACCCATAAGGACACCCTGTCTCAAGCGGGATGTACGTGTGCGGTTTTGGTGACGAAAGGCGCGCGAGCCCTCGCTAGTTAAACCCCAAACACACTTGCCTTCAAATTAATGACCAACAATGGAAAATGACCGTGGGTCGGCAGACGGAACGCGACGCGTGCCAAAGTCACGTACCGACATATAAACGGGGGGCCGGACCCGGCCGGAGTTTGACATATTGTGCCGGGGTCTTGGCCGCAGGGCAGAAATTTTTAACGTTTGCATGCAAAGTGCAAAAAATATTCAGAACGCTTTAAGGGCCGACGCCGTGCCTTTAAGTGGACACACCACCCAAAAACGACACACAAAGCGCCAGTTTATCTCGAGAACATTTATTTACTCACCCCGGATCCCAAGTCCAGAGTCTGGCTGTATCTTTTAGCCCGGTTTTTTGTCCTGGCCTGGCCTGGCCTCTGTGTGTAGGTTAAAATATTTGCGCTGGTTAGGAAAGCAACGCCCGCATGGCCACTTTAGAGGCCACAGGCGCGGAGGGGCCAGAGAGTTGGGGAAAATAGTTGGTAACTGAGATAAGAGTCAACAGAAAAAATAATAATATTCCTGCTGGCGTTGCTGGAGTTGCCAAACTTGAGCTCATCTTACAACTGCGCCGCGCCAAAACTATTTCAATGCCCCCACTGGGTTCTGCATTCTGGGAAAGCAAGTGTTCTTTCCCTTATATCCAACTGATAATTAGAATATTTGCCAAAGATTCCAATTCCATTACAATTACTTATACACGCGTCCTTGCAAAAAAAAAATACTTGCAGTTTCCTCACATTTTTCAACCATTGTCTCTCGCTTTTCCTTTCCCTTTTCCGACTTTCCCTCCCCTGGGTCTCTTTGGCGTGCTGCCAATTATTGCCGTTTCACTTGTAAAACATTTATGGAATTTAACTCGGCCATTAAGTTTGCTGGAAATTTAAGCCCTGTAATTTTGTATGGGCTGTGCGAATAACTGATGCCATTTTGCCTGCAGCTCTTATGGTGCTCAGGGGCTTTAATTAATTTAATTTGGCATTGAAAGGCAGTAATTCTGCCTTTAAGGCATTTATTTGTAATAAATTAAGGGGTTAACCTGGAGATAAATATTAAACCAAAGTTTAACCGGGATTAAGAGAGCAGGGAAATGCGGTTTGAGGCATGAATTAGTTCAGTCCAAGAAAAAAAACGTTTATTCCATTAAATTGGTTAACCTGGGGATAAATATTGAACCATAGTTTAATCTGTAGTTAATTAAATTAATTAAAACAAATTATTTAAATAATTAAAAGGTTAACCTGGAGTTAAATATTCAATGATAGCTTAACGTATGATTAAGTGGGTTAGGGTTTTCTTTGAAAAAGCAATTCAATTCAAAAGCAAACCTTCCTTAAAACCCACATCTTCAATTTTGTTTTAAATATTAAAGTATTTAGTATATAACCTGAGGTTAAGCCTCAAAAATATATTTAACTTTTGGTTAAGACTATTTAATCTTAAACAACTATAAAGGCAAGCTAGTTTAATCTTCTTTTAAGATTTTTCTTATAGGAAAACCCCCCTTAAACTTAAATTTAAAATTTAGCCAGAGTATTTTGACTTCGCTCTGACTTTTCTTACCCGAAAAAACCCATTCATTCTTTGAGTTTCATTCTCATTAAAATGAAAACATTTGGCCAGCTTTGTTCAATGGCGGCGACGAGTAATTCCGACCATGCCAGTATCCTGTCTGTGTGTTCGCATCCTTGTCCTTTTTCCGGCATTGTCATGGAGGACATTAATTTATGCATTATTGGAAACCGCAAAATTCACTTAAAGCTCGCTCGGTTAAGAGTGCGAAGCCGATCCAATTGCTGGCAGGACGATGTATTATTTATCGCGGGAATACTATATATATATTTACGTATGTATGCACTCCTCGGGGCCAATTGACGACCGCAGATAAGCCGCTCCTGGAGCGGATTCGGATTCGGTTTCCCAGCTGGACAATCTCATCGCCTCTCCCTCCCTCCAAGATGACCGGGGTCCGAGTAATGAGATTTGCTAGCTGATACTCCCCATTTATTTATGGCCATTGGCCCGTGCGGTTTCACTTAACGGATCCCCGTTCTCGGATTCGGATTCGGATTCGGAGGGAGCTATCGGTGTTGGTCCGCGCCGATAGCATGGACCATAAATCTGAAGTGTTATGAGAGCATTGAGTGGGAAAAGTTTTATCAACGAAACACATTATTTTAGCACATCTCGAATTCCCAATAGTGCCGGCCAGCGAGAGAGCAAAAGTAAGTAATAGGATTCGAGCAGAAGCGTGGAGTTCAAGGTTTGCAGGAAACAAAGGACACGGGTCATCGTAAGAAATCGAAAAATATTCCCTTTGTTACCTTTAAATTATGAGAGTAAGCCCTAAGGGATTTAAAACGAACTTTTAAGGTGTATATATAATTTAAGTATTTTAAAAACCTTTGTTTTATTAGTTTCTATATAACTTATACTCTCAGTATTTTCTAAAATGTTTTAATGACACTTAAAGCCCTTGTTAAACTCTTTAAAAATACTTGTCTCCCTTATAATACAAAATACTTGCCATTATTCTGGCATACTGCAGAAAGAAAACTCGATTTGTTGGCAAGAGTCCTTGAATGGCGGAAAACCGAGCATATTGCACTTGGCAATCGAAACGTTAGTGGAAATCAATCGACTCAAATCGCATTCGTTTTGCAGGGGGGCCGAGTGGGAGCCGCATTCGTTACTATAATAAAATTTCAGAACAAATCAAGCCAACAATTTGTAGCAATTTCCCCTGCAATTACTGCCTTGGTGCTGCCTTGACAATGGAGCGAAATTTGTAGTCGATTGTTTAGGCCAGTTGCCAGGGGACTCTTGCCAAAAATCCAGGCCAGTTTAAAGACAAATAACTTGTTTCGCCTGTAATAAATTTAAATTAGATTACAAATTTAAAATAAATCTCAGTCATAAACCCAATTAACTTCCAACAGCTATGTAAATCACATAAAAATTAAAAACAGGTTAGCTTTATCACTAATTAATGCTACTTTTTACTCGCCTCTCCTTTTTTCGCCACGTTTTCTGAATCAATAATTCATTAAAAAGACGTTATAATTGAATTGGTGCCAAAAGCCTAATTATACTGGTCAGTTTTTAAGCGTTTGTTGTGTCTGCTTCCTCTTGCGAATTCTGACGAAAAAAAATAAAGAAGAGTCAACATGCCCTTTGACCTCATGGCTGGTGTCGATCTGGATCAGGCGCACATATGGCAATTGTTTGTTTTGGCAACCAAATCACGATTGCCGGCAACGACAGCGTTAATTAATTATTTCATTTCAGCATGCAAATTGCTTGCTCGCCGCTTCATTCGATTTTTTCCCTTCTTGTTTTTTTGCTTATAGCTGGGTATTTATTTTTCTTTGGCTTTCCTTTTTTCCCGGCTTAATCTACTGCACACGCCCAGCCCAGCGAGCTGACAGCGTAATGAATTCAATGACACGTAATGCCCGCGTTCCCCGATTTCTCGTCAGCGCAGGCAGGAGCGAAAATTGTTTGCTCACGTAAGTATGCAACGATTTATTTCGCCCCTGTTCGCTGACAGGAGTCACAAGGAGATAGGCGAAGGAAGGTCCCTTCGTTCTGACCATGGCAGTGAGTCTTTCTGTTTTATTTTTTCTAAGAATTTTACTCCCTTATTGATTATACTTTTTAGAAAATATATAACTAATTTATTTTATTTTAATTTAGCTTAAAAAGCTTCGGCTTGAAACTCAGAACTTGTCACATTTTCTTGTAATAAATTTTCCTGACCCAAAGCTCCTTTAAGTCCCAATACTCCTTGAAGGATCTGAGCTCTGGGCCAACCGCAAGATGTAGCAGGAGCCTTCAGCCCGAAAGTGTGTGTGTGTGTGCAAAACAACTTGTCGGCATCATTCGCTTTGCTCCTGTCAGCATGTCCTTCGTACCGATGCCGGAGTAATTCATTAACATTTAACTTGATTGACACACGAGCCTCGGCCTCAGATTCGAGTATTTTTCGGTGTTTTTCTGGGCCGTTCTGGGGGCGAGGCACGTACTTTCGGAGGGGCGTGGCACGCACACGATTTGTTTATACAGTTATAATGTATAATGGCATCGGATTTGGCCTGCCCAGGATAAGCACACACAGCAGTGAGGTTGTTACTTTGTTAATTTAATAAGAGCAAGGACGACGACAACAGGTGCTGCCCGTGTTCCCGGTTCCAGGTTCCAGGTTCCAGGATCCGAAATGAAGTCACGTCGCAGGCATAAATCAATTGCTATGAGCAGGCATTTGTGCCGCTCAAATTGCACGACTGCATAGGTAAGGCGAGAGTAGAATCCTGGTCACAGGACCACGACAGCTGGCAACTCGTAAATTGAGCCCGGGCAATGAAAGTGTAACGAGTCTTAATTCGTTTGCCAACGAATCCCGATAACCATCCGATAAGCAACTCCCAACCGATGCCTAAAAATATGTTGGCAAGATGGATGGCAAATCAAATACCCAGCTGGGACTGTGGGACTCTCCCCAGAGCCGGAGCGGAGCTATATTTAATAGGGAACGCGTGGGGGAGTTCACAGCGGCACACAGGGAAAATATAACAACCTTGCAGATAAAGTGCTTAAAAAGCTTAAAAGAAATCCTATCAAGCCTCAAAGAAAATATTAATTGCAGTTGTTAGCTTTGATTGAATAAGTACTTTGCTTAGTGTGGCCATTCAACATTTTGTAAAGCATTTAGCATTTAACATTCTTTAAAGCATTTAGCATATAGCATTTTGTACAGCATTTAGCATTTAGCATTCTGTAAAACATTTAGCATTCAGCATTCTGTAAAACATTTAGCATTTAGCATTCCGCAAAGCATTTAGCATTCTGTAAAACATTTAGAATTCCATGTTAAGGTTCCGCCGAAATTAAATGAAACTAGGATTAAGTAAAAAAGGAAGACTATGGTCACACTACGATTACAAAAAACAACAAACAAAACACATTGAAAATTAAAACTAAAAAGAGAAATCCACAAAATAAGTAAGAAGCTACATTTAAACCATGATAACACAATAAAATATATGTAAAGGGTTTGCTTTTAATACAAATTCTTAGATCATAGCTTATCTAAGATAAGTTATCTTTAATCATTATGATAGTTTTATAACTACAAATACCTTTTTTTGCAAAATTATGTTATTATGATATTATGTAAACATAAAAAGGACCTCATTTTTTTCCGTGCCTTAAACCATGTCTTTAAATTTCGATTTTCCCCCGAATAATACGCCTGTAAATTCTTAGTAAATCATTATCTGCTTGCGAGTTTCCTAATTAACGTAGCAAAGCTGCTTCTCCGGGAAATCGCACGTCAGCTGTATCGAAGGAAAAGGAAAAGGCTTTGACAGATTTCTACCTGGAAATGGAATGAAAATTAGCTGAAAAGCGCGAGGCCCACGCAGAAGGACACCATCATTGATTGATTATCTCCAACACGGCAGCAGCTTCCTTCCTTCCCTCGACACTTCCGCTGCAGTTACAAATTGAAGGCAATTACCAGCGGAGCATGAAAGGCCGTCCTGAAAAACTTTTGATGTCCTGCCGAGCCCAGCGGGCGACACTTTCCATTTCCACCTGCAGCCCCCCCACCGAAAGGACAGGTGTCAAGCGGGAGTGTCCCCGAGTGAGTGAGTGAGTGGGCCTTTGTTTCCTTTGTTTTCACTTGTTGCTATATTTGGTTTACATACAAAATATACAGACGATATTGCTTTTTACCAGCTGAAAATCTCGAGCATGGCGCGTAGGAGCACCGGGATGTCCCATCCATTGCGGCGCAGGGTGCGCAGCGGCTTGGCCACATCCTTCTTTACCTGAGAGGATTTAAAAGTTAAAGAGGTATGTAAATAATATCTCAATAAAATACTCACAATGCTGGCCTTGAGGGTGGCCTGGAACAGGGGCGAAGTCACCGCCTGCGTAAAGTTGCCAAAGTTGGAGTGCCTCTCCCGGTTCTCGGCCACATAGTCGTGGATCTCCTCGCGCGGCATTATGTACAGCAGATCGTCCACAAAGGTGTGACCCTTGACCTGCTTGCAGTCACACTCGCGATCCGGCTTTTGGACCGGCAAAATGATGCAGTAGAAGATCTCGGCCACATTTTCGATCTCCGCCGTGTCCACATGGGCCAGTCGCAGTTCCCTCAGAATGATTTGGTAGGCAGCCGTCTGGGTCAGCTCCGTGGTCACCTTGACGAAGCCGGCGGTCTGGTAGTAGCGCATGGCCCGCCGGAACTTGGAGTCGCAGTTGTAGTGCAGCTGGATCAGCCTCTGCAGCTCCTCCTGATCGATCAGATCCCGAATGTGCTGGAAGTTGGCGCACAGGTGGCCATCATCCTCTCGCGTACCATTACCATTACCGTCCGGTGGACAGTTGGGATCGGGCTCGGCTACTGGTAGGTGAGCCAGCGACTGGCTGGCAAAGAAGGCCAGAATGGCGGCCAAGAGGGCGAGTGTCTTCAGGTCCCGCATCATCATCATCCGGCTGGTCGCGATTCGAACTTGGCTCCAACCTCCAGGCAGCACTCGCTTTTATGGCAGTCCGGACACTTTGCTTATCGGTTTCCCAATTAGCGTAATTTGTCCGGACAACTCACCGCTTATCAGGCAGCGCAGAAAAGACATCCCCATCCCCATCCCCATCCCCTAGGGTGCATTTCCCGGAATAACATCAACGTCTGCCCACATGCTGCGGGAAAAATTAAAAAGAACAAGCGCCGAGATAAGGTAGGAATGCAAAAAAAAAAGGTGTTACTCAGACATATATTAACTTTAGAAAATCTTATTCATTTCTCTGTTGATTTTATAACAAGTTAAAAATAAAATTTATTTCCTTATAATTTTTTAAACACTTCAAATATACTCAGTCTGCAAACCAGTAAAAAAACATCACAGAAACTAAGCAACTACAGACAACCGGAAATGTTTAGTTTGATTTTACAAGCTCTTTTCTGCTTTCTTTATTTATTTAACACTCCAAAGACAACCACTTAAGTTTGCACTAAATGTTTATTACACTAAAAATTTTGTGGAATGTATTAATTAAAAAAAATCGTATTAATTTCTCTATTGATTTTATAACAAGTTAAAAATAAGATATAATTCTTCCCAATTTTTTAAACACCTAAAATATTCCAAATCTGCATCGCAGTAAAATAAAACATCACAGAAACTAAGCAAATACAGACAACCGGAAATGTTTGATTTGATTTTACAAGCTCTTTTATACTTTCTTTATTTTTTTAATACTTTAGAGACAACCACTTAAGTTTGCACTAAATGTTTATTACACTAAAAATGTCTGTTTTTCTACAACAAGTTAAGTCCATTGTGTTGGCTACAAGCTGTGATAAATACTTAAAGAAGAGAGGCAAAAACTACATCAGTTTGAAGAAATAATAGTACACAAAATGTTTAGTTTGTTAACAAGCATGTAGTTTTTTTTCCTTAAGTGTTTTTGTACTTAAGAAATTTCCTTATTTTGTTGGAAATATTTTTCGTACTATTTTTCGCTTTAATTATTTATTTATCCTAAGAGTAAATAGCGATAATTTATTTACTTACATTCCTTATATTTACATTTGAATATATGTTAATAGTAAATATGATCCATATACTTAGGATAATATTTAAAATGTTTAAATTCTTATTATATTAAAATGAATTAATTCGTAACTATATTTATGGTATTATTTTTCGCTTTAATTATTTATTTATCCTAAGAGTAAATAGGGATCATTTATTGATTTTCTTTATTTATATTTACATTTGAACATATTTTTATAGTAAATATGATCCATATACTTAAGATAATATATAAACTAATTAAATTCTTAATATTACCTTAAAATAAGTCCCTCTTTGAGTCGAAGGCCACCGCTGCTAGTGCTTATTAAGTTTAACATTGTATGCTAGACTTTATTCGTTAAATAAATAAATAATAAGTCCCTCTATGTAGTATGCTAAATTGCTTAAAATTAATTATTTCGAAACTATAGCCTGTATGTACTTCAAATATTCGAAATCTTCCTTGCTTTTTTACTTAAATTTATCAAATTTAAGTCTGATTATAATAATAATTAATTATTTCCTCGTTTTCCCAGTGCCTGTCTAATTGGTTGTTCGCAGGGATTATAATTTCAGAGCCTGCTCGATAATCTGCGTGTTGTTGTGCGCTTCATTAATTGCTAATTAGGAAAGTCAGATGGCTGCCACATCCCTCCGCCAATGCACAAGCCTTATGACTTGTGCACCTGATGCTCCTGCTCCTGCTCCCGCTTCTCGCCCTCCTCTACGTCCCTGTGTGCATGCGAGCATATGGAAGGATAATCCTCTTCTCACTTATTAGTTTCTACTGACAGGCGTGGTGGAGGAGCAGGATGGGAAACTGTGGCCAACAAGTTCGTCAGGGCAAGTCCTAACATTTATCCACAGGACCAACAACAGAGCCGAGAGTGCAAATCACTTTCAGTGAGAGATCAGGAGTGGGCGGACGGACACATGTCTCTGGCGGCCCGAAGGGATGTCCGCTGTGTCCTTGTTTGGCCGGGGTCCAGGGTCCTGCGCTTCAGCTTGATTCATGACCAGCATGAAGGAGGAGGATTCTGTGTCAGTTTCAGAGCTCCAGAGCGGGTGGGTTTTTGCAAATTCAAAAAGGAATATAAAAACTGAGAAATTCCTTTGTTTTATTATTAATAATCATGCGCTCCGTTGCACTCACGCACATTTGTCTCTGTGTCCTGAGAGTGTCTCCAAACAAATGTGGCGAATATTTGCCAGGCAATGGAGCGGAAA
Source organism: Drosophila asahinai (assembly GCA_008042795.1). Lineage (NCBI taxonomy): Eukaryota > Metazoa > Arthropoda > Insecta > Diptera > Drosophilidae > Drosophila > Drosophila asahinai. The sequence continues at coordinate 196,518 of VNJZ01010988.1, forward strand.
TAGTTTTATTCAGGCATTTCCTTTTTTTTCGCCTTGTTTGCGGCACACAAAACTCAATTGCAAATTTCGGAGAAACATGATAAAAATACTAGAAGGAAAATAGAGCAAAAGGAGGACAGTTTCCCTGGAAAAAAAGAGATGCTTCAGATTCAGTTCAATTTTCCCGCAGTTAAACCTGCTTCCACTTAAGCCCAATCGGCGATTTATTTCAGTGGATAAAATAGTTGCCCAGAGCAAGTATTCAATTCGATTTAACCAAAGCAAATAAACTGCATGCTGGGCAAAAACTTTCCCCCAAAAAGGTACAGTTCAAAAATGTTTATAAAGCGTCGCCCAACTTTTGTGCATGAAACGGAGTCACATGTGCACAGAAAACTGGTCAAAAAGGTTGACGGTTGATTGCCGATTTTCCAACTTACCTGAGAGCCACTTTATCTAAAGTATCCGTCCGTTAAAATGTGGTTTCTCTGCCTTTGACGGCGGCATTTGCTGAATTTTAATGTCATCTGGTTAATTTTTGGCGGCAAATAAATTGTCATGGCCAAAGCCAACCGCAAGTCAGTTTTTATACTGATTCCCATTTCTGATTTCTCTTACAGACACAATACATAAAGGGAAATTAATAAGTACACAGGGGAAAATATAAATCATTAATTTTAAGAGTTTCTTTAATTAAAGAAACATTTCTAGCATTATTAATTATATACTAATATTTTAAATGCTGAATGTAAGCTCTATAAGGTCTCAACGCATTTTGAATTAGTTTGATGTTTGATTTTGTAAGAAGAATATATCGAATAATAATAATAATGGTGTAATTGATGTCTCCGTACTCCGTAGAAATAGTCATTAATTTTGGTCCCTGTTCTAAATATAATTTAACAGTTTAAGTTATTACTTCCTTTTTTGCAAAGATAAATCTGAAAGCTTCAACGAGCTAACCTAAATCTATTATATTAACTTAAATTAATATATAAATTAACTCTAATTAATACATTATTTAGGTTACATTTATTAATGTGAATTCATCCAAAATAAATTCTTTATTTATCAACATTTTCTAATTAAGCTTACCTGCAAGTCTTGCAATTTCTTCCTTTATTATTCCTTTATTTATATTATTATTAATATTAATAATCTGCACTTGGTTTGTATTTTTGCCAGTGCTTGTTTTTGTCTTTACTATCTGCCTGTGACAATGCCGCAAAATTTGCTCGCATCTGGCTAACCATTTTCATTTCCCTCGATAATTTACTCAATTAGAGCTCGAACTCGAAGGCTTTGCGGCATTAACGAGAATCGCTTTATTATTGCACTTAAGAGCGCTTCGAAGGCTGCTGTGGCGACACAAGCACAACCATGTATGTACTACAACTATACCGTCTCACACCCCCCAAAGCACACACTCTACACCCTCTACATACACTCACACACATCCTGACATCAAATTTAGTTAGCTGATAAAACTAAACTGAGCTGAACATTTTGGGGGAGAGTGTGGAGGGACGGAGCTGCTTAGGGGATGAAGGCTTGCGAAAGTTGAACAGCTAACTTACTTCGATAAACAGGCTTAATTAGCGACCAAAGCCGAAAGCCAACAGACTGCCAACTGGAAATGGCACTAGGCGCATTATTCCCAAGACCAACACACACCCAGGCACACACACAAATAAAGTTTAAGCCAGTGGCAGCAGGACTAAAAACACAATCAAGTATTATACTGTGGTTTCGAGTCAAGAAGTTTAGGGACATTTAATATTTTCATTACTATAAATTAATTAATAACTAATATTTATTTTAAAGCATTTCTCGAACTAAAATTAATGCGAATAAAATGATGAACTTATTTTTGAAATAAAGATTTATAAAGCAAACATTTTTTTGCAGGTCATTATAGTTTTTCTCACTTTTTTGAAGTGACAACTTGAGGAACTTTAAGGACTTTAAATATTTTTATTACTATAAATTATTTAAAAACAATCTCCATTGAATATTAGATACCAAAACAATTTCCCTAACTCAAATTTATTAGAAAAAAGTATACATTAATTCTATAAATAGTGATTTTTAAATCAAACATTTCTTTGCAGGTCAGTTTATATGTAGGTTTTCTCACTTTATTAAATCTTTTTCTTACGAGTTTTGTAACTATTTGCCTAAGAGTTAGCTTAAAGTATTTTTTACAATACAGTTTAAGTTTTCAACATCATCACAATGCATATTTCTAAGAATAAAACTTGAAACAGCAAAGGCAACACTGCGTATGCGTAATAAAATGCAAGCGCTTCCCAAGAATATCACTCATACGCTGTGTATGCTTCGTATTAATAACTCTTAAAGCTTTCCTAACACCAAGTAAATAATTATTATTAAATTAATAATGATAATTACAGGTAATAACCATTTTAATAATTCTTGTTTAATTATTAATACAAAATTACAGGTAAAAACCTTTCTATTCAATTAAAGCAATTAGTCTTTAGTCCTGATTAACTTGCTCCACTGTGAGCTTGCGGTTGCTGAACAGCTTCGTCGACTGTCCGACTTAATTATGTGCAAGCAACAATGATATTTATATTATCAGCCAGTCAATGTCAAACGTCAGCACCGCCCACTGGCCAGCAGCTGGATTTCAAGTACTGCCTCAGCCTCCCCACCCCGGGGAGCAGTCGGGATTACCATTAAGTCCGAAGACAAAGACGGCTGTCCAAGGTACCAGGATACTGTGTGCCTTCGATGCTGGAGGGAAGGTGGCCAGCACTTTTAATAGCTCCTTCATGTCCACCCCGACAAGCCGATGTCCAAACAGGCCATAACCCGAAATTATATTCATGCACACATGGCCATGGCCTCCCCCAAGAGTTGGGTTCTTTCGAAGCAAAGAGAGAATTCTGGCCTGGCACCGAAAATAAATGCAGATTCACGGTTGCCCAGTCAGCAGACAAATGATGTGTTCGGCCCGAAATCAGCGAACTCGAAAATTCCCAGAGAAAGACCTTGGCGCGCTGCTCCTTCTCCTCCCTGGCCAAACTTAAAGTCGGGCAGTTTTAATTCCATTTCGTCCTCGAACCTGTTGCAGGCCATCCAATTTTTATGTTCACTTTCGATTTTCCCTTTTTTCGTATTTTATTTTCATAGCAGAGAGCACTCTCGTCGAATCGCATTGAATTGGCGAGGAAAACAATGCTTTTGTCCCTCTATTGTTGCCCAGGTGAACAATTAAAAATGGCAAATGGCTCTGGGCTGAGGAAGAGAGGGGGAGCAGGACATCGTACCGCTGACGGAGGACATCCGAATGGGCGAAATAGAAGGTGACAGGGCAGAACACACTCAATGCAGAAGCACCAGAAAAATGGCGAACACACTCGTATGGCAGTGACATCTCACAATTTTTATGACAGCTCTGCGAGCGTATGGGTATTATGATGCACAATCACTGGATACCCTGCTGACTCACTTTAACCCATTTGATATGCTGCAAATATTCCGCAAATTGGACAACAAAAAATGTTCAATTAAATCAAATTTATAGAATTCATAGAGGAAAAAATTCCACTCTATGGTTTCTGAAATAGTTAAATGCACAAAGTATTTAAATATAAACAAGCACTGGGAATCCAATTAATAAAAGCATTCCATTTAGCCGTTATGATTTCTGAAATAACCATATACATTTAAAGATAATTCAATTTATAAAAATATTCGCTTTAAACGAGTGGCCTGGGGGCAAAAAGTGAAGCTCGAATATTATATTATTCCCTTTTCCATCTCTGTCGGAAATTCAAGATGCTATGCTAATGATTTCAGGGTATAGTTGGAGCATAGATATGAGCAAGGCAAGGCATAAAAAAAAATATTAGAAAAACAAAGCCATGCTGTTGGAGTTTGTCTAGACAAATTGTGTCCTTATGCCTGCCACACGCACGCACACAAAAGTTAGGGGGGAGCTTATCTCTTTAATGGCTGCCATATTTGTGCTCGACGGCTCCTACCTGGTCCAGGATCTCCGAAATTGGCAACATGAGTTGGCAGACGGCAGCATCATCTGTGTGGGGAAAAAGTAATTTGCAGGCAAATTATGATAAATAGACTCATGACGAACCCGCGACCGCCGCACCCAACTCAATTTGAGCTAGGAAAATTCCCCACATACAGCAACTTCATTTCGTGAATTATCTTTCATTATTTTAGAAGAATCCTCCGGCTGCTGCTGCAGTCTTTATTTTTCGAATTTCAAGACAATTTATGGCCAAACAATTGCATTTCAATTGGCAATATTGCGGCACTTATTAAATTAAATGCAAATCGAAGAGTTCTTTATTTTGTGCCATAAATAACTCTGTGGCTGGCATTAGTTCCGGGAGTAGTTCTTTTCGGGGGACTGGCCAGGCGGCTCAATTAAAATGAGACTAAATTGCATTTGGATTGCCTTGTCTTGCTTGAGTCTAAGCCGGGCCCCTTACCACTTTGGCCAATCCCTCGACTTGGCTGGGATTGCCTTTTTTCCCAAACACCAGGCGTAACACTGGCAAAAACTAAACAAAATCTAGGACTTATTATTTATTTCCTAAATACTGAGAGCCTTTAAAAAATAAATATGTATAAAAAGAGTTTAAATATTAATTTCAAAGGCCAAAAGCTTAATATTATTCAAAAATAATCTCCAGAAAGTCCCAAAAAAAGGGTTATATCCTAGTGTATCCTGCTCGGTGAGTAGCAGAAGGAGCAGCTGTCTGTGCATTCGGGATTTGAGCTTGGGACGCAGCGAGGACACTCCACACAAACGACTTGCCCGCAGCGCCATCATCTTCAGCGCCAGCAGCCTGCCTTCGTCCTTCGTCCTGGCATCCTGGCATCCGGCGTCTGTGTGCGTGTCTATGCATTCGCCGCTGTGGTATTTTCCATGTCGCTGCATTGCTTTCAGCATCTGGCTGGCGACCAACATTCAGTCAGACCGACAGCTTGGCATTTAAGGAATTTCCAAGAATAAATTCGCCTTGTCTGTTTGCCTTTAACGCCGCCTGCAGCTCCTTTCGGATTGCCGTGTGCCATAAGGTGAATGCCTCTTAATTTAATTAATTGACAACCTGGCACTTGCCTTTTATACCTTTTTTTTTTGGGTTGAAAAACAAGACATTTTCGCTCACATCTCGTTTTGCGAATTTAATTTACCAAAAATACAAATAGGGGGGGAAAATGCCGAAATGCGTTTTCCCCAGGCAAATCACTTTGATTTCGAGTTCTGAAAATTCGATTTCAAGTTATTCGGATCTTGATAGCGCAAATAATGTTGTGGGTAAAATCAATTTGTTCGGTATGATACGACAATTTTCGGCAAAATAAAACGTGCCTGAGAAATGCAGGGAGAGAAAATGAAATGATTTTTCTTTGTTTAATATTATTATATCGAGAATAGGCGAAAAAAAATTGGTTATTACCATTTGTAATAGATTTCCTTTAAAACAAATCCCTCACGTTTAAAAAGAAATAAAAACAAGGAAGTTATCTTCAAAAAATTCTTAAGTAAATATATATATTTAAAGTGTAAGTGCAATCATATATATAAAATACTCTATATATTTATAAACGCTTTTATATGCGAAGCAACTCCTTTTAAGACCTAAAATAAATATTAAATAAAATCAAAATAAGAAAAAGAGTAGCAAAAGTTTAAAATTTAAGGAATATAAGCTTATATAGTACATGTTAGAGATTTAATAAAACATTAAATAAATAAAAATACCCGATCATTAAATATGGGTACATTATTTGGTGAGAAAAATATAGCATACTTTTAAGCGAAAAACTTTTTAAAGACTGCCTAATATAGATGAAACAAAGAAAAGATATCCTTTCAAATATTAAAATATTACAAAGTAACAGTAGAAAAATTTCAAAATGTAAAGAATTTAAGTTCACAAATTTTACAGATTAATTAAAACATTAATTACAAAATACCCGATCATTAAATAAGGGTACATTATTTGGTATGAAAAATATAGCATACAGACTTTATTAAGAACTGCCGGCTAGGAATACCAAGAGGAGCTTTTAATATTCAAAAGTTAAAAACCTATTATAGATAAAACAAAGAATAGATTTCCTTTCAAACTAAACTAAAACATCAATAATAAATACCAAGCATTAGCTTCAAATATTTTATTTAATTTTAAAACCATTCAATCTCGTTCTCCCCGTGTATAAATTCGAATTCGTGTGCTTAAATGCCGCTCACACATGATGTATTTGCTGTGCAGGTCAGTGGAAGTTCAGCTGACTCTCTAACAATGCCAACTATAGCTGGCCACACACACACTGAGTCACACACACACACGACTAGGGTGCGCCATAAAGTATGCATCAGAAGCGTGAACGTACTGAAGCCCCAAGCCGAGGCGCTTGATAAATATTCAAAATTATTTGCATGGCCAGCGTGGCAGGATTCAATGGAAATGGATACGGGGACAGAGGATGCCGAATGCTGGATGCAGGATGCAGGATGCAGGAACAAAGGGGAGACGCACACACACACCACACACACCTAGCTCCTTCGTTTGCATACTTGATTTGTGTGTGTATATGTGCCAGCAATTTATGTGGCATTGAGAACTTTAGTAGATTTGACATTCTAACGCTCGCCGACAAAATATACGGATGTATGTATGGATTGCGTTTTGTGGAGAGGGTCGTAAATATGCCAGCATGACGTGTAATTCGATTTATATGCATGGCTCCATGTAAAAATATGGCATTGCCATACCCCAGCTCCAGGACCAACCTTTAGCCCCCCAATTGACGCCTAACTAACTAAGTGAATATATACGCTCGAACGTTTTGGGCGGAATTAAAAACAAACATAAATCTGCATATATAAATTGGGATCAAATCGTCGATGGTGAGTAAGTCGAGGGCTTAAAAATATTCGCAAGGGATCACAAAAAAGTACAGCAATAATAGATTTATCACATAACAAATGGCTTCAATAAAAATGTTCAATAGAGACGCTTAACAAAGTTGCAGCAGGCCTTGACATTTTAAATTGGGGAATCAAATCAATTGAAGCTTTAAATTATACAGTGAGTTATTAAAAGGAGTTGGAAACAATTAAATAGAGTGAAACATAGATGCGGATTTAGTAATAAAATAAGGAATATAATGGAGGTTTCTGCATCTGTCATTTGTAGAGGTTTCTGTTGCTGAATACTTAGCGCACATTAAATGGTATTAAATTGCAAATTAACGAAGCAAATAATAATAATTAAATTGTTTAATCTTAATTCCTACAAAGTGAAGACTTTTGTAATTATTTTACATTTTAAACCCATCAGTGGACATTAACAAAGCTGCTTGTTGTCTGCAGGCCTGTTAATCCTTCTGGAAAATATGTAAACTTAATAACTAGATGGTAAGATGGTAATTCCCCTTATTAGAGATACTAATTTAATTTCAAAGGAATTCTCACAAATCACTAACCGAATTTTAGCAGAACAATTAGCAGGACCTGAGGACTTTAGCAATCAAAGTCAGAGAATGCTAATGGATAATTTTACACATGAACCGATTACCAAAGTGAGCGACAGGCGTGTGAAGGAAGTAAGCAATTTGTACGGACATCAGTTTCGGTTAACCCAACTGCACACAAACCGAAATTGTGTGGCCAAAAAGGCCTGCAGGCATTCCTCTATACTTACCCTACATACAGGTAAGTCCTAGGAAACATCTCCTGCTGTCTCACCTTGATTACATTGATGCATTTCTACATCATTAAGCCGTCTAAACACCATTAGCAAGGAGCATGTTGAGGTATGTGGGTCTTTGCGTAGGTGAAAGTCAAGGATAAGGATCCCGGGCAGGACACTCTGCGTGTGTGAGCATCGCTTCCGGTTGAGTGCCCCAACGGGGGGTCCAACTCATTTGCCATTCCCTAATGGCAAATCAATGGGTCCAGCTCTATATCCTGGCGAAGGACGAAGGAGCAGCCAGCTGCCAACTAAACGCGCTGATGACACTTGAATGAGTTTCGGTGTCTTTTGTCGCCCGGCGCTGCTCTTTTTTCGCCTCTCACGCTAAATTTCACATATTATTTATACATAAGGATTCAACTGACCATAAGTTATGTATATTAGCTAATCGTTAAAGTTGCTTTCGGTGCTTTATGAACTTGCCATCCTGGTTCCTCCCCCCTAACGACCGCATTTACCCATTCAATTTAACCTTCTGATGGGCAATCAATTCCCCGCTTCTGGACCTCGACTTGGGCTATTATTGGATTCTGTATTTGCCTGGACGGCTGCCCGGGGCATTTATTGATTTTATATCAATTAGACTGCGTCAACTGCTTTTGATGTTCACTTAAGATTTGGCAGGCGACATAACCTTTTTTGTTTATTTCATTGACGAGAAGGCTGCGCAGATTAAATATTTGATGTTTAGTTCTTAGGGATTTTAGGGGAGATGTCTAGGCATGGGATTATATAATAGCTTTCATAATTTTCAGTAAATATAGAGTTGTGAGGGAAAAGAAGTTGCCTATGCCCACGCATCACATTTGTTTTTGTAAACTCCCACAGCATAGGCTTTGGGTGCACCCATCCCACAGGTATACACAAACAATTTTGCACATTCCTCTTTGTGTCGCTGTCCTATACTGATAAGACCGAGCTCGCCAACAACAATTTCATTCAATTTTTTTTTTCTCGCCGCTAAGACCAATGTAATTTGTTCTTGTTTCTACACTGAACATATTTTTCTTCTTTATGCTTGATTCATTCGCATTCTTTGGGGTAAATTTGTAAATTGTGTGATGAATTAGCAAGTGCCTTTCTCTCAGTGTACATCTTGAAATAAAGCAAAAGTGTGGTTACAAGTGTGCATATGACTTATTTTATTTGTGTTGGTATATGCACTGCCATTAGGCAGATTTTAGCACCCCTGCTCCAAAGCGATGACTCGCTAGTCAGCGCATTTCTCTACCCGACCTCTGAGAGCACACGCAAAGTATGCACAGAATGTAAGCAACGCAGCAGTGCGAAGAATTCTAAATTCTCTGCCTTTTTAGAGTTGAATACCTATTTTTAGTTATAGTTTTTATTATGCCATATTACAGATAATGTTTGTTATGATTTGTCTCATATCTAGCCACTTTCTTATATTTCTTTCTATACAAATGCATTGCTAACCACCACTTTAAATAAAAAAGAGGAAAAGAAATAGCTTGAAAATCCCTAAATATTTATTTAATGATGCTCCTGCAATTGTACTTAGCTAGGGACCCCTTTCAAAAGCTATTATTAACATTTTCGGCGCTGAAACGCACGCTCATCCTGGTCCTGGACTCCAAGGGCCAATAAAAATACCAGGTCACGCTTCTGGGGGCGAACTTAATGCTAAAGCATTAGGAGCTGGCGCAGCCAATACAATTGTAACCCTTGGCTTTGTTATGAGGGCATTAAATTCCAATTACACGTTAAGTTGCCGCGTTAATGGCCAAGTTAATGCACTTGCAGGCGTGGCAGGACCCCCAAATGACAAAGCACACCCGGAATACGTTACATTATTACATTTATATTTATATATACGTTATGCATGCAGTATAAAATGCTTTGTACATGAATTGCTGTTGATGCTTGAATGCTCTTTGTGTTGTGTGGGTGAGTGTTGTGTGTGTGTTCCCTGTTGTTGTTGTGTGTGTTGGTTTGAGGGGTTAATCTTAGGGTTGGTAAGTCAAATGGGGGCTTATAAAGTCATAATATGCACGCGGCAATTGCTGTTCTCGCTTAGGTTCTAGAGTTAAGATTAGCGGTTAGTCCCAGCGCCTTGTCAGTGAGTCGAGTGGTTGGAGGATCTAGCCTAGTCAGTGTATTAATACATAGCTTCAAGCCAATGCTTTTGGTCTTTGCTTTTCAAACGTTGGGTTCTTGGGATTGCTGGGCGGGCCTCTTGCGGCCATATTCGAACTAAAGTCTGATCACATTGGTTCTTTCACAGAGATGGATCCTAGGGATCATGATAGCTTCGGGGGATCTTAGTAGCAGCACCAGCTGGGCCGCTCCACCTCGCCAAGGGCTATGTGCTCGATGCTCCACGGCGCCGTCTCCAGCCTGCCCTCGCCATTGGTCTTCACATCCTCGCCCTCCACCGCCAGACCTATGTCCACGTAGGGCAGCCGAAAGGCGGCATTGCCCGGACTCCTGGCCAAGGCGGCCACTGTATGACTGAAGGCAGTATTGGTGTTGGTGTAGGCCAGCGAATCGGTGGACTCGAAGGAGCGCAGCGACGGGCTCTTGCCCTCATCCGCCAGGCGAACCAATCCCTGGGCCGTCGATATGAAGACCTGCTGCAGGCCCTGATCCGTCTCGGTGGAGGTCTCGAAATACGTGGCCCCAATGGAGGTGGCAAAAACGAAGGCCTCCTCGCGGGACACCGCTCGTTGCGTCTGCATGTCCATCTTGTTTCCGACCAGGGTGAGTATCATGGGATCCTGTACGTTGCGATGCAGCTCCTGGATCCACGACTTGATCTCCGTGAAGGTCTTGTACTGCGTCAGATCGAAGACCAGTATGGCAGCATTGGCATTCCTGTAATACATGGGCGCCACCGCCCGATATCGCTCCTGGCCAGCCGTATCCCAGATCTGCAAGAGATGGTAGAGAGAGGGAGTGTCCACTTGAACTTTAATTGAGCCATTCAGCGCTTATTCCGCAATTGCTTTCCCACAGCAATAACAATCATATTGGATGTGGATGTGGGGACTCTCTTCTTTATGCTTTCTATAATAAAAATTTTTGGGGCAACGACATGTTCATTGGCGAAACTTAATCGAAGCACAGAGAAGAGGAGACAAAGAGCTTCGAATGCGAAACAAACAAGCAAAATCCGCCAACTATATATCCCCCATTATGTATTCATGCTTATTGTGCTCAGACGACGGGTGCTTTTGCTGGTCTGTTGAATCTGAGACTTTGGGGCGGAATGCATGGATGAATGGGAGTGGCCAGTGGCCTTCAACTGACCTGCTTCTTATGCCATTCAATTTGCATTAAAGCTTAAGAATTTATTCGGAAAATACTGCAGTTTCAAGAGGATAAATTAAAATATTTTCTGCTGAAATATAATGGGCGTGTGCCGGCAGAGGCAGGGAAGAGAAATTTGCTAAATAATTAAAAATAATAAATATATTCTGCTAAAATATTATGTGCGTGTGTCCGCAGAGGCCGGACATAGAAATTTGCTGACTCTCGAGTCAGGATTTTGGGCACCACTGCTTTAAATTAATTTTGGAACCTTTAAATTAGTTTTTAAGTTAAATAAATACGCTAAATAAATAAATTAAAATCTTTTCTGGTAAAATATAATGTACGTGTGCCGGCAGAGGCGGGGAACACACGATGCCGCTCACGCACAGCATGCACAAAAGAGAACAGAAGAATCAGTGCAGATAAATTGTAATTGTGTGGCTAGATTTAGCCTTTTTAGCGTTAATTTGCTAGTTTTTAGGCTATAGCCATTTTTTTTTGCCATATTACAGAATATTTTAGCTTTTTTTCTTCTCATATCTAGCCATCGAGTGTTCAATTTTCACTTATACAAATGCAATGGTGGCATTTGACTGTAGTGGTGCGGACCACTGATCTAAATCCCACAAATCCCCGTTTACTTAATACCCAAACACCTTGTTAGGGTAAAACCTAGATGCGTGTGCGCCAAAGTACACACATCTTGTTATTCTAGTGGCCATTGTTATATGTTATTTCTGCGTATAAAAAGCGAAATCACCCAACAGAGAAAATATGGCAGCCAGGGCAGTAATGGGTGGTAACCCCATCATCGCTAGGGAAATGGGGAATGGGTGGTAACCCTATCATCGCTAGGGGAAGCTGCTGCTGCCGCTCGCGCTCAGCTTATCAATAAACTATAAAAAAAAGGGAAAAGGCGTGCTAAAAAATAAGAAAAAACGAAGCAAATAACACACAAAGTGCAGTGGACGCAGAAATTGCAAAATAAAAAACAAATAAAGTGACCGAAACAGTGGGGAGGACCGGACAACTACAGGACCCGCTGGCAGGAGGCACTGCCAGTGGCAGAATAAACCCAGATTAGCGTGCCGGCAGCCAAGCCGGCAAATAGGATTAGTGGAAGCGGGGACGAAGAGGGGGCGGAGGCAAATTCCTTTGGCTTTGACTTTGGCTTTGGCTCTGGCATCGGCTTTTTTACGAGGCAATTCCATTTGCGTTGGCGCCTGCCTTCGCTCCCTCCGAAAAAAAAAGAGTTGTGTGCAGTGATATGTTCATCTGTTTGGGTATACGCACTTGCAATTTAATTTTGACCTCTTCGAGGATGATGTTGCAGGTGAAAAAGGACACGGCTATCGTTGGCACTTCGCTCTCGCTGCGGTGCAAGGTGTTCTTTATATACCGGATGACCAGACGGGTTTTGCCCACACCTGGAAGGAGAAATAAATATTTGTTTATTTAAAAAAATATATTTTAGGGCATAGAATGATTTTGTTATGTAAAATTATAAGTTTATCAGCGGAAATATAATTTAATATTTAAGACAGACTGCATAGCCTTGCATATATTAATTATTACTCTATCCCTTAACAGTTTTAATTGAATTAAATAACAATAAACGTATACAATATATGAAAAAATACAAGTGCTCATTTAAAAGCATTTAACTTCATGCACGTCTGAGCACTATTTGTTTATAATGCCCTTATAATACCTCACAACTTATCAGCTTTTTTTGAGCAAACGCGCCACAGCTCACGCATTAATTGACCACTGATTAATCATGGCTAAATAAATACGTAAAAAAATAAATAAATTACAAAACAAACACAATTGGAGACGCACTAGCCGAGCAAAGGTGGTAAACACTGATAAGAAAATCGCGTACTCTTTGTTTGAGGCTCGGAAAGCCCCCTTTTCTTTCTTATATCCAGAGTATATGTGCACTGAATCATCTGCGGGTCTCGGAAAGTACAGAATATACATACATGTGTCTCCAGAAAAATACCGCCTATCAATTTGTGACTTTCTTTGTGGGGAAAATTAAGCTCATCCAATTGAATATGTATGGCTGGTCCCAGCGTGTATATCCACATTAATGTACATACATATGTAGGTGTCTTAGGTAAACGCTGGCCTTGGGGACAACTTAAATATTGGCATTACAAATGCAACAGCCGATAGGAGTCACAGTTTTCAGAGGTTAACAAAAACAAATACAGTAGAGACTATGAAGTGGAAAGTAATTGTAGATTACTAAAGAGATATGTCTAAAATTAGGATTTGAATTTAGAAAAATAAATTTGAACTGGTCATTATTCTACTTCTAGGCAATCACAGTCTAATAGATTTTTTACTCAAACTTAAGAGATTATAAACATTGTTGTGTGATCCCAATTTAAGTTTTGAACTTGATAACAATTTATGGAACCTTAATTACTGTAAAATGCAGGTTTAATAAGCTAACCTAAGTCATGGAAACTGTGTTTATATTGATTCATCATAATTTCAAAAGAGAAAAGGAATTCTAATGAACATCTTCCTTATATAAGAACCTATACGAAACCTTCTCCATAGGCAGTGCCACCTGTATACAAGCTCAATTCATGGAATGCAGCTGGCAGAGATAAGAAAATCCGCACCAGACTGAGGGGCAGGCGGCAGGCACTCCCCCATTTCAGCCTTTCGGGTGGCTCATCTGCATCAACTCATTGCTAGATTGCAAATTTTGGATTCCGGGTTTCGACGACAGTTCAAGGCAGCGGCTTATCGGCTCTCCTTCTTCTCGAGAGTGACTCTTATCAATGGCAAGTATTACTTGCATTATGCGGATCGCTGACATTTTATAAATTAAACCCAAGGAGGCATGGAAATGAATGGCCTGCGATTTGTACTCACCTCGCGAGCCCAGTACCACCACTTTGCCCTCAATTCCGCGCATCTCGCCGAGATTAACGGCTTAATCGCATTGCTGGGTGACGTTCTCTGTGGAATGATGTGTTGTTTGCTCGACTCTGTTGTTGTTATTGGCTAATAAGGCCACTGGCTGAATTTTGTAGGTCGAATTGAGCCAGTAATTGTGTTTTTACAGGGCCCTCTGGCTACGGATCCTCGGTCACAACTGAATTTATCACTCTCGGTGGGGACTTTGGGACGGGCGCCTCGATTAAACGCGCTCTGTCAGCAGCAAAGATAAAAGATTTAATAAATTTTAAGACTTGTTGTTATTGTTCGTCGTTATACACAAACAGCTGATTACCAGGGCAGCATTCGCGTGAGTCACTAGAGCGATAGTTGGTTGTGACGATAGTTAGGTCACGGAATCGGTTTTGTAGAAAAAAATATCGTTTGAAAGTACAGTAAACTTGTATATATAATTCAGAGAAAATTTATTAATGAACTTATGAACTTATTTATCCAAAACTAACAAAAGAAGTTACTACAAATAAACACAAATCGCTTGCTATATGCAATAATTTTAAACAAAATCAATATTTTGTAAGCCTGCAATATAATTGATCATTCAATATATGGAAATATTAATAAGTATTTTTTTGTATTGTAAATATATTACTTAATTTTCAATTGTAAATAAATTACATAAAATAAAAATACAAATCAACGCAGTAACGACCGTGATCACGGTTTTGTGACTGCCAGCCGATAGGAAAACTATCGGCCATCGCTGCTGGCATTCAGTGCTGCCAGTGGCTATTTAGTGGCTATTTCTAGCCACTTTTAAAAATATTTGCCACTTTTTTCTTTTTTAAATTTGCTATTAGCCAAACAAAGGTCCTTTTTAATTTATTTTTGATTAATTAATAAAATATAAGTACGATTAAATATAAGTATTATTGGATTGGTTTTCTTTGTTTTGTTGTATTTGGCAATTTTTAGCCATTTTTCTGGCTATTTTCAGAAAATTTTTAGCCACTTTCGCTTGGGAAAATCTGGCAGCACTGCTGGCATTTTCGTCACGCGTTAGCACCACCGCCAAAAACCAAGGCAGATGTTCATACGCCACAGCTAGCGATTTTAACAACAGTGTTTTAAAACTAGAATAAACTAAATTAAGGTGTTTTAAGTACACTATTTAAGATGAACTAGGCTCCGCCAAGGTCGCACGCACAACTGGACACTGAAGAGAGACTCGGAGCGTGCGACAAAAGGGCAGTAAATGCCTCTAAAACCCGGCGGTCTACGCGCGTTTTTCGCTTGGGCGGCTTAGTTTTCCCCCCACCTGGGAAAAGTGCCACATTTCCAAAAGGTAAATGCACTTTCATCAAGATTGATGCGCTTGAGATAAGGAAATCGTCAGCGACTGACCTCTGTGGACTTTCGCTTTCGTTTTTCCGGAACTCCCGAGCGCAGCCAGTGCATTAAGAGTGAAACTATAGCGAGCCTGTACATAACGCCGCGTGCCTTAGCTAGCGGCTATAACTACAACAAAGAATCTATTTTTATTCAAAGAATGGCCACCAGCAACTCTGTAAGGAATAAAATAAACAACAGCTATGAATCGGAGCCTTCCACGGGAAGCGGGGTGAGATTAAGTGCAGTTTAAAATCCGTTTAAAATTATAAAAAGAATCTGTGCTTGCAGTCTTCGCTCAGTGAAAACAATGAGGGCCACATATCTGACGAGGAGCACTTGAATCTGCCGTATCTGATGAAACCGAAGCCACTGAGCGACGTCCGTACCACTCCAGAGACCACACCGAAGCCCGGCAGCCAGGAGTCCCAGTTCAAGGGCTTCGGCGACAGTCCCTATGGCCAGGTGAACAAGCGTTTGTATGGCTCCCAGCTGCAGAACCTGCAGCTGCCCGAGGTGGTGCCTCCTGCCGTCCGCGGTCCCTCGCCTGGGAAGATAGTCTTTCCCCGGTTCTACGACTCCCTGATCGAGGAGAACAGCTGCAATGCCGTGGACATGGCCGTGGTGTCGGTGGCCCTCACGACTACCACGACGGGCAGCCTCTCCTTCGATGGCAAAATCAAAAGTCTGACTGCCAAGCCGGAGGATCAGCCGGGTCCCTCCAATGCCAATGCCAATCCCCGGCTCTCCACCGTGCTGGAAACCTCGCTGAACACCTCGCAGCAAAAGTTCAACAACGAACGCTCGCCCGATCTCTTTGCCGACAGCGACGAGGATGGAGAGGATCAGGAGGAGAAAGCTGCACCGTCTACCCGGCTTGAGGACCTGCCCGAGGCCCTAGACGAGTCGCAGTGCACCAGCGATGTGCGTGGTCGCACGGAGTCCAGCTTCGTGGATGAGCAGACAATGGACCTCTCGGCCACCCAGTTAGCTGCCAACGATCCGCGCTCGCATTTCTTGGAGAACTGCCGGCGGGAGCGGGAACTTTACAGGCGGATACGACGCTGTCTGCAGGGCGTACGTCCGCCGCCCACAGTGACTAATCCGGAGGTGGATGTCATCAAAACGGTGCTCAGCATGAAGGCCAAGGTGCTCAACTTTCTGTCCAATGAGGCTCCAGCTTCGACGCAGGAGGAGAGTGTGGTTACTGAGAGCTCCTGCTCCCTGTTCCGTCCCACTCACAGTCTGCTGGAGGCCCAGAACATGGGCTGGCGGGAGGTCCTAGGCGTGAGGCAACATGGACTGAGGTGGGTCTTAAAGAACTTTAAGTTATTAATGCATATTTAAACTCTAAAATTAATTTATCTATAGTTACAACTTAAACAAGGCTGCCGAACAAAATGAATACCTCAGCATGTCCGTGGTGGATCGCTATGTGGGCGTGGAAACGGCCACCTCCTACATTCGTTCCCCCTCGAGTGCCAAGAAGCGGAACATGCGCATGAAGTGAGTAACAACTCTTTACTCCCAGAACAGGATACTTAATATCCCGAGAAATCTCCCCCAGAATGCTCACCCAGTCGCCTGGCAACCGCCTCAGCCACCTGGCCAAGCGCCGTGCCATATTCTCCTCGGCAAATCTGGCCACCAACTCCCAGAAGCTAAACAGTTCGATTGGACCACAGATACTGCTGGATAAGAAGTGAGTAGCCAAGTGATTATTATATTTTTTATAACTTTAATTTTTTCTCAATCCGAAACGTGTCGATCGCTCTTTTTTGCCAAACCAAAGTGACCGTATATTCGTTTCTTAAAAATCTAGCTGTATTCTATGCGTTAGGACTATTATCGATAATAGAGCTATAAAAACATCGATAGTGCCCTCGATATATATCGATACTATCGACAAAATAAAATGGGTTAAAAAAAATGTACTTTGCCTAAACAAACCAATTTAAATGGCATAGCTTATAAACGATTTAATGTATTAAACAAAAAAACAATTGAATTCAATAACATTACTGTCTATAGAATTGATATAGAGATAATTTTTGATATTAATGATAAAAAATTAATTTAAAATGCCTCGGTCCTATCTTAAGAATATAAGAATTTATGATTATATTTATTTTTATATTATATTGGCGAAAATTTTATACGAATTCACTGATTTGCTGCTAACGCGATGTATCGATGGTAGAAAAAACAATCGGTGGTGAGCACAGCATCATCGATAATATCGATAGTATCGTCGATAGTTTTACAGCTCTAGTCACTATAAATTAATCTAATTTGCGAAATCTAAATTTGCAGAAAGGCGCGCAACAAGCGCAAGGCCACGCCCAAGCGAAAGACGCCGGGCAGCAAGAAGAAAGGTAAGCCAGGCGATAAGATAGGCCATTGAATGGCGATATAATATCACTAATCACTAATTCCCCCAGCCCGCAAGACGCCCACCTCCTCCGCCCGCAAGCGCCTCTACCGCACCGATCTCATCAAGCCGGGTCCCTCGAGGGAAACCTCCAAGCGCGCCCTATTCCAGAGCCCAGCCAAGTCCCTCCAGCAGCAGCAGCAGCTGCTCCAGCCTCCCAAGCCTTTGTTCAAGCCGGAGATTGCAAACCGTGTGGAGCGTTCGAAGCGGGCTCTCTTCTCGCCGGACCACCAGGGCGGCCATCAGTTGGAGTCGCTGCTGAAGCGTAAGCGCAATGCCTGCGAGGACGAGGACTCCGCGGACATGGCCAGCCAGAGCAGCAAGCTCTTCCGTGCCGAGAGCAGTGGACCCAGCGGGTTGACGCCGCGCGCCCTCAAGATCAAGAGTCAGAGCTTCTGCATTGGAGCGGGTTCCTCCACGGCAGGTGTCCAGCAGAAGCAGCTCCTAGCAGTAGCAGCAGCCGGCTCCGCGGGTCAGGCGAGACTTAGTCTGGGTCTCAGCGGCAGCAGCAGCAGTCTGGCCAACAGCTCCTTTGCCGGAGGAACGCCGCTGGCCAACAAGCTGCAACGAGCCCACTCGGAGATGAGCGCCACGCCCAGCAGCAGCATGACGGATAACCAGAGAAAGGTAAGACTAATAGCCTTGTTCCACTGCTACATTCAGCTCCATTCTCGGAATGGTCCATTATTTTACATGGGGTTCAAAATCGACAGACTATCCGTTCACCATTCACCCCGAAGGTTTCTAAACATGCTAAAAAAATACCGAAAAATATCGATTAACATGCGATATTTCTTAAGTTCCTTCCCTAAACCTTTCTTCCCGTCCCTAATTTCTAATTGTTCGTCAAATTATGAATATTTTTGCAGCGCAGCATTTTGTTATCGCCACTGCATAATGCGATTTCCGAATGTGTCACACATTTCATATCTTTTTCACATTTTTATTTCCTCAGAAACTCCTTTGGGCCGTCTCGCAGGCCCTGCAGGAGCGCAAGATCACAGCGAAGCACGAGCAATTCCGCCAGCATGCGGCGGATCTCACGCGCATTGTGAAGCGCATCTTCCAGGAATTCTACCTGGGACACACCACCAGCAACAGCGAGACGCTGCTAAGGTGGGTTTTCCCTTTTCCTATGACTTCCCTTCATTGCAACTTTATTCTTCTCTGACCCAGGCTGGCCAAGAAGTTCGCCTTCAGCGTAATTGGTGGCAAGAGTGCGGACGATGTCTACCTGCAGGCGCGCAGCCAGGAGAGCGAGGCCAAGCGACTGTCGAGCACACGCCTCTCCGGCTACATTGGCCCCGAAGAGTTTGCCCAGCGGAAGCTGCTTCTCTCCCAAACATCCTCCGGAGTGGGCACACTAGCTGGTTCGACGCGTTCCCTGCACAACCTCTTTGGCAGCGAGAACTCCATAGATTCGTTTGGCTTGAGCCAGATGAGCAGCCAGCCCGGCGGGGACACGCAATCGAGCCTGGTGGACCGCATCTCGGAGGATCTGTTCTGCAGGGAACGACAGCCCATAAGGCCGAATCCCACGCTGCAGAACAGCTCGTCGAAGAGCAACCTGGGTGGGCTGGCGCTGCGCGAGAACGTGGACGGTGAGCTGCGACGGTCGGCGCAGAAGAACTTTACGGGCAAGGACCAGCAGAACATCAGTCCCTACTACGGAGGCAACGGAAGCAACGGCTCGGCCCGGAAGTTCCAAGTGCCTGCGAGCAGCAGCAACAATTCGGGAGGAAAGGCGAAAAGACAGATATCCTTTGACTGCTAGGAGATTAGGAGACCAACTTAATCATGATATTTGCCCCGTTTTTTGTTTTTTTCTATTATTTTTTTGGTTGTTGTAGCTTAATTTATTTAATCTATCTTGAAAAAATCTAAAAAAAGGCAGACAACCGCCTAAAGATAGGATAAACTGTAGCAGGCCAATTAATTTAAGTATGATCTCTCTTGAGAGAGAGAGGCCTTAATTGGCCTGCTACAAACCATATGTAAAGTGCATCCTGTATGGATCTTTCAGATCGCCTTCCCTCCGGACTCCACAACACACTTTTAGTTACAATTCAACTAAGATCTATATGGGACTCAAGCTCTCACTGTATGCAATATTTTCCACTGAAGTTTAGACGTAGAATGAAACAGTTTTGTGCTTAACAAATGTAAAATTACAAACTGCAACTGAAATTAAGCTGAAATCGAGTAATTGTAAGATTGTAAAGTGAAATTTAGCCTAATAAAAGCCTGCCCCAAGTCAATAGTAACCGCTGCGATGTACATAGCGTCGCACCAGCCAGAAGGAGACTATGTGGAAGATGACGGCCACCACCAGCAGGCTGAAGCAGTCCAGCCAGTAGGTGTAGTCCGCAGTGCGATAAGAGCCCTGCTGCAGCACCTCCAGGCCGGTCTTGATGCAGGGATGATCTTCGTTGGTAGGGCAGTCTGTAATGGTTATTTTATTATTTATAATTTCTTTAAGTCAGTAGGACCGTACGGACCGCTGCTTTAAATCCCTCTTCACTCACCTATATTATCAATGTCAATCCAGAAGTTGTACATTAGCGCCTCGTTGGAGTAAAAGAACAGGGAAAGATACTTCAAGCCCGGCACCGTGTCCACATTCATGTAGGTTCCTCCGAATATCAGGAATATCAAGTCGAAGGGCGCCGCACACTCCGAGGCCATTTTATCCGTTTCAAACAGGCTGGACAGGAAGACCCCGTAGCCCACAGCTGCCACCGCGGACAGACTCATCAGGAAGCCCATTGTGAAGTACAGCAGGAAGCCGCGGGTGTAGTAAATGGAGGCATAAATCACCGAGAGGAAGACGTAGGCCTTGAAGAAGGCCACGGGAACGAAGGAGAGCACCAAGGCCACATAGTAGGCGGAGAGGCTGTAGGTGCCCTCGCCCACCTCTCGTCGGATGATGGGCAAGGCAGCGGGAAAGATGTAGGTGACGCCGTAGCTGGTAGAAGAGATTCCTTGGTGAGTTGCTCCTTTAAGTTAAAAGAAGGACCTCACCTGAAAGTAAAGATCATTTCGTTGCTCAGCATGAAGATGGAGCCGCCCACGTCTTGAACTGTGCGCTGTGTGAGGCCACCAATGCCGGAGTACATGAGGGACAGGGTTACTGCGGTGATCTGGGAATAGGAAGGATAATACAGATATGAAGGATAAAGAGGGTATTATTATCTTACCATAAAAAAACCAAAGGCTATGAGGGCACTCTTGATATTCCTTAGATCTTCCGTCATGAAGCGAACCATTAACAGGTAGACCTGATAGACCCAGCGTATCTTCTTGCTAAAGGAATACAATAGATTATATGAAATATCCTTGTATATATTTCCCTGATCCCTTACAAATTCTGCACATGCTTCAGGTAATCCCCACTGTAACTTCTGGCCAGCAGCCAGCTTCCTGTATACAGGCCATCCGTCTCGTGCTCGTACTTGGCCCGGAGCACAGCTCCAGCATTCTCCTTGCCAGCCTTATCCGCCAGGGTTTTCAGGTAAAAGTCCGCTGGATTGCAGTTCAGAGGGAGTTCATAGCCCAGGCTGCAAAAGGGAGTTAGAAACTCCTTAAAAGGACACTCCCAACCTAGTACTTACTCCGTGAAAAACTTTGCTGCCTGCTCCGTGCGTCCCTGGTACACGATCCTCCCGCCATCCATCAGGATAATGTGCGTAAAAAGCTCGAATATATCCGACGTGGGCTGGTGGATGGAGCATATGGCCGCCTTCTTGTGCGTCCCATTGGGACTGTTGTTGAGGATGCCCAGCGTGGGCAGCTCCCGCATGGCCTGCAGCAGGCTCTCGTGGGACTCACCCACCACCTCCATTTCGATGGACTTGCTCCCACTGCCACTGGCACTGCTCTCGCCACTCGGCGTCTCGAAGGAGTCCTCGCCATAGACCTGGTTCAGCGAGTGCTTGGCAATGCGCCGCCTGGTGCACAGATGCCTCAGTGTCTTGATCACCGAGTAGGCACTGAAGCTGTCCAGACCCGTGGTGGGTTCATCGCAGAACAGGAAGATCGGGTCGGTGATCAGCTCCTCGGCCAGGCTCAGTCGCTTTCTCTCTCCTCCCGACAGCTGCTGGATGCGGGTGTGAGCCGAGTCCCTTAGACCCACCGCCAAAAGGAGATCCGCCACCCTCTGGCGCTTCTCCAACTTGGTGGTGCGACGGTGCATCTTGAAGTGGGACTGGCGGGAACAGGTTACTAGGGTTATTAAGGAGGAGCTGGGGCAGGACCCACCATGAAGTACAGATGCTCGTAGGCCGTAAACGTCTTCACGTTGATCTCGAACTGCGGCAGAAAGCTGGAGATGCGCGTCATCTGATTCCGCTCCATGGCCATGCCGTTCAAAACCACATCCCCGGTCAGGTTACCGCGCAGCCGTTGCGAAATTGCCGCCAGCAACGTGGTCTTGCCCGCTCCGGATCCGCCCAAGATGGCGATGAGGTCGCCGGTCTTCATGTGCCCGCTGGCTGCAAGTCGAGAGGCAACCGCAAGTCAGTCCCATTCCCACACGGGCCCACATCCGGAGCATTGACTCACCGTCTTGGAGGATGCACAGCTCCCGCTTCTTGCGGCACTCGTTCCAGAAGCTGTAGTTGCTCTGCTCCTGGGCAGGCACATAGTAGTTGAGCTGCTTCCACTCGAGGCACAGCGAGGGACCGCCCTGGCCCCCCGAGTTTCCAGATTCCGGCATGCTGCCCGCCGCCGGTTCAATCACCTCCGAGGAACTCTGGGAATTCAAGCTAATCCCCGTCAGGCTTATCTTATCAGAGGGTTCTCCGCCGCCGCCTACAATGTATTTGCATATCTGCCTGGGATCTGGTTGTGGGAGAAGCCCTAAATCTGTCTCCGGCAGAGACAATGACGACGACGACGACTGTTCGCGTTGAAGACCGACCCGCAACTGAGCGGAGTCGATGCCAGCGACATGGTTTTCTACCCCCAATGGTGCCACATCCCCCGCCCATTGCCCACCGCCTCCCTCCGAGTAACATTAAACTTTTGACCGCATTTGGGTTGCCGGCTAATTGTCGCTTATCAATTCACATAGTCAAACGGCGGCAGTTCCGCGGTGTCGGCCAAAGAGAGGCGCTCGCCGAGATGTCGTCGTGGCTCTGGCTCTTTGCGGTTACCTCTTCGACGCCAGAGCCACCGCACATGGCCGGCGACCATGCGGAGCACAGTGAAGGCGTCCAGCAGCATGTTGTAGATTATCACGTGGCCCATCTCCACCAGACCCATCACGCTGACGCCCACAAAAAGGGCCAGGACTCCACCAAAGGATACTGTTTAAAAATTAAATAATAAATAATTTTACCTATTAAGTTACCAAGGTAAGACCCACCCACTAAATCCTCAAAGCTGTAGACCACATCTCGTCGCATCCGCACCTTGGGCGGAATCAAATCCCAGCGAAAACTGGAGGTGGCCGTCTCACTGCTGGTCACCTCCTCGTTGTTCTTGACTCCCCAGGAGCTCTTCTTCACCGTCTGCATGGTGTACTCGATCTCCGTGCAGGTGGAGGGACACTTGCAGATGTGCAGAGCCCAGATGGGCCACTTAAAGTCCAGCAGGCACTCGAAGCCAGCCGGATTACAGCTGGGTCCCTCCACATACGGGTAAAAGAAAGGCACACAGTTGCACATCTCCAGGGCCATGACAGCACGGCAACGGGCCAGGCACAGGGATTTGCTGTAGATCTAAAGGGAAAATGGGAATTTATAATATAGGAAAAGATATTACGAAAAAAAATACTTGGAATTATATAGATAAAAATATATTCAAATAGGATTAAGAGAAGATTTGGTAAGATTTGGTCCTTCGAGCCGGATCTATCCTGATTCATGTCTTAGAGGGACGCATTTGTAATCAAACCTATATAAAATAAGAAAAGATATTAAGGAAAGAAGTTCTTGGTTTTATTTTATAAATGAAAATAGGAATAAGAGAACTGTAACTCTTTAAGATTTGCTCCCTCGAGCCGGATCTAGCCTGATTCAGGTCTTAGAGGGGGCGGATTTGTAGTCAAAAAATAATAAATAATAGGCACTCTCTTGATGCTAACAGAATAAAGAAAAAGTTAATCTAAAAATCACGTGTTGAGATTAATTATCTCTTATTTTCAAAATGCATTCAAGTTTCTGTCTAGAACCTGAGTTCCTTGCACTGATAACCTTATCAGGTGTGGTTTTCATCTTATTATTTTTTACTAGACAAATTTGTTTATGCGCCGAACCGAAACGCAGGGCAACGCCTCCGTCAACCAAGCATCTTGGTCAGAGATAAGCCAGAGATAGATAGATACCTTCAGGTTGGACGTCTCCTCATTGTTGAACACACACTTGCGCTGCGCCACACTCAGCTCGCGTAGGTTTTTCGATGCCCTGGAGATTGGGGAGTAAATAAATATAAACAAATCTCTTTATTAGTGTCTGGAGCGGATGGGGTAGTCCGGTCTACTTACACCGTTTCCAGCACCTTGAACGAAGCGGTTATCTCGTCGGATTTGTGCAGCGCCACAATGTTCGCCTCTGTGGCGGACACCTCAAATGGCGAGTGGACGTCCAGCTGCAAGGTTGACACGGTTCAGTAAGATTCTAGAGTTGAATGGCGGCCACTGTGCATCGCTTACCACGCCCGTGCTCTCATAGAGATCCATGCGGATGTAGCACTGCTGTTTGCCATACTGGCAGGACAGGGGCTGGGGCATCAGCTCATAGGCCACGGGTCTGGAAAGGATTAAAAATTAAATAATAACCCCTAATTAAGGAATCCAGTACCCACTGTCCGCTTAACACCGTGGACATGGGCGAGTTAATGGCATAGCAGGAGCCTCGCTCCGTCATCACCATCTGGACGTGGACCTGGAAGCTGGAGTCAAAGCTGCTGATGACCTGCTCGAAGGGTCTGTCCACCCGCTGGATCATCTCGTACAGATCGATCTGGTCGAATCTCTCGTCCTCCGCGAACTTGGCCAGCTCCGCATAGTTGCCCGCCGTGGCATTGACCACCGCGTACAGAAAGTCCATGAAGTAGAAGTAGTCCTCGTCGATGATGGACACATTCCACACCTCCTGTATGTACTCGTTGGCCTTGAATGAGTCTATGTGGTCGTAGTAGCACAGCGTGACCGCCGGCAGGGATCCGTTCCAGCCACGATAGTCGCGGTCCACCGAGATCACCGTGGGTGAGCTGAAGTACCGCTCCAGCTGGAGGCGACTTAGCACCAGGGCAGTGATCACGCTGCTAATCACTATGGCCAGCCAGAAGAGGCGTTCCAGGAGGTGAATCCCTCGATTGACGCACAAACTTATGGCCAGGAGTCCCGTCTCAGCTCCGGCCTCGGCCACCACATCTCTCAGGCGGCCAGCGTAGCGCCTGCAGCCAACTAGGATTAGTCGGAGGATAGCTAGCAGGCCACGAAGGATCCTGACTGAGATTTCCTTGAACCAGAGGCACAGTCTTCGTCTGTCCATTGCGAGCGAGTAAATGGGAATGCTTTCGAGTTCGTGCTTTTATTCTTACGGACAATTACCCATTAGAGTCATATTTTTCCATCATCGTTTATCGAGGTGGGTAACAAAAGGCCACCAGGATTACGATTATTTATCAGGATCAAAAGGAACAAAGGGCTTTTCTTGATATATAAATAGCTCATAATAAGGCTATGACCGAAATATAAAGACTGTGAGGCTGTGAGAGAATTATGGGGTTCGGAAATTGAGAATCCGCGTGCTCAAATTCGTACTATTCTTATTTGAAGTACGGATCGTTCTTAAATGAAGTAAATTTTGCACTTTCCTTGAGCATAAAATGTTTTTAAAAACGTAATTAAATACTTAATATTTGTATTCATATTCTTAAAAATTGCACTTGAACTAAGTACAAAACCACATATAATTAAGTAAAAAAGATCTCAGTAGTTATTTAAGTACGTTTTTACTTACTTTAAGTCAAAATTTTCTTAAAAATTCTCTCTGTGTAGATATCAAAACTTAAGGGAATAAAGAGAGTTTTATATTTTCTAGTCTTATTGAACAATTTTTATTATAACTCATTTTTATTTTATTTTTCATGCAGTAAAAGTTATAATATGATATATTTTACAGGTAATTCTTAAATATAAAGCCAACTCGACTTGTTAAGGGCCACACCCATTAGAGACTTATTGCCCAGTCCGATTTGTATGAGGAAAATGACAATGGCCATCAATACACCGAAAAACTGTCAACAAACAAAGGAAAATACTTTAATTGTTCCAATTCGAACAAAAAAAAGGTAATAAAGGGTTAATTGGGGGACTCCCCACTCACTTACCCCGCCCAAAGCTAATGTATCCAGTGGCATAATGCCACAAGCCTCCGGGGGTTGGGCCAGACTAGTCTGGAGCTGCAGGAGGAATCGATTAATGGTTCGCTCCAAGTGGAAGCTACAGACCTCCAGTTCATTGAGTAATTGGAAAAGCTGGCATTTCTGCGAAGAAAGAAAACCTTACCCAAATATATATTATAATAATTTAGAAGACTTAATTACCTTCTCCAAGATCTCCTCGTTGACTGCCATGATGAACCAAATGCGCCCTCCGTGCATGAGCAACCAGAGCAGACGATAGATAAGCAGCCAGATCTCTCCCCACTGGGGATTCTCAAAGAAGTTGAAGACCAGGTAGAGCTCCATACAGAAACTAGCCAGGGAGTTGGCAAAGTTCAAGAGCAAGAAGATGCCAAACCGGGACAAGAGTTTCTTGTGAAGCAGATCCAAGTGGTTGCAGGTGGAGCGCATCTCCTCCAGCAGTGCAGAGTAACCACCACCGGCGTCCACTAGAGCTGCAAAGGCGGACTCATATCGAGCATCCAATTTGGTTATTCCCATTGGCGCTCTCTGCTGCAGCTTCAGCTCATCCAGACGTCTCCTAATCTGGTCCAAGAGAAGCCACAGAAAGTGTAAGGGAAGGCCGTACTGGAGCACTCCCAGGGTCATCATCAAGCCAGGCAGATTGTAGACACTATTACTGATCCAGGTGGTCCAGAACTCAAAGTTGCACGTGACAATGTCCACCACAGCACATAATCCATGGAAAATTAAAGAGGTAACCATTAGCTGCAGTGTCCTGCGATCATGTCTCCTGTAAATATAACGAACTGCCTTGGCATCCAGTCTCTGGATTAGCCGATGAATCTCAAACTCCACTTCCTGCAGGCCAGAAGGGTTTACTATAGCATGATAAGCCAGGAAGCCGATGACGGACATGTTTCCCGGGAACTCCAATAAATAGAGTATCTTCTCAATGGTCGCCATCTCTCCCTTGAACTCCACACATCTCCTGATACTGTTGGTCCAAATGTATATTAGTAAGAACAGGCACCAGAGGGAGTGAATCCAGCGAAGGATGCCCCTTCTGCCACTGGGGGATATACCCAGGATTCGGTTGAGGGTTAGCAGCAGCTCCGAAGTGTTCATCTTCGAGTGGTTTCGGCTAATGAAGGGGAAAGCTGGTTTAAGGACTTTTCTTTAATTGATTTGATTAATGGATGTGGTCTGGAGGTCTTGACAGGCATAAATGATGGTGTATGAGTATAGTTAAGTTTAGTTCTCATCATGTGGAGTCCGAAGAAAGTACCAGGAAGGCGGCAGAAGCTCAAAGCTTGGTTAAAAGAAGGGTAGATTGGGATTTACAAGAATATATTTCATTAAAGAAACCTAAATATTCCTTCTTAATAACAGGAATCTCTCACACCATCATCGATATGCTGAAAGATACCGACAGCTCCATAAGAACCTGCATTGCCTCCTGGTAATTTCCGTCTTGGCCAACACCGCCCCCATATCCATTCTCCCAGGCTGTTCCAATAGATTCCATCGAATCCTCCACCTGTGCTGGATGATCATCTGGTATGGCTGCTTCGCCTTTGCCTCCTACTGGGAGTTCATGCACATAACCATCCAAAGGGCTTCCCTTGATCGCTACTTAAATGCCATAGAATCCGGAGTTTATGTAATTCACATCTTTGTCATCATGCTCTTCACCTGGCACTGGAGGAACTGGCTACCAAATGTGTTCAAAGAGTTTATAAAATCGGACCTGGAGAGAGATTATATCATTGATCGCCAGAGAAGTCGGAGGTTTGTGGGACTGCAACTGTTTCTGGTTGGAATTTTCACCTGCCTTGCCTTTGGCATTGATATCTGGAGCCAGAAATGTGTGATTTACAAGTCTATACTGAGTATCATTAGCTATGTGATGCCGAATATCGTCAGCAGCTTATCCTTTGTTCACTATTACCTTTTGCTCCAAGGAATTGCCTGGCGCCAGAGGAAGGTCACCGAGAACCTCGAGCACGAATTATGTAACTTAATAAACCCTCGAAGATCAGAGGTTCAGAAATTCCGCCTTCAACAAGCGCAGTTGACGCACTTCACCCGGCTGGTTAACTGCACTTTCCAGTGGTCCATTGTCCTCCTCTTCGTGGGCTGTTTCCTTAACTTTAACTTGGTTTTATTTCTGGTTTACCAGAGTGTTGAGAATCCCGATATGGCCGACTGGGCCAAGTGGTTCTATATGCTCCTCTGGCTGGCCATGCACTTGGGCAAGTTGTTCAGTATCCTTCATTTCAACCAGAAGGTTCAGGATGAGGTGAGTTTGATACTTGTTAAGCTAGAAGGCGTATTAATAGTTTTTCTTATAGCAATCTAGATGTTTGGCCCTAGTAAATACCGTCTCTTTCTCAGATAGTGATCTTCAGGAGACCGTAAACCACTTTGTTCTTCAGTTGCAAACGGATGTGCGACAGCATGTGGTGGGAGGTGTCATTGTTTTGGATTTAAAGTTCTTGACAGCTGTAAGTTGTTGACATAAGATTGATGCTTTAGTTACTGAATAATGCCTTAATTTTCAGCTGCTCGTGGCCTCCGCAGACTTTTTTATCTTTCTGCTGCAATACGATGTCACCTACGAGGCTTTATCAAAGGCGGCTCAAGGAAATGTTACAACAACTTAATGGGAATTGATGTTAGGAACTCTACTAGAAGCTTTTATTATGTTGTTTTAAGTTTATTCAGTAGCTTTTGTTAACCTTCTACATATATTTATTAGTGTAGTTACTGTACTTCCTCAGCATTTTAAATAATTGCGCCCTGACAGCAATCGATGACATGCCTATCGATATCTACCAGGCAGCAGCTATAAAGAGCTAAATGTCAATAGAAAAACGCTAGATCTAGTGGGGAAAATAGCTATATTGCCAAAACTTATACCTTGTTGTATTCTTTTTGCACGCCAAATAACTTTAATTACGCTAACCATGTGCGACGTTGCAACTGTGCAGAAGATTGCCCATTGCCTGGGCGTGAATCCCGGCAAGGTGCATCTGAACGAGGAGCAGGTAAGCGCCTTGGCATTAACCCCTAAAAACGGATGATTCTCATGTCCGCGCATCAATTTATTTTCTATTGTGAAGGTCGTAACGCGCACCAGTGGCCAGAAGAGCAGCGTGGCGGGATTCGCCACTATCCTGGAGAGCCTGGCCAAGGAGTCCAAGTCGGAGACGGCCCAGAACAGCAAGGCATCTCGGGAGGTGGAGGCTCAGGTGTACCAGTGGATAGAGTTCTCCGTTCTCTACGTGGCGCCCGGCTCCAAGGACAAGTACGTGTCCAAGCAGCTCCTGAATGACTTCAACAAGCTCTTTGCCAGCAAATCCTATTTGGTGGGGCACTTCATCACGCTGGCGGATCTGGCTGTGTACTATGCCATCTACGATCTTGTGGTGAGTTGGAAGGGGATTTCTTAAGCCCATAGGATCTTGGGTGTGTAAACACCTCATTTTGTATTACACGGTCACCATAGTGACCAGTTGTTATCGAAAAAAGTCCTTACGTATAGAATTAAGCTAGATTTTAAAGAAAAGAATATACGGTCCCTTTGGTTTGGCGAATAAGAACGATCAGCACGTGAAAAATGGAGAAAAAACGGAATCATTAGATAGAAATAAAAGCCTGGGAGTTTTCAGCTGTAATATTACTTAGTTCAACTCTTCTTCTTTTTCTTCCAGAAATCCCTTTCCCCCGTGGACAAGGAGGCCTACCTCAACCTTTCCCGCTGGTTCGATCATCTCCAGAACCGACCCGACGTCCATCAGGGCGAACCGCTGCTGAACTTCACCACCATCTACCTGCACGGCTGGGCCACGGGCACTCACATCTAAGTTTGCATTCATGAGACACTTAAGTTATTTATTTCTATTGCATTTCTCACAATGTATGCTTTTTGTGTGTGATTATCATTTAATGCCAATGAGAGAGAGTTCGAGTTTAGCGTTGGAATATGAAATATCGTTACGAGTTGTTCTCTTGATAATCGGATCTCAGCCGTGGTAGCTCCGAATCACGTGCCCTTGCGGTGCGTCGTCGTCGGCGTGTAGCAGCGACTCCTGCTCCGCCAACATCAGTTCGCTTGGACTTCGCGCGGCGAGCTGATGGAGTTGCCCATGTCCGAGGGCTCCGTGCACTTCCACAGGCCGTAGGTCTTGCCCACAGTGGTCTGCCACAGCCGCAGAGTGCCGTCCTCGGAGCCGCTGGCATAGAGCTCGCCGTCGGGGCTGAATTTCACACTGTGCACGGGTCCAAAGTGGCCCTTGAAGGATTCTGTGGGGCAATACATTAGCTTTTAGGGTTTAAGATCGTGGAGGTTCCTTACCAATTTCGTTTCCTGTTATATAATCGAACTTGTACATCTTAAAGTCCTCGCCGCCGCACACAAAGACATGCTTGTCCGGATGCAAACTGGCCGACGAGACATTCGTCGGCACTTTCACCTCCTTGAGCTTCTTCAGCGTGTCAATCTCCCAGAAGCTGATGGACGACCCGTGGGCTATGGTCAGTATGTGGTTGTCGCGCGAGATCTCCAGGCTGTTCGGATTGCTGGGGAACTGCAGACGCTGCACCTCGATGCCCGTCATGCGATCCCACAGCCGCACAGTCTTATCCTCGGCCGCCGAGATGATGCACTTGTCGCCGCGACAGAAGAGGGCCCGCTTGATGGCACCCCCGTGGCCGGCATACTCCTCTGGCTGAGCCTCCGGTTGCTCCAGATTGAAGACCCTCACCAGCTTCTCGTTGCTGCCGGTCACTATGTTCTCGGAGTCCGCATCGAAGGCCACGCTCTTGACGATGTGCTTGTGCTGGAAGCTGTGGATCTCGGCCCCGCTCACCGCATTCCACACCTTGCCGGTGAAGTCCGCCGCCCCGGAGGCGGCTAGGGTGGCGTTCCGGTTAAGGGTGGCATTCCACACGGCGCCCTTGTGTCCCTCGAAGGTGCCCACCCAATCGCCGGTGTCGCCGTGCCGCAGCATGGGACTGCCATCTGCAAGGGATCCAAAAAAGAGAATTCTCAATGGGGACTCGCATTCACTCGGCGGAGGCACTGGCGGAGAGCGTGCGTGCATAAATTAACGAACGGAAGCCACCTTGACTCAATGCCTGCCGCCAAGGCCAACGACCTGGTCATGCAAGCGAGCGAGCGCGCTCCCCAAGTTCACGTCACTTCCACTGCATCCGACTGGCGGGATCGGCGGGCAGGGTAGCGGGTAGCCGTCTGGCAGGGACGCGACTTGTTAGTTCGATCAGAGCCACATTTATTCGAAATGTAAGTGGTTATCAGTTTGCCATTATACATTTTTAATGAGTCGCGAGATTGATAAACTGGGCAGGTGGACAGGAGTATAGGGTTTGATTCATCTAATGATTTTTAGAGCTAATGGGACTTTCCTCCCATTTATTCTAAAATCATTAATTATTTCAGGGTTCTTCCTTGCTTAGCTATGGAAATCTTTTAGATTCTCTAACAATTTTAGAGGAGTTTATACAGTTTAATGTTCATACATTTGCTTTGCAATATGCAAGCCATTTTCTAAATGCAGTAATAAAACCTAGCTTTCAGCAAAGTTCCCAGCCAAGTAATGCTATATTTTTCCAATAGATAATTTCAATAGATGTTTGAAACTATAAAATGATTCAAAAGCACAATAAATTTAAAAAACACCTATTAATCTATAAAAATAAATATTGTTTTAAATGCTCTGCCTAAACAATGAAGTCTGGATTCCACGGATGTTAGGTAAGAAGAGAAGGCATAGAAAATCTCAATAAATAAAAGTTCAACCCTCTCAACATAAGATACCCCCTGGAAAGTGTATCCACTGACTGATCAGACATTCTCCTCCCAGAGGTGACTTTCCTCCTCTCCCGACGACAGCCCCCGATCGGACAGCTGCTGCCTGTCTGCCTGCATATTTACAGCATATAAATATAGAAGTTTCAAGGCGCTTCCTGACACCGAGATCGCGAGCAAACAACGAGCAAAGTTTCGAAAAGTTGCTCAACAAGGGGAAGCCAGTAACGTTAAAAGGCGATAACGAATTTAACTTGAACTTGCAATGGGAACTGGCGCGCGCTTTTTCCGCATAAATGCAACACTTGGCGAAAGCTACAAATGCAAAGCACACACAGACACCAAGTATACGAAATGGCAATAGCAATCGCATCGACTAGCTGACACCTCAAGGCAAAGAACGCGAAATTTGTAGCATGCGAGTAGTGGCGGGAAAAGGGTTCGCAGCAAACAGGTTTCGCTCGCGATGAATGACTTTGCATTTGGGTCAAGGCAACGCGCGCAGGCTAGACGGAGCTAAATCGTGTTTGTTGTTCGCCAGTTATAGTACATATTGTACATATGTTTATGTTTCGCCGATAGCTGATGCAGCATCTTTTCCACGAAAGCGAACAAAAAAAACAATGGAAGAACCTTGATCATTAAACATATTAATTTCTAAACATTTTTAGGATTATTTCTGAGAGAATTGTGATTTTCTTAGCTTCTTAACTTATCTAAAATATAAGGAACCATTGACTAACATTTATCAAAGATGACTAAGAGCCTTGTTTTTAAAGAGATTCGATTTTAAAGAAATTTACAGTATCCAGAAAGCATAAACTCAAGAGCATATTCGGGATATATAGAATATTTGATGTATATACTAGGTAGGTAGTTGTACTAATTGATAATGTTCGATAGAAAAAACTTTAAAAAATGTTGCTCCTAAGAAATTACAAACTATTTAGAAATTATTTTAACAATTTCCTCGTGTGTTACAACTTGTAGAGACTGGAAATATTTCTAGATTTTCTAATAGGAAATTGTTAATAGTCATCCGAAACAAAGAAGTTAAAATTTCATTCGAAGGTTTTTATCATATAAATATTAAAGTTATACTTTCAGATCCCAGTTATCTATTAATATTGCTATAAGAACTGATTCAACTTAAGGATGGGACGAAAGAATATCAAATTATGCTACTGTTGCCCTTAAAACCTTCAAAAGACCTTTGGAACTTTAAATCACAAAGATATTTTAGCTAAAATATTTTATACCGGAATGATAACATTTTTGCCTCGAATTTAAGCCACCACAACCACTGTGCGGCGGCGGACGATGACTATTTATAGCTCGGCAAGGACGCCAAATTGCATGAGATTTTTACGCGACTTTTACCTTTGCACGCCGAGATGAGAAAGTAGCCGCTGTCGACGATGTCGCTAAAGTCCAGATGGACCACAGGTCGCGTGTGTCCGCTGCAGGTGAGCGGGATCTGTCGCAAGTTGTTGGCAGCCATTGTAGCGAGTCTCTGTTCCTGTGGCAGTTACTGTTCCTGTGAATTCCTGGTGCACTCCTCTTCCGCCGTAATACTTGGTTGTGCTGGCCGCTTCTGGTGGTCGTATTGTCTAGTGAGAATGCTGCAAACTCTGCACTTAATGGCTAAGAGAGCGGTTTCTGGGGAATTGTGATTGCTTTGTACTTCGATTGCCGCTGGTTTCGTCTAATTAACACCGCTTCACTGCCGTTCGTTCGATCTACGATTCTCCCGTTCCTTGCTGATAGTCGCGTTGGTGTTCGCTGGTGCCAGTGTGTATTTACAATTTGTTTTATTTTGCTTTATTTATCAACAAGGGGGAAAATAATTACGCGACACGTTGTTGTTGTCGATGGACGATTGGTGGCCGACTCCAGTCTCGATAGGAATCCTCGCACTGCCCTATCGATGGCGGTGGCCGCGTGAGTCGATTGTTGCTAGAGGTGGGGCGGCGCTTGCTAACAGTGACTGCAGACATCGTTGGGGAAAATGTTTAAAAGTGGTCACGAAATATTATTAATAAATAAATAACATATTTAGATAAAAAAACAATAATGGTTTAAATTAGGTTTTACCAACTCAGGGCTTTAATAAACCATTGGCTTATTTGATTAAACCATCGCATTTTATAACATTTTTGTTGTTTTTTCTTTACATTTTCCTAATATAAATATTTAAACAGCAAGGTGTTTATTTAGCTTGGTCTAAGATTTTTAATTTACCTTGATCTCGATACAAAATCAACCACTAGTTACAATTATAATAAGGTAGTCTAATCAGCTGTGATGGGGACGATGTATGTATGTATTTTTAGCTAGAGATGCTAGAAATAATTTTTACAGCTCTGAATTAATTCCTTGCGAAATAATTTATCATTGCCGCTAATCTGTGACTTATTATTGATTTGTCCACTACTTGAGATTTATTGAAAACACATTTTGCAACTTTAGGGGGTTGAATTAACTGTATATTTGCATTTGTTTACATGTTTTTTGCATTTGTTGTTGCGATAACACAGCCTCGTCATCAGTATATCAAAAGTATCTTCCAAATAGATCAGCAGCAGCAGATCCAAGCCGAGTTAGCGAAGTCTCCTGGCCTCGCGTTCGGACTCCAGCAGGGTGAGAATGTCGCCCTCGCGCACGGGTCCCTTCACGTTTCGGATGATCTGGCGGTTCTGCTCGCCCAGAAACTCCACCTTGACCTGGGTACACTGGCCCTGGGAGCCGGTGCGGCCGAGGACTTTGATGACGCGAGCCCAAACCACTGGTTTGTCCATGATTATTCCAGATTCGTTGAAATTTTGTAGAGAAAATCAGAGAGAAAATTCACGTGCCAGATGCGCTTCAGTCGACAGAAAGGCAGTTTGAAGTTTTTCGCTAGGGAATCACGAAATAACGAAATATCGATGAGAAGTAACAACATATCGACCGCTGGCACATCCCTATTGAGCTGTCAAAATAGCAAATTTTCATTCGGGGCTTTGAATCGACTGAAAATATGTCAGCTATCCTAAATCACGCAATTCGTCGCCAATTCGGCGCTACCGCCGCCAGGAACATGTCCGGCACCGCTGCCACGGCCGGCGAGCATTCCGGTAAGTGTCCTTCCTGGAGCCCAATCGCCAAATTGCCCGGATTTTGTAAGGTTAAGGTTATGTAATTTGGCTGTTGGGCAAGACCGTTTGGGAGGTATCCTCTGGCAACATTTCTCTTATGTTCTTTGTCCCCGCAGGTGGCTACAAGGTGTGGAAGCGCCTGTCCTTCTTCGTGGCCGTTCCCGCCGTCGGTCTGTGCATGCTGAATGCCTACCTGAAGCACCAGGAAGAGCACGACCACCCCCGTCAGGAGTTCGTCAAGTACGACTACCTGCGTCGCCGTGAGAAGCGCTTCCCCTGGGGCGAGGGCAACAAGAGCCTGTTCCACAACCCCCATACCAACCCCCTGCCCGATGGCTATGAGCACTAGATGGCCACCGATTCCGTTGAGAGGGTAATGCAGTTGTTTGGTAATGGCAGACCCACCCGGGGCTCCTGTATGTAATCGTTATTGTAAACAGAACTTTAGGCGGAAATACACAGAAACACACACAGTAAAACCAAGACAAAGAACTCTAGTTGGCGCTTGAATAAAGATCGAAATTAGAGCGAGTGAAAGATCCAGAGTGTGCAGTGATGTGGGAAGGTTAATAGGTCTGAAAAGAGAGCTCAAAGTGGGGGTTCTTTGGAGATTATTTTGTGAATATAAAAGTTTTAATTCAAGATTTTAACCCCCAAAAAATAGAGCTGTAAAAACATCGAAAGTGCCCTCACTCGATATTTTAGAGTGATAGTCCAAACCATCGATACTATCGACAAAATAAAATGTGTTTAAAATTTACTTTGCTTAAACAAAGCAATTTAAATGGCATAGTTTATAAAAGGTTTTATGTATTAAAAAAAAAACAATTACATTCAATCACATTACTGTCTATATATAATAGATATATAGATAATTTTTGATATTAATTATTCAAAATTAATTTATTTTTGATATTATATTTATTGGCAAAAACTTGTAAATTTTATACGAATTTACGTATTTGCTTATGTATCTTATGTATCAATGGTAGAAAAAAACAATCGATGGTGACCCGGAGCACAACATCATCGATAATATCGATAGTTTTACAGCTCTACCAAAATAGACTCTTGAACCGTAGAATACATAAGCTCTTTAATATGTAAGATAAAATAGGGATACAGTTTTTCTTTCTGCTTAGCTTAGATTATTTGGGCGACTTTTTATTCGTAATCTTGCCAGAAATTGTGAGAAATCGTCCTTGCTTGAGGGGTGGTGACTTGGGCTCCTTCTTGACCGCCTTTGGTGATATCTTCGCAGGCTTATCCTGACTCCGAGTCTGGCGCTTGAGCTCTGACGACTCCTTTGCCTTCGATTGAGCTACTTTTCGCTGCTTCTGAGGCGGGGGTTCGAAAGACCCATCACTATCGTCCAGATGATCATCATCCAGAGTGTCGTCCTCCAAGTACTCCGTTATGAACTCCTCCGGCTTTATCTCCAAATTATCGAGCTCCTCCTCCTCGAGAGCTTCCACCT
The DNA here is from genome assembly GCA_008042795.1 of Drosophila asahinai. Taxonomy (NCBI): domain Eukaryota; kingdom Metazoa; phylum Arthropoda; class Insecta; order Diptera; family Drosophilidae; genus Drosophila; species Drosophila asahinai. The sequence continues at coordinate 233,071 of VNJZ01010988.1, forward strand.
CTCCTTCAGTTTCCTCGTCGACTCCCTCTTCATTCTGATAGGGCATCATGTCCACCACATGGTCGTCCTCGATGTGCCTCTGCAGACGCGCCTCACTCAAGAAGATGTGGTCGCAGAACTCGCAGGCGAACCGCTCGTTCTTGTGCTGCGCCATGTGACCCTCCACATCCTCGGCGTAGTCGATCGTCTCCCGGCACAGCGGACACTTCAGGGTCTCATGGGCATGGTTGAGCGAGTGCTCCAGTAGGAGGTCATAGTTGGCATAGGTTTCCTTGCACTCGCTGCAGACAAACGAGGATTCCGAGGCGCCCTGCTTGTGCATGCGCAGATGCCGAGACAGGTGATGCGACAGAATGTACGACTTGGAACAGTATTTGCAGGGATATGCACGCTTGCCGGCATGGGCCACCAGGTGGCGAGCCAGCTTGCTGGAGGTCGGGAAGGAGCGGTTGCAGTGCTGACAGGGGAAGGGCAGATTCGTTTGGTGGATCACCTGAAGGGGAAGAGGACTCTGGTTAGCTACAGATATTAATTAAGATCATAATAGCCTTGTTCCATTGCTCCGTTATTTCGAAAATGGACCGTCGGTTGTTCAACAGATCCATCCAAGTCAGAAATATTTCCCTGCCACAGCTTAAGGAGCATCACATTATGCAGTGACGACAACAAAATGCTGCGCTGGATCTAGTTTTCATTCATCTTTTTGCAAAAATATTCATAATTTCAAGAACAATAAGAAATTAGGGATGGGAAGGAAGGTTTAGGGAAGGAACTTAGAAAACATCGCTTAATAATTGACAGTATGTATAGAAACCTTCGGGGCGAATGGTGAACGGATGGTCTGTCGATTTTGAACGGACCAGTTTTCCCATGTAAAATAATGGACCATTCTCGAGAATGAAGCTGAATGTAGCAGTGGAACAAGGCTATTACATTGTTAACTTACCTCATGTCGCTCCAATCCCTGCTTGAAGGCAAACGACTTGCTGCAGACGCCGCAATGGAAGTTCCGCTTCTTGGTGTGCCGCTCCGCGTGCTTCTCCATCTCCTGGCGCGAGATGAAGGGCTTCTCGCAGTAGACGCAAATGAACTTGGGAATGTCCGTGTGCGTGCGCTCGTGGCGATGGAGCAGCGCCTTCCGAGTGAAGGCTTTGGAGCAGATGGTGCACTGGAAGGGCCGCTCGCCCGTGTGGACAAAGGTGTGCTTCTGCAGATCGTACTTGCTGAAGAAACTCTTCTCGCACGTCGTGCACTGGAAGCAGCGCTTGCGCGTATGGTTCACCATATGAATGTCGAGCAGCTGTTGCAGCGGAAAGGATCGGTCGCAGTCGGGACACGGAAATACGTTGGTGGCCACTTTCTCGGCGTTCTTGATCAAGTCATCCGGCGACAGAATGGGACCCGGTTCCAAAATCTCCGTCACAATGGCCACGTTGCCGCTCTCGTCCCGCTGAACCTGAGGCGTGGCGATGCGAGGCTCCATGGGAGCAGCGGGTCCCTTGTTCAGGATTCGAATCGAAGACTTGTTCAGCACCTTGGGCTTGCTGGGGGAGTTCTTCACTGGTGGCGGGTCTATCTCATCCCTCAGCTCATTGGCCATGTCCTCCAGCATGCTGTGCACATCGTCCATCGTCAGGTCCTGATTGTTCTCCACCTTCAGCTCATAGGCCTGGGCCTTGCGTCCGACGGCAGCGGTTGCCGCCGAGGCATTCTTGTTGAGTAAGCTCGTCTCTAGGACCTGGACATCCTCGATGATCGCCTTGTTCGATTTGGCCATGGTGTTGAGCAGCTTCTTGGGCTGGCCATCGGATGGAGTAACTGCCACGGCTGCCTTCTTGGGTGCCCCCGCCTGATTGGCTATCATGGGAGCCCGGGGTTTCTCCAGCGGCGCGGGCCAGGTTCCGGTCAAGGGATATTGGCGCATGAGCGTCTCAGCCCGCTTGCACATCTGCTTGAAGCGGTAGCAGTGCTCGAAGAGGAGCCGGCAGTCCAGGCAGATATATCCGGGCATTCCGTCACCGGCGTAGACCTGTACACAAGAATAAGAAAAATGTAATATTAATATATATATTAATATAATATAATATATTATTTTATTAAAAATAAAAACTCTAAAAGTTGTTCCGTAATTTGAATTATAATTTGGTAATCACCAAGTTCATCATTTCTTTTATTTATATTTTTCAATACCAAGCTATTATCTGGAAAAGAGTGCTCAATAATAATAAACCTATGCTAAAAATAAGCTGAAATGTAAAGTGCATCCTATTTATTGGAACATTTTTCAGCTTTTATTTCGAAAATATTCAAAAGATCAGTTTTTTTGACGACTGTTTGAATACGTTTTCCTCAGAGCCAAGTTTCCCACCTATCTTGTTCATTTAAGTGTGACCAGCTGCCTCTGTGAGAAAAATCCATTCGGACTAATTTTGGAAAACTTGGCTGGCCACACTAATTGCATTGCTTGGCGGCAAGTGCATACACACCACTACAAGTTTGTTTTCGTGAGCGGCGGCGAGCACGCTTAACCTCCGTTAATTTGATTGATTAAACACGGTTGCGCCATAAAAGGACATTTGGACGGTTGTTATTGTTGGCCCGCAAAAGCTGAACAACAAAAAAACAGCTGTGCTGTAAAATTTTAGCTAACTTTTTGGTGAAAAACCAAGAGACCAAACTGCAAACAAATTCATTCGCGGCCGGGGAAAGGGCGCAACAACTGCAGGAGGAGAGGAAGAAAAGAAGGCAGAGCCGAACAAAAGGCAAAGCGGGCGCACAAGGAGAAATACAAAACAATCAAAACAAGAGAAGAGAGGCAACAAGAGAAGAAGAGCGGAGACCCAGACCCTCCTCGTCGGCGAAAAGAGGGACACAAAATGACGGACGAGTGTATAACCAGAAACTACAATGTTCTCAGCTCGAACGGAGCGGGAAGTCGGAGCAGCATTGCTGATAGCATCGATGCCAAGGGCTGTACGGCGGAGCCGCTGGTTGTTGCTGGTGTTGGTGGTGGTGCAACTGCAGCGAGGTAAGTTCAGTGTCCATGTGCGGCTCGTTCTCTCTGGCTCTCTTTCGAGCGTGTCTGTGTGTGTGTGTTATGTCTGCCCTTATCAGTGTTGTTGTTTTTGTTCCGATGCTGCAAAAGGAGTTTTGGGTGGAAAATCCAGTTTCTAAAACGCATCTAAAGAGTTATTCCGGGAAATCCCAATTTCTTTTATGTTAGTTCTAGCATATTCCTTATCGAGGCATGTACTTTCCATTCTAAAAATAATTATCTTATCATCAGAACTAGGCGATTATTTATTTATTTTCGATCTCCGATAAATACCAGAGTCCTAAAACCACATATTCCGAAATAATGACAATAATTGGTATTAAATCTGAATTTAATATTATCTAATACCAGTAGTAGATATTTTTTTTAAATAAATATAAATATTTAAAGCTAAAAACAATACTCAGATATAAAGAAGCTTTACGACCCACTTTCTTATCACAGAAGTTCTCTTTAATAATGGAATTAATGGAAATTATTAGAGAAAATAATAAGAACATATTCCCAGAGAGGTTCCTATTAAATAAAACACCTAAATACTCTTTACTTTCTGGAACCTATTACGTCTCTGTTGAGTGTTTGATTCCTAAAGCCCTCGTAGGCCCTCTTAGTCATAGGAAGTACTGCTAACAATCAATAATAGGATCAACTTGGCCTAATTGTTGCAATTGAAAAGCGAAAAAGTGCCCTGAAAGTGTTTTCTTATCGTGAGAGCTCTTCTTTTGTTTAATTTTGATTATAAGAGCCCAACAAAGCGACCATTAATCATGGCTAGTTTTGGCCAGTTGCCTTATCTTATCTAAATGGCTGGCGAATCGAATCCGTTACTAAGTTTCATCTAACATCTCTTCGCAGCGCTGCCGCCCCCCTGCCGGCCAACAAGTTCGTGGCCCGAATGCCCGTGGAACGATATGCCAGCGAGTACAACATGAATCACAAGCACCGCGGCCTGGCCCTGATCTTCAACCACGAATTCTTCGACATACCCTCGCTGAAGGTGCGGACTGGGACGAATGTGGATGCCCTGGAGCTGAGCAAGACCTTCGAGGGCCTGGGCTTCAAGGTGTCCGTGCACAAGGACTGCAAGTTGCGGGACATCCTCAAGCACATCGAGAAGGCCGCCGTGCAGGATCACACGGACAACGACTGTCTGGCCGTGGCCATTCTGTCGCACGGCGAACACGGCTATCTGTACGCCAAGGATGTGCAGTACAAGCTGGACAATATCTGGCACTACTTCACCGGCACCTACTGTCCCACGCTGGCTGGGAAGCCGAAGCTGTTCTTCATCCAGGCCTGCCAGGGCGATCGCCTGGACGGAGGAATGACGCTGGAGAAGTGCGTGACTGAAACGGACGGTGAGTCGTCCATGAGCTACAAGATTCCGATACACGCAGACTTTCTCTTCTCCTACTCCACGATTCCGGGTAAGGATACTAGATCAAGGACTTTAAAGGGGAGCCTTGCTAACTATTTGGTTTACTTTTCAGGCTACTATTCCTGGCGCAACATCAACAACGGCTCCTGGTACATGCAGTCGCTGATCCAAGAGCTAAACACCAATGGCAAAAAGTACGACCTGCTCACCCTGCTCACATTCGTCAACCAACGTGTGGCCATAGACTTTGAGTCGAACGTGCCCGCCACCCCGATCATGGATCGCCAGAAGCAAATACCATGCCTCACCTCCATGCTGACGCGCATACTGCGCTTCACCGACAAGCCCAACGGAAATAAGGCTGGCTAAGACGGAAGATCTCTCTACCTCAATTTCCCCGCAATCATTTGGATTCCATTTCACTTCAAGTTTAGTTTTTAGGGTGACGCGTGCCATTATCCCGAAGGATATGTAGAGCTCCATGACCGCCTTTTCCATTACATTTCCCCCAATTCAGGCCTTATCGTTGACGAAATTCGCTGCCCAACTTAATTAATAATTTTAGCTAATTATAAGAGAAAACACTTGCCAATCAGCAAGCCCCACAAATTTTGAGATAAGAGATATAATGGAGATTTATACTTATATACAAAAGCAATCATATATTATATATATTTGATATGAAAAAGAATAAAAATGAAATCAGACAAATGGTGATAGGCTTTCATTTAAGTTTTTAGTTGGATAAAAAGTAAGTTTTAAGGTAGTTTTAAAAGTAAAAAAATTAAATTAGTTAAAATTCCATTGATTTTACAAATTTAACACTATTCAAATCACATTTTCTTGAATTATGATAACTACAATATTTATTTACTTTTTTTCCTGCCAAAAAAAATATCAACAGCTGGCATATGTCAGCCCCGAACAGCTGACTCGACAGCCATGTGTGTGTGTGTGCGTGCGTGTCTGGAGTACAGTTGTCACGGCAACTGATTGAAATGGGTTTTTCACAAGGCTTTGCTTTGTGGGGAAACTCCACCGAAACTCAAGGACATGTAGCCCTAGCATGGCGGTTTTTCACTGAGTTTTCCCCCATTGAAAAGGGAAAACATGAACAAGATAAACTTAGCCAAGACGCCAACGCACAGTGGGTTCAAAAACCTCAGGTAGTGGCTCATTTGCTTAGCCAAGTTCGGTGTTTGTTTTTAGTGCAAGTTAGAACCCATTGATTATTTAGCCGCTTACCTCGATCGCCGTTATCGCCATTATCTGTAGCGGCAAGTTAGCGCTTGTTTTGATGCGCGTGTTTTCCACGAAAATCGAGGCCAGCTTCTGCTCCGACAGGCAGAAGCGGCAGACCTTCTTTTCGCCCAGCGACGCCTCGCGAGCCGCTGCAGTTTGAGCCATATTAAGAATTGCAATTAAATCCTCTGGCGCGAATCACAACACACACAAAGAACACTGGCCTACTGGTTGTAAATTGGGAAATAAGCGGAGAAAACAATCTGAATTGGCGTCTTTTCTTTTCACGAACCTAGCTAGCCTTGCCGGATCGTCGGCGCATACTGGCGCAGTGTTGCCAGATCAAAAATTGGCTTTGCCCCTAAATATTCCAGTTTCCCCCCCTTTTAAAACCCATGAACTGCTTGACGGTTGGACTGCTTTAATTTGCTTAAAAATTACATTTATTAACTATTCGTCGGCATCCCTCAGCCGCGCTTGCGTCTGTTCCCCAATGTCGTAGATGACGTTCTGCTGGAGCAGCTCGTGGGCCTCGTACTTGAGGGACTCCTCGTAGGCGTACTGGATGCTGGTGTCGTAGATCATCAGCTTGCACTTGGCCAGCGCCAGAATGGAGTTCCTCAGCCGGGCGATCACTTCCCGTTCGCTGCGCGACACATGCTCGTTAATGTTTTGCGCGAATCCTCCCTCGCCGCCCTCCTGCTCCTCACCCTTGGTGGGCGCTATCCAGATGTAGCCATTATTCCCCAGGATCACGGAGGCGCCGCAGGGCAGGTTGTGGAAGTGCATCTTGCGGCGCTTAACGAGGGCGGGGAAAACCTTGACAAGGATGCCCTGCGACAGTTTTCCGTACTTCAAACTGCGCGTGTAGAGGGAAAGGGTTCCCTCCTCGAAGATGTTCTTATTAAGGGAAAAACAAAGTTAATAATGGATCAACCGGTGGATGGGTAAAAAGTACCTGCACTTCCGCCGATATCAGATCCCCTTCGTCCAGGTAGCGCCTCATCATCTGCTCGTCCTCGGCGGATCTGCGTCTCAGCTCGCCTCCAGGAAGATTCACCGACGACAGCAGGAGCATGGAATCGAGCCGGGAATTGGTGTCCACGCGCCAGCGCTTCTGCTGCACTTCGATGACGCGGGCCACCACCACGTCCCCGATCTCGCCCACGTACCGGCTCTTCAGTGGGCGCATTGAGATCAGTTTGTTAACCTGCTCGATCACCCCGGCCACCGAGGCCTTGATGTCCTCATCCTCCACAAATGTGCCGTGACCACGCATGAATCCGGCTTCCGGCATTAGCACCTCGCCGGGCGTGTAGATGCGCGGCAGCTGCCCCGGATGGGCGGCCAGGTCCCGCCAGTCCACCCGATCTAGGGCCAATTCTATCGTGGCATTTGTGGACATTTCGGTGGGTTTAATAAACAAAATAAGCTTATTTTAATTGAGTTTGAAAAGGTAAATAAACGAGCCACAGCTGGCGAAACACGCGCAGCGGATTTTCTTCTCCACGGCACCTGGTCACACTTGGAAAAGTATATTCCGGACTTCGCAGCAACTGGCCACACTACGTTATTTATGCGAAATTATCGTAAACTTATCGATTTATCGGTAGTGCTGTCTGTTTAGCTATTTTTGGCTAATTTCATGTTTTACATATTTGTTAGCTATTTCCAGCTGAGTTCATAGTTAGTTTTAGTTTAACGAGTGCCCACTGTACTTGTTCTCTGCAAAATCGAATCAGCTGTTATCTGTTGTGGGCTGTTGTTGTTGCTGCGCCGTGAAAAAACTACGAAGTAATGAAAATCTGAGAAAACCAGCAGGAAAATGGACCAACCCGATGACCATTTCCGCTACATACACAGCTCCTCGCTCCACGAACGCGTCCAGATCAAGGTGTAAGTGGAAAAATGGCCAGGAAAACCCTGGAAAAGTGGTACAGTGAAACCTTTGTCCTTTCCAGGGGCACGCTCGAGGGGAAGAAGCGCCAGCCGGACTATGAAAAGCTGCTGGATGACCCCATCCTCCGCTTCTCCGGTCTGTACTCCGAGGAGCACCCCTCGTTCCAGGTGCGCCTGCAGGTGTTCAACCAGGGCAGGCCCTACTGCCTGCCAGTGACCAGCTCGTACAAGGCCTTCGGCAAGCGCTGGAGCTGGAACGAGTGGGTGTCGCTGCCGCTGCAGTTCTCCGACTTACCGCGGAGCGCCATGCTGGTGCTGACCATCCTGGACTGTTCGGGCGCCGGGCAAACCACTGTGATTGGCGGCACCTCCATTTCGGTGTTCGGCAAGGATGGCATGTTCCGCCAGGGAATGTACGATCTGCGGGTCTGGCTGGGCGTCGAGGGCGATGGGAGCTTTCCCAGTCGCACGCCCGGCAAGGGCAAGGAGTCCTCCAAGTCGCAGATGCAGCGCCTCGGGAAGCTGGCCAAGAAGCATCGCAACGGTCAGGTGCAGAAGGTGGACTGGCTGGACAGGCTCACTTTCCGCGAGATTGAGGTCATCAATGAGCGGGAGAAGCGCATGTCCGACTACATGTTCCTCATGATTGAGTTTCCCGCCATCGTCGTGGATGATGCGTATAATGTGAGTCTCTCTGGGGGTCTGGAACAGCTATGAATTTTTGATTCCCGCTCTATGTCATCCCCAGTACGCAGTGGTCTACTTCGAGCCGGAGGGCGATGTCAAGTACAAGCTGCCAGCCAAGCCCAAGCTGGTGTCCGTGCCGGATTCCGAGATTCAAATGGTAACTAAGATCCTTGAAGCTTATAAAGCCAAGCTTTTAACTAGAGCTGTAAAAACATCGATAGTGCTCTCACTCGATATTTTCGATAGTGATAGTCCAAACCATCGATAATATCGATACTATCGACCAAATAAAATGGGTTTAAAAAATTTACTTTGCTTAAACAAACCAATTTAGATGGCATAATTTATAAAAGATTTTATGTATTAAACAAAAAAGCAATTCAATTCAATCACATAACTGTCTATATAGAATTTATATATAGATAGTTATCGATATTAATGATTTAGAATTCATTTAAAATGTTTCGGTCCTATCTTAAGAATATAGGAATTTATGATAATATTTATTTTTTTATTATATTTATTCGCAAAAATACTGTGTATCGATGCTAGAAAAAAACAATCGATGGTGACCCGGAGCACAGCAACATCGATAATATCGATAGTATCTTCGATAGTTTTACAGCTCTACTTTTAACCCAGAAATCTTCATTATCCTTCAGGAAAACCTGGTGGAAAGAAAGCACCATCGCCTGGCCCGTTCGGAGCGTTCTGGAATCTCGGACAGAGATGCCAAGCCCACAGCAAGCATTCGCGATCAGCTCCATACCATTGTGTACCGGTATCCCCCCACCTACGTGCTGAGCAGCGAGGAGCAGGACCTGGTGTGGAAGTTCCGCTTCTATCTCTCCTCCCACAAGAAGGCGCTGACCAAGTTCCTCAAGTGCATCAACTGGAAGCTGGAAGATGAGGTTACCCAAGCTTTGTGGATGCTGGCCAACTGGGCGCCCATGGACGTGGAGGATGCCCTGGAGCTACTGAGTCCCACATTCACCCATCCCCAAGTAAGAAAGTATGCGGTTAGTCGCCTGGCCCAGGCTCCCGACGAGGATCTCCTGCTGTACCTGCTCCAGCTGGTGCAGGCTCTCAAGTACGAGGATCCGCGGCACATCGTCCACCTGCATGGTTGCATCTTCCCGGAGCGGGATGTGGTGCGCTCCATTCTGGACGACAATGGCTCGCTGCTGGACCAGAGCAGCCTCTCGGACCTGAGTGCCGCCAGCAGCGGGCTCCATGCCTCCGTAATTCCAGCCAATCAAAGGGCTGCCAGTGTCCTGGCGGCCATCAAGAGCGACAAGTCAGTGAGTCCGGGGTCGGCGGGCGGTCTGGGATCCTCGGCAGCGCCGGGACCTTCGGCTCCTGCCACCCCAGGCGGCAGTTCCCTGCCCTGCGACTCCAACTCCAATGCCCTGATGCTGGCCGAGGGCATCAGCTTTGGCAGTGTCCCCGCCAATCTCTGCACATTCCTCATCCAGCGCGCCTGCACCAATGCCACGCTGGCCAACTACTTCTACTGGTACTTGTCCATCGAGGTGGAGGAGGTGGAGTCGGTGAGGAAGCAGGATGAGCGGGCCCACGACATGTATGCCATGGTGCTCAAGATGTTCCTTAAGGTGCTGGAGAATGGTGAGTAAAGGGAAGTTCTCAGGGAAGAGAATCCTTGAACTCTTCTTCCTCTTTCTTCGCAGGCAACTTCAACCTCCGAGGCATCTTCTATAATCTCCGCAAGCAACGCCGCTTCATCGACGAGCTGGTCAAGCTGGTGAAGCTGGTGGCCAAGGAGCCGGGCAATCGCAATAAGAAGACCGAGAAGTTCCAGAAGCTTCTGGCCGAGCAGGACATGTTCAAGGTGAACTTCACGAACTTTGAGCCGATTCCCTTTCCCCTGGATCCGGAGATCTACATCACCAAGATCGTGCCCATGCGCACGTCGCTCTTCAAGAGCGCTCTGATGCCAGCCAAGTAAGTCATCCAGCTTCTTTTCTTCTGTAAACTCCCAGGCTTTAATTTTTATAACTTTTTCTTTTACTCGATCCGAAACGTGTCGATCGTTCTTTTTTGCCAAAACCAAAGTGACCGTCTATTCTTTTCATAAAAATCTAGCTTAATTCCATGCGTTAGGACTATTATCGATAACATTATACCAACTGGTCACTAATGTGACCGTGTAATACAAAATTAGGGGTTAACACTTCCTTGTTATTGCTCTTTGAACTCCCTTTCAGACTCACCTTTGTCACCTCGATCGCCCAGCACGAGTACGCGGCTATTTTCAAGCATGGCGACGATCTGCGCCAGGACCAGCTCATCCTGCAGATGATCACGCTGATGGACAAGCTGTTGCGGCGAGAGAACCTCGATCTGAAGCTCACTCCATACAAGGTGCTGGCCACCAGCTCGAAGCATGGCTTCCTGCAGTACGTGGACTCCTGCACGGTGGCCGAGGTCTTGGCCCGCGAGGGCAACATCCACAACTTCTTCCGGAAGCATCACCCCTGCGATAATGGACCCTATGGCATATCGGCCGAGGTCATGGACACCTACATTAAGAGCTGTGCCGGCTACTGTGTGATCACCTATCTGTTGGGTAAGTCCTTGGTCTTACCTTTTTAATACTGTAAACTCCCAGGCTTTTACTTTCTAATAATAACGTCGGATTGAATTTATTTTTAATGATTTCCTTTTCTCTCGATTTATCACGAGCCGATCGTTCTTATTCGCCAAACCAAAGTGACCGTATATTCTTTTCTTAGCAATCTAGCTTAATTCTATGCGTTAGGACTGTTATCGATAACATTATACCAACTGGTCACAATACCTTTATTTGCAATACCTTTCCTTGCAGGCGTTGGGGATCGTCACCTGGATAACCTGCTGCTGACCACCAATGGCAAGCTGTTCCACATCGATTTCGGCTATATCCTGGGCCGTGATCCCAAGCCCATGCCGCCGCCCATGAAGCTCAGCAAGGAGATGGTGGAGGCCATGGGCGGCATTAGCTCGGAGCACCACCACGAGTTCCGCAAGCAATGCTACACGGCTTACTTGCATCTGCGGCGCCATGCCAACGTGATGCTCAATTTGTTCTCGCTAATGGTGGACGCCACCGTGCCGGATATCGCTCTGGAGCCGGATAAGGCGGTGAAGAAGGTGGAGGAGAACCTGCAACTGGGACTGACCGACGAGGAGGCCGTCCAGCACTTGCAGAGCCTGCTGGATGTGTCCATAACGGCCGTAATGCCGGCGCTGGTGGAGCAGATCCATCGATTCACGCAGTACTGGCGGAAGTAGAAGGATTTGCTATGATTTAGCCTTAGTTGTAGCTTTGCTTTAGCCGTAGTAGCCTGTATTTATCAATTATATCAGCTTTGTGTCGCAATTTGTTTTACTTTCCTTTATTTAAGACAACATGAAGGTGCGTTCAAAGAAGCCCGTGTGGTTCCTGTTCAAGTTGGTGGAGTTGCTGCTAAGCCTGACCTGCTGCGTGGTCCACTGGCGCTGCTTCCAGAATGAACACGTTCCGCACATCTTCCTGCTGTGCGCCGCCTATGGTGGCTCCATTATTATCTGCCTATTATCCCTGATTGGTGCCTTTTACGCCGAGAAGCCCACGATGAAACACGAGGCCACGCACGCGGCACTCCTCGGTTCCCAACACCTCTTCACGGTGTTCATCCACATGCACATGGCCACGATGGAGCGGTTCCGGACCAAGGAGTGGGCTGGCTTCTACTACTGTTGCCGGGACAACGCCATGGTGTCCTTGTACGCCACCGCCATTTACCTGTTGCACATGACCTTTGCCCTAGATCTGATGTTCTCGCATTCGCGTGTCAAGGGGAAGCATCCGCAAAGGAGTAAGCGCCCGCTGCGCCTGTATTTCATCAGTCCAGGCGTGGAGGCGTATGTGAGTCAGTTCTGGTGGTTCCAGCTTCTGGCCTCCAAAATGCTGGCCAGCACCCACGCCTCGGAGCATTCCAGCAGGACGCGGCAATTGTCCTTTGACGCCGAATCGGATTCAGAGTCCAGAGCGTCCAGGGGTCACAAATCGGTGGAGTTCAAGGAGCAGACTGAGGCAGAGCAAGGTTAACTTTGTCACTGGAAATATAATGTAAAGATAACTATTTTATTAGTTAAATATTCTTCAGCTTTCATTAAATTTTAAATTTAACGGCACATTCCCTTCAGAGATTTTTCAAATTCCAGCGGCTTAGCGCGCGCAGCCCTGGTCTTCGATCAGCTGTTTGGCCGCCAAACAACCCTGTCTCCGTATGCCCGCGCACTTTGACAGCTGTTCGTTTACAGTTATTCGAAGCTTGTGCTTCGCAGTGTTGTTTTATATTTTTACGTAGTTACTGCGGCGATTTCTGTGATAAATTCAAGCTTTACCAGGACAAACCAAAGGAAAACCAACTCCAACTTCAATGGCAATGGCGCTGGCAAGCGGTGCGGTAAGTCAGGGGGCCACATTTCCCCATTGTTCGGATGCATTGCTGGAAATTTCTCGTCTGCAAACTTTTCTGATTTTCATAGTTCGATGCGTGGTGGAAACTTCTGCGTTGGTCTGGCCTCTCTGTGTGCCAATGCCTCTGTGGTTTTAGTTAGTGGCAGGTAGTATTCGAACCTAAAACTTTTGCTAAAAGTTAGCCTAGCCGGGGCCACTAAAGTTGCCGGCAGACGCACCGCACCGCAAGCACACATACACGCAGGCACAAGCAAATCCTCAACCACATGTACATATACACTTAGTCCCAGGCGGCCAACTAAGTTTTAGTTGTGCCCAAAAATCTCCTGCTACAGTGGCCACACAATAACTTCAACTGGCAGACGGGACTTTAAAATATTAAATGCAATTGCTACAGTGGAAATTGCAAACTTAAATGGGCTCCCGCTCTTCGCAAAGAGAGCCGCTGCAGCAGCAGCTGCAGAGTGAGTGAGAGAGAGCGCCAGGGCACGAGTGAGTGAGTGAGTATGAGTCACCCGCGGGTAACTGCACTCAACTTGGCCTTTTGTTATTGTCTGCGGTTGTGGCTGCAAGCCAGCAACCAAGCCCACATCCCCCCGCCCACTCTCCTCCACCTCCTCCTCGGGGGCCACCTGCCCCCCGCTTCGTCGTCCTTTGGCTTAAAAGCAGCACGTGTTCATTTTCGTGCAAAGTCACTTGGAATGCCAAGTTGAAGTTATGTGTGCGCCTTTTTTCTATTTCTTTTTTGCAGACCGAGTGTGTGTGCCAGTATCTGTGTGAGTGGGTGGGTGGGGTGTCGCTGTCGGTGTGGGTGTGCGGAAAAGCGTGTGCATCTGAAAGATACTACATTTTCTAGATCACAGCATGTTTGGTTTAGTTGGCAGCTAAATTTCACTACGTGCAGTTAGCGGTGGGTGTTAAAAGTTTAAGTCTCGCCATTCGCAAAAATCGGGGAATGCCAACTATGTTCGCCGGCTGCTGATAGCGATAAAACAGCAAGTACCACCCGCCTTTGATTGAGTGAATAAGATTAACTGTTGTGACGATATGAGTAAATTATGAATGTGCATTATCTAATATAAGCAGAGATAACTATCTTCGCGTTGAGAGAGACGGGCTTACAAGCTTAAAAAGGGTGATTCACATTAGGTGCATTGGTTAACAGTCCAAATTGGTTAAAGAAATATTTTTAAAATAGTATTTAATGCATTTTTGAGTTATTTTATTAGTAGGATTTGTTTATAAGGAAGAATAATAAATTTAGAAGGTCAAATGGTATATTTAATGGTTGGTTCTTAATTGAATTTCTTTAAATAAGATTTTTACAGAGTTTTAGGCTAATTATTTTCGAAATTTTTTATAAATCTAACTTATTTATAGCTTAAAACCTGTTTAGGAAATTACATAATTATCTATTTACATTTTTTTTATAATTTTATAAAGCAAATAAATAATAAATTCATGCCTTTCAGACTCTATTTCTCCAAATAAGCCTAACAACTCTCTAAAAACCCTATCAATAAAAACCTTCTACCTAGTATGACATTTTTCAGTTTCTCCATTTATAAGTTCAGGATCTAACCCCAATTTAACCCTACGTAATATGAGTAAAACCCAATAAACAAGCTTAACTTGATTATAAATCCACCCAACTTCATAATCAATCCCATCAACCCTCTTAAAAATATTAAACTGATTTGTCATAATATTGCAAAAGTAACAATAGAACCATAATGTCCAAAGCACCCTCCAAAAAAGTAGAAGTATTCGAATTTCCCATTTCTCATACCAGTAAGCTCTGCTAGTAATTCGAGCTAAAGAAGCTATAGAAGCTAGCACGTTCCATTAATTAGTAATCGCTCTGGGTCTGTCCCTCCCTTTCGTTTCGTTCACTCTCTTTCTAGTTCTGGGAACACTATGCTAGTTTGGCTATAATTTCACAATCAACTCATGGGTGCGACCTGACTGTAATTGAAGTCTTAGCTCTCTGACTGACTTCCTATATATGTGTCGTCGGTTTTAACTGGAACTTTTGGGTTGTCGCCGCGAGTCGTTCTGTCTCCCCCATTCGGCCGAACCTAACTCCCGGCGCGAAGGTTCCCATAGTTTTCCAAGCCCCCTTACCGCTTTTCAGCCCCAAAAACGCTGTGTACGTGCCGCTAGTGCAGCTCCATAGATTGTCCGTCCGGTGGTAATCAGTTTACGCTGACGTCGTTTTGCTTACCACTTTCCTCTCGCTATACCGCCCCGAACCCCCCTCTCTTAGCCATGCCACTGACCCTGCAGAAAGAACAGTTGGGGTTATTAGAATAGTCTATAGTTGTAGGACTTAATTATCTTTAGATGTGATTTGTAATGCTTGATAATTATATGGTTTCTTTTAGATCAAACATCGCGAGTTTAATAATTTCAGTTCCCAGCCTCTACCGGCACACGCACAGTATGTGCGTATGTGCGGTGTCCTTTAAATATAAATAACAGTTGGGGTTATTAGAATAGTCTATAGTTGTAGGACTTAATTATCTTCAGATGTGATTTGCAATCCTTGATAATTAGATGGTTTATTTTAAATCAGAGGGGCCCATGGCTCTGACTCTCGAGTTTAATATTTTCAGTTCCCAGCCTCTGCCGGCATACGCAAATTATGCACAACGCACCAGTACGGTGTCCTATAAATA
The DNA here is from genome assembly GCA_008042795.1 of Drosophila asahinai. NCBI lineage: Eukaryota > Metazoa > Arthropoda > Insecta > Diptera > Drosophilidae > Drosophila > Drosophila asahinai. The sequence continues at coordinate 248,475 of VNJZ01010988.1, forward strand.
TAAATAACAGTTGGGGTTATTAGAATAGTCTATAGTTGTAGGTCTTAATTACCTTCAGATGTGATTTGTAATCCTTGATAATTATATGGTTTTTTTTAGATCAAACATCGCGAGTTTAATAATTTCAGTTCCCAGCCTCTGCCGGCACACGCACAATATGCACAACGCACCAGTGCGGTCTCCTTGTACAGGAAGTGCTTTCTCTTAAATAAACTGTTCAGTTTTTAATATAAATTAGAGCAAGACAAAGTATCATCTCTTGTGCTACATTTTTGACCGCATCTGTGGATTAGTATGCGCATTCATATTCAAATCCCAAGTGCAAGTCGTGTAGCTACATGCGAAACTCTATGTAAACCGAAATGGTTTTCATTTATTTATTTTTTTTTTGTACTTTTTCACTTCTATTTTGCTGCTGTTCGTTTTTCATGAACCGATACTAACACGAGTGCTACTATTTCAGTTGGTTACTAAACATTTAGTGCCCCCAAGTCGCCCTGCCCCCTTTCCTCGAAAATATCGAGAGAAGCTGACTAAGCGAACGAGCAGCTAGAAACGGCAGCAGCGGATGAAATGTCGCGCCATATTAACCATATTGCCCGGGACCCAGGAAAGGGGCTTTGCTTTGGCTTTTGCATACTGTGCCCCATACTTGTGGGGGGGCTTGAAGCCCCTTATCCTCCTCCCACCCTTCTTCGCCGCCCTTGGCCCGAAGCTGTTGCCTGGCAGTTGGCTGCAGTTGCTCCATTTGTTTTTGTTTGTGTTGTTGGGCAGCCAGCGAGCGTCCAAGTACAGTGGAGACTCATCTGCAGTTCCCTACAAATTTGAGTAGCTTGCTCCTTTATTCCTAGAGGTTAAGGAAAACATTTTATCAACAAAATCTTACAAGAAAATTCATTATTAGATAATCACTTAGGGAAAATTTTAAAAATTATGTTGCTTGAAATATTTGTTCCATTTGGAGGGTTAAAAATAGACAATAACTTAATTACGCAATATAAGGGCAACCCTATATTTGAGGGACATTTCAATAAATTGGTTTGACAGATGGTTTTCTCATATTTCAAGCTCTTAACACTTTTTGTCTAAATTTGAATTTAATTTCAATTATAAGCTAAAATTCTTTTATCAAGGACCCACTGTACTTGCTTGTATGTGTCTGAGTGTGGCGCTGCATTGCATTTTGTTGTTGTTGCTGACGTCCACAACGTGATAAAAACTTTAAACATTGAATTGTGATACTTCGTCACTTGGTTGTAAATTGAAATAAGACTACCTTCCCCCCCTTCGGCTTACCCCCTCCTGCCGACGCCTCCTCCTGCTTTGACCGTTAAGCGAAACGCGAAGCGAAAGCAAAAACAAAATAGATGGGAAAATCCAAATAAAAATAAAAATAAAAATTCTCTTGCAATTGTCAGCAAATTTTCTTCAAATGCGAGAACACACAGCAACAACAACAACAACCACAAGAGTTGCAAGGCGGAGAAGAAGAGGAAGAGGATCCCCAAGGGGGAGGCGAAGGAGAAGCAGATAAAAAGGAAAAGTAAGGAAAGAAGAGGCCAAGCCAAGGAGGAGGCAGTGGATGAAGGAGCTGCAACTGAGACATTTGTTTAGTTAAGTTTCAGTTTTGTAAGTTTTATGATTTAAATGCAAACACACACACACACTCCATTTGTTTATTTATATGTACATGTGTGTGGGTAGACGTATGTGCATATTCATTATTTTTGTATGTGGAAGCTTTTCGCCCGATTCCATATATTCCATGCCTCGATTCCCCGATTCTGATTCCACTTCCAATTTCAGTGCAGTTTCTGACGCCTTCGGTCCGGCGCTCCTCTCCGTTTTAGTTTTCTGCGGTTTTAGTCATTCTCCTTTTGGTTTGTAGTTTGTTGTGCTTCCTCCGTTTATCGTGGTGCCTTTTAATTTCGCATTTGATTTGCGATTTTCGAACTTGCGCGAAATCTGTGCAAATTAAATAAATAATAAACGTGACTGCAATTTAAAGTAAGCTTTTTCCTAAAAATCTAGTATATAAATCAAACAAAATAAAGCCAAAATACGTAATACATTTGATTAAGTGAAGAGTGATAAATTGCATAAATATTTTATATCATTTTGGTGGTGAGTTTGTTATTAGTAACTGTAATAATTATTATCTTGTTAAATGTTAAAATAACTTAAGGTGAATTTATAACACATAAATATAATCATTCAGAATCTTCAAAAATTAGCATTCCGTTAAACGTCCTTCATGTTTTTTGAGGTTATGGTATAACCCGACGTGAAGGACCAAAGTGGACTACGTGATTCGTGTTCAGCTGCCAAAAATGCTCAGGAAGAGGGTACTCTATTCGAATAATACCATTTGAATGCCAATATATTCCACATTTATATTAGTTTAAGCCCAATTAATCTATAAAAGTAAGCAAAGATTTCAAAACAAATAAGGATTTGAACTTCAGTATTCTTAAGCACAGTATTTATTTAGTATTAAGGACATATTTTCGCTGAATAGATTCACCGGTAACAATGAAATCCAATTTAATAGCAACCCATCGATTTATCGAACAAATACCTTCAAAAGAAATTAATATTAATAATATATCCGACCAACTGGGGGAGGCAAGCCGAAAAGCATTATCGAATACTCAAGACACGAACGCTTAAAATCAAAACTGTTGCAGAATGGGCTTTTATGGTGGCTGAAATTGCCGTTAGCCGAGTGCTAAGTTTATGGCTCTTGAGTCACAGAGTCGCAGACTGGCACACACACTGAAATACAGGTAATGTTAGCGCACTCTGCTTACCTTTGGCTCAATTATCTGATAAAGAAAGCCACAAGAGGCAGGTATGGGGTCTCTGAGCGTTATCCGCGGTTTGTTGACCCCTCTACCGGGGCTGATAACGATTTCCTCGGTTCGCTCAGTTCCCGGTTTGTGTGCCCTGTTCGTTAGTTTGCAAAAAACTTAACTTGCACGAAGATCATGTCAATATAATGGCGAGGAAAGTCAGAAGTATGTAGCTTTATGGCCAAGAAGAAGTGGCCGCTACTATGTGGTCTGACTATATGGTAATTAGGGGGGGCTAATAAGTAAAACCCGCACGTAGCCCAAATAAAAATGGTAACAGAATCGAATAAGCGTTCCACGATTGGTGACAGACCGCGTCCAAGCCTCTTGAGCCCCAGTCAAGGCCAGTGGATCTATGGGGTTAATTACCTGGCATTGTTAATCCCAGACCTATCTCTCCTTAGTTTGGTTTTCGTCAAATTCTCCAACTTCTTGCCCAGTTTCGCTCCATAATGAATTCAATTATTGTCACTCGAGTGCGTTAAGTATGCGGCAAAGGTATGCCTCTGTGCTGTGCTGGCCGGTCTATCTACCCATATGTATCTGTATCTGCGAGCTACATTCGGTGGGTAAAACGTGCCAAGCCACAGCCACAGAAATCTAACACAGAACAAGGCAAGACAAATAATAGAAAACCTAAAGCTTCTCTGCGTCACTTGAAATTAAAATGCTTGTGCAAAAATAACAACCAGATTACACAAAAATAAATGAATATAAAAAGCCAAAGGCTCTAAAGAAACTAGTTTTTGAGCGCATTTTTTCAGAGTGTGGCGGTTGCCAGTGGGGCTTTATGCCTTTGGGCCTAAATTCAGAGACGAGGGTGGTTCATATATTTTAATGAAGGGATTTGGGAATATTATTACTTATCTTTCGAAGAAAGTTACCTCAAAATATACTCAACTTTTAAGGGAGAAATTATGTGGTCAAAACTTTAAATCATCAACAAGAAGCTTTTTAAATAACAGAAAGAAATATATAATAAAGCATTTGTTCAGTACTAATATTGAAGGTTTATTTATACCAGAGTGTACATGAATTCGTACTTGGGAATTTTAGGTGCACTCGTTTCAACATTTTTAATCATTTAATAGATTTAAACCTTTAGATCGCCAACTAATAAAAAGCTTTTTAAATAACAGAATAAAAAGATAAAAAAAGCATTGGTTCAGTACATTTATTGCTGGTTTATTCATAAAAGAGTGTAAATGAATTCGTACTTGGGAATTTTAGGTGCACTCTTTTCATTTTAAAATAGATGGAAATACCTTTCGATCTTAATCACAACAAACAGCTAACCCCCTGTTGCTATTACCTTAAATGTATCACCCATTTCCATGAAATAAATATGAGTGTTCAGGTAGATTTATTTATAATAAGTTAATTCTCCCCCACCTTCGGCTACGTGATAATATTGCCATTCGGCACAGACCGTACTTAAAACAGAATATAAAAAAATCCACAAAAATTATATATCTACATCAGACATATGTACATATGTTCTCCGATTTCCTCTGCGTCAATTGAGACGCCATGATGAAATTTCGTATTCCGAATCTAATTTATTAATTTCGCTTAATGTCGTTTGACTTTGTTTGGGAGAGTGGAGAGCGGGTCGTCGTCATTTGTTTTTTGGTCGCTTTTCTGTTCTTTGGGGCTGGGCTCCGCCCTAATCTTTACACAAAGCTCTTTTTGTGTTGCTTTTCGTTTTAAACAATTGCACAGTCCGTCTCGCTCTGTCGCTCTCTGGGTTCTTATTTGTTGATTCTATAAACATGTTTTCGCATTAATAATACATTTTTATTCGCTAATTTAAATGTTGTTTACTTTTCACGCAAAAACCAGTTAGTGCTCGGTTCATATCAGCAAATATATATACAGATATGCCATGTACACCCATACAGCAGCACATCTGGGTGGAGCCTAAAACTTTGATAATTTACTTAGTCTGGCTGGCTTTTTCTGGGTGTGTGTGTGCCGTGCTTTCTTATTCGTTATTTATGCATTTGTTAAACTTAGACGAGGGAATCATTCGATGGCGATTTAAGAGCTGCTCCCCACGGCTAGGATTTCCACACCCACTCGCACCACTTGGCGAAAAGTTATCCCAAACAATTGTTGAACTCGACAAAAGGGGTGGCCCGCCTTGTGGGCAACGACTATACCGATTATTCCGCCCACAATCAACGCCTCCACTCCTGCCTTGCCTCCAAGAAATCCTTGTCGACGCATTAAATAAATGTTGTCGCACCCCGACTCGACTCTCTTGTAACTTTTACGCCATCCCCACTCCATCTGTTACTCCACATAAAAATATTTTACAATTTTGCGGGCGATCAATCTCAATATTTTATAGCAGAGTGACGCTGAATACGAACTTGGGAATTTTAAGTGCACTTGAAGAGTATTTTAATAGCGAATCTAGTTGGGAACTCTTGAAATTCTAAACACGCTCTTCAAATAATTTATTACGATTCATAGGAAAGTTCTATCCATGGTTGGGAATTAATAATCAATCAGAAAATGAAATATTTGATTTAATTTTGATCCCTCGGAGTAACGATAACTTGGGCCTAGGAATATTATTCATAGATACAAAATACTCCCTAATAATTTGAGTTCCTTTCAAGTTCCTGATCCTAACTCTAGGACTGCGGTTCCGGTTCCTATCTCACAACACTCTAGTGGCATTATCTTGACATTTGGTATACGACTATGAGTGTTTCATAATTTCCATTAATTGAGCTCTTCCAACTTCTTTAAGTACTCGCTTTCTCTTACAAAAAGGGTCGCGTCTACTTAAGTTTATGACTGGACCCCGATAGGGGATCGAAGTTCGAACCCGAAAACGGTGTAACCCAAACCAAGGCGACGTCCCAGATACAATATGACAACGGAGCGGAACCCAAACCCGTGCGGGAATTTGGGGCGGCATTGAGAGATTGAGGAAGGGTGAGTGCATAGTGGTGGAGCGATTGAAATGCGACAATTTGTGAGCTCTCAAGTGGCCGGGACTCGAGCACGACTTGAGCAATCCGCACAATTGAGGGGAAGACATATAGCATACTTCCATGGCACTACATTACACCAATCAATCCGAATCGGAGCCAGCTGCCCTTTCGTCAGATTCAGATTCAGATTCGGAATCGAGTAAACAAAAGCCATTAGCAAATGTGTGTATCCGAGAGATGCCCGAACGGCGACACTTGAGCTGGTGTAATCAAATCATAAATTCATATACACAAATGGAGAATAGATACGGGAAGTGTTCTCTGTCGCTGCTGTCGTTCTATTCATTTCCATTAGAGTCAGATGTCCCTTCTTTCGTAATTGTTACAGCCACGAAACTGTACTTTATTATTATTTGGACAAAGCATTGTCAAAATCCAAAATACCAGCCAGCTGGATGTTGCGAACGGAAACAACTCCTTCTTTCCATCTTCCGATTCACTTTCGTCTGCCTCCTTGTGCTTCGGCGATTTATCAAACTATTTTTTGGGCATTTTGCATCCCTTTGGCACAGCGCATCCCTTGGCTTCCTGTTCTAAGTGAGTTTCATCTTCGCCTGCCTTGCCTGTCCATGGAGATTTTCCCAATTGTCTATACTCTAACTTGAGGTTGGAGTTTTGGAATTATAAGTACTATGTGGTTATTATATGGTTGGGAGTTGATTAGAGGAGGAATATGTATTGAAGAACCACTTTATTGTTGGAAACTAAGGGAAAAGTACAAGGAAGGTATTATATTAAGCTTGAGAAACGAGCTTATAACTAAGATGATAGGATAATACCCATTAGAACATAATTTAATTGAAAAATTTTACATATCCATATTGGCTTACACCCAAAAAAAAAATCATCATAGAACCTATACGATTGTTACATGAATTCTATACTCTCGAGTATTAAAAATTTCTTAATAAGATGCTTATTAATTTGATACTACGAAAGTATACATTTTATACTCATCTGCACCAATATTTCATAATAATCACTAACGCGACAAACAGAAAAGCACTAAATTCCAGCTAACGCGATATGTTATCGAATTTTCTATGTAGGTTCGTATAAAAATAATACTCAAAAATACACAATTTAAACTATAGAGTATAAAAACTAAACTTTGGAATATACATTTGATATTTTGAAGTATAAAATCTATACTAAAACTCGTTATACTTTTAAGACAACGCGTAGAAAGGTTATACTCTTGTTTTTTTTTTTGGGTGTAGTAACTAAAGAGGTTACATGTCTCTTAACCTAACCATAAATCATGGTAGGGTATTACCAACTTCGATCTGATCCACACACAGTACATCCCCTCCCTCCCTTTTCTCCCCTTCATTTCCATTGTAATGGGTCCGAATTCAAAAAGTCGACAACGCGCATATTTTAAGAAATCATTTCTTGATTACGACGTTTGAAAACAATTTGTCTTTCACTCTTTCGCTTCAGTTCTCAGCTTTTGGTTATTCGGGTACTTGCCTTATATACATGGCCACACACACACAATCATATTTACACAAATACAGCTGCGTGCGAGAGATGTATTGTGTACTTAGCTCAAAGTTGTCTGACTTGTTGAGACTTTTTTATGCATTATTCTAGCGCCCATTTTGATTTCATTGTTGTTGCTGTTGTTGTTGTGCCTCGGCTATTTCTGTGTCTGTTGCTTTTTCATTGGCTTTCGTTAAACAAAAAGAAAAAAAAGAAGAGAAATAGACATAAGAGGTTCTATAGAGATAAATTGATGTGGTTGCCTTTTCGTTGCTCGCTCGCTACTTGCTTTGCCTTTGACGAAAAAATGAATTCATAATTTGGGTTTATGTTTTCATTTGGGGGAAAATACTGAAAGAAATTGATATTGGCAGTTGTTTCGGTTTAAAGTGGAGTGCTATGGGGTTCCCCTGGGGTTTGAGGTCCTTAAAGGAGCTTAACTTTAAAGCTTTTACCTTTTTTACTTGAAAACTTAATAAGATGCATTTTTAATTTTCATATTTTTAGGTTTTTTAAGCAAATAACACTGTAGAACTCAAAAGTTTTGGCTTTTTTAAAGCTTTAAATGACTTATAATAGTATTTTCGCATCTCTGTGTACCCTTTGAAAATACAGTTAGCTTTATTTTGAATCCTTCTCTTATAGTTTCCATGTTTCATCAATGAATTTTAGTGAATTGGCTGAGCGAGAGGGACAGCAACTGCCGCCGCCGCCGTCACAACAAATGGCAACAACACCTGTTGAAGCCGCACTCGTACATGCACATGTCGCCAGGCAATTTCACACAGACACGCGCCGTCCCATCCCACACATACCGAGGCACACTCTCCGAAAAAGGACAGCAACATTTACTCACGTGCTGAGAGGCAGAGTATGCGAGAGGCAGAGGAGCGGCTGTGAGTGCAAAAAAGAAAGCGACAGCAGCCGAACACATGCTGAGAGAGCGGGGCGCACTCGTCCTCCCTCACACTGCCACCGCATGATGTGTCCCCCCCACCTTTGCTGCTGTCTACCTTCCTCCTTCCTCCTTCCCCCTCCCACTCGCTCTCCCGCAAAAAGGTGAGCGGCAGTCTGTCCTTGCTCTCCGCCTTTTTGTTTCTGTTTTGTTTTGGCCCTTCGTTCGTGCGTGTGAGCAACATGTGCAGGCAAATACACATGTATGGCCATAGGTCAGGTTCAAAACTCGGCCCCGGGTTCAAATTCAGGTTAGGGATCGGGATAAGGACACGGATATGGGACACAGCGGCAGCTAAATGCCACTAAATATGCAACATAATGGAATTAAGCCGCATGGCATGTGTCCTCGCTCGCAATTCGATGCCAAAGGTGTTGCAGTCTGTCACAATATTGCGCTGCTCTCTCCCTAATCTCCTCTTCATCTTGCTTCGCCGATGCTGATAAGAAAGCAGGAGAGGAAGAGGAAACAGCGGCGGCGACCACAACTGTAAAATGTCAACAGTTGGCGGAAGAGGAAGCCGGAACACATGCTGTTGGGATGCAAGGGAAGGGGGAACCAGAGCATAAACAAGCCAAAAGGAGGAACATAAAGTGTGGAGCAATAATGTGCAATGTAGGGCAAACCATAAAGAAAAGGAACAAGAATAGGAGCCGACAGCAACAACAAAAATGCAAAAGACAACCGTAAGCTTTTGGGGTTCCATATGGAAAAGTTGGAAAGTCAGGTTCCATTTGCGTTTTATACCCGGTACCCATAGGGTACAAGGGTATTATGGATCTCAGATCTCAGAGACTATAAGAGCTAGAGTTACCAAATTTGGTGACAACATTGGAATCTGTTGCACGCAGATCAAGTTTGTTTTAAAATTTGGCCACGCCTACTTGCGCCCTCAAAAATCATAAAAAAACGTAAAATAAGCTATACTCGTTATTTGCGAATTAAAGTTAATTGATAAAATAAATTAACGTTAAATAACGGACGTTTTCTGAAAATTTCAGTAAAATCGGATGATAAACATGCGAGATATTAGCAATAAGGTTAGAATTCTATCACATTCCCCTAAGGCACTGCTTTTGCTGTTGCAAGCTGTAGCCGACAGGTGGCGCATTCGAGCCAACTGCAGAAGAAATGACAAAAGAATAGAGCAAAAAATGACAAAAAATAACATAATTCATTTTTTGGCGTCCTTATAAAATGTATCATTCATATTTAAGTATGACATTAAATTGTTTAGGTCGGGAGCTAATTCGAGAGGCGATTTATTTTAAAAAGTATCGAAGTAGAGTATGATAATGTATGTATAATTTTAAATTGCCTTTTAGTGTGAAGCGCAAGCGTTTAGGTACCGGGTATCTCACAGTCGAGCACAGCCGACTGTAGCTTTCTTACTTGTTTTGAGAAAGAATAGTACAAAACTCGTTAAGCTCTTTAATACTAAACATTTAACTAAACTAAACCTTTATTTTAACATATAACTATCATCTGGATATAACAGAAACCCTGTAAATGTTATGATAACCCCTAACCTTCAAGGAAAAGGTTCTATAAAGTAAACAGTAAATGTATTTCGTTCCCTGAAGAAATATATTTAAATTAAATTTTTTTTTTTATATCTTAGGCACGTAAATCATAATTTCCCTTTATTGTCACTAGAACAATGGAACCTGGATCACAGAATATTCCTCCCCTTATAATCCCAGAACGCATAACTAAAATAACAGAGCCGGGGATATAAATATGATGATGTTCAGTTCACTTAACTCGAAAGAACGAACGCCCAAGGGTGAAGAAGATTATTCTAGCTATCAAATAGCATTTCCGATCCCGAGATCAACTGTACTACAGCTACGGAAGGGAATATATAAAATCGCACGCAAAATTCAAGACCGAAACTAAATCTCAGCTGAAACGAACACCCTAAAACGCAGAAATGAAAGATTTCAATGCCCGGAGACTCCGACTGACTGACTACCTGAGCAATATGATTCGTACCTTGAGGCGGACTTCCATTTGGATTTGTTTTATTTGTTGTGCTTGTGTGTGTGTTGTTGTTGTTGTTCTACATGTTCCTGGTAAAAATTTTTGCGTCTTGTGCAAACACACAGACATTGAGTCTGAACGAACGACTAGGGAGAGATAACAAAAGGAACACGTTATCCTTTTTTTCATGCTAATGGTTTATGGTTTCCTTGTTTTGGTGATAGAAACAGGAATAAACGAAAAGCAGTTGGCAATAGGGCCCATGGAATGAATATAATGAGAGCATCTAATGCCGGGGGAAACTATTTCCATTTCTCAGTTGAGGGCTCATCCACGTCTTAGGATAAACGTGCACGGAAAATAAATTATTGTGGCTTTGAAAATTATAGGTACTTGGTTTTGGAAGCAAGAATTAATTATTTCCCCCCCTACGTAAGCAATTCTTCAGGGGTCTAGTGGATTCTTATATCAATAATTAGGTATTTTGAGTAACAGATATCTTTAGATCTTTTACAAAATTGTTTTAGAACATTCCTTATAGATATGGTGTTACTTTATATTAATTAGGTATACGTTACATAATACATCTCAATACATAGAGCAGTTTTAAGATATATTTACTACAAACTCATCTTAAATCCATAGTTTTACTCACCACAAGGAGTAAGGATATTTCTCCCTGTGTAATTCTAAAACGTATGTAGGAAAAACTCCTTGGTCCTTTGACTGAAAAGCCAAAAATGCGTCTTTGTTGCTCTCGTTCCATCTGCCGCCTCATATGCGTAGTTTCTGGAACTAGTTTTCGCCTTCCTTCGCCTTCGTTTTGCCAAAAACTGCGCAGCTGTCTCGGCCTTAGTCCTTTGTCTGCAGATTATAGATGCGATAGATGCGAATGCGTACAATCCATAAGTCCCGGAGTGTGTCTCAGTTTGCATTTTAGACCAGGGAAATTGAATTACCATTTGAACAGGTGTCCCTTTCCCCCGACTTTTTGTCGACTAATAATGCAATCACAGTGTCGAGGCTGCTGCAACCCTCTAAGGATCATAAATCCGGGGGATGCAGCCACTATTATTAAGCAACTTTAAATCTCTGCCAGTGACAATATTTTCGAGTCAGTCCTGAACAGTGGGTGGCGGTGGTGATGGGGTGGAGGTAGTTATGAAAAGTATCTACGCATCTGCATCTATGTAGATAGACGTCTGGTCGGGCGGGAACTGTACTCGCTCGGCATTTGTAATTCAAATCGCTGCGGCGTTGAAAGCGTATTTCAATTTTTCCCCCTTTTGTTGAGTGATTGCCAAATCACATTTCACAGACGACGACGACGACGACGGCGTAGAGCTCGGCTCTAAAGTTAGGCAAATGTATTTACATATTTAGCCAAGAAGCTGAAGGAGAAAAAAGTGACACAACACAGCGCCGAGATACGTTTTAGTTGCAGGGTTGCGCGAACAAAACCCCAGATACAAAGATACAGATACAAAGTGAAGATATTTGCCCTGAGATACGAAACAGAATGGATTGCCGCTGACGACGACGACGACGATGATGAGGATAATGATAATGATAATGATGATGGCGATGGGGTAAGGGTAGGGTGAAGGAATAACCAGGGCAATAATCAAAATGTATTCAAATCCATTTCTATGCACACTTCTCTGTGTAAATTTGTATATTTATGGCTTGCTGTGTAACTGTATTAATGGTCTCAAAAATTCTTGATTACCATTGAAACCATTTGCGTTTCAGATATGCCCTTAGATTTTTATTAACGAACGCGGGCCACCGCCCCTTTCTTTATAAGTATTATATATAGAAATCAGAGCCATTGTCTTATGGGCTACAAAATTTCCATCAATTTTCCCGCTCCGAACCGCGAACGTACACCCTTGACAGAAGTAGGGTTGCTACATATACTTTTTCCACTGCCACTTTGCATTTCAAGGGCTAAATTCTCAAAATGATGCATTAAACTGCCGAAAGATGTGCGAATTAGTTGCGACCAGTTGGGCCTTATCGGGTGGGAGGTAATTCCGCTAAAGCTGGGAAAAATAATGGGGTGAGTCCTGTGAGATTTGTGAATAGAGTTGTTGAACTGGAATGATTGGAAGTGCGAGCAGGGTCGGGGGTCCCTCACACGATAGTTCAAAGTTTGGCAAAACGAAACAATTGAAATCCATCGAGAGGTATATTGATTCATGTTCCTATATCAAAGCATGTGCCAAAGTTTAAATTAAACATTTGATGGAAACAAGTTGGAAAGGTTGCTTGAATGGAAGTGAAATTCGATCCCTTAATAATGGGTTGCCTATATTTATATTAAGCAAAGGCTTTCTTTGTCATTTTCCACCATTTACATTGTGCGTGTGCCGGCAGAGGCTGGGCAGAGATATTTTTTAACTGGTGCAAGCTAGCCTAAGCCCAATATTCAATGAATAAGTTTAATAAATGAAGAATTCAGAACACTTTTATATGTTTCAATCCTTAAAACCCCGAAACTTTAAAGAAATCCCCTGCTTTAGTATTTTATAAAAATATTATCAATGCTTTAAAATCCAACCTTATGCAGGAAATGCTCACAAGTAAAGAAAAAACTGTTCATACTTAATGGGATTTCTTCGTTATCTCCCTATAAGATCCCCGGTATTTTTTTTAGAAGAAGTCCTTTTAGCCCTGCCCAGAATTTCGTCAACTAAATGACAGGCATTCGTCGTCGTCGTCGTCCCTCGGCGAGATGACTCTCCCACATTGTCATTGTCTACAAGCTGCAATAATTAATTTTCCCAAATCCCGATATCAGATTTATCTGTGGAAAACGTTTTAAGCCTCCCCCTAACCAAAAAACCATAATAGAAAAAAGAAATGAGCAAACGAAGAGAGCAGCGGAGAACAAAAACCAAACAAAAAACGTATGCGAACAATGAGAGATATTTTTAAATGGAAAATGTCGTATTTAATCCTCACTATGTCCCTTACCTTTCTCACACATCCATCCGGCTATCCATATATCCATCTATCTGTCGGTCGAATGTTCGGCCTGCTCTTAACTAACCCGACCTTAGAATGCCTCTCGGATACTCCCGATGTTGTTGTAATTCATCACCTACAAATCAATCATTTTGACGAACCAACTCACTAAAAAGAAGAAGGAGAAGGAGGAGAAGAACAACGAAATAAAAGGAATATCGCACTAAGAACGAAGCGTATAAAATGCACGCACACCGGGGCGAACTGTGGCGAGAGTGCGAGCGGGATGCCACGAGGGACCATAGATCAATTCTTCAATATCAAAGAAGTCGGCTTGACCTTTTAACGCAGAATATCCAAAGGTTTCGGGAGGGGTTCGTGGAGGGACTCTCGCCATCGTCAGTCGGTAGATGCGAGATGGAAGCCTGTCTCAGCTCGACTAATTGTCTCCCAATGGATCACTCTCTGTGACTCTGCACGGAGAGAAATCTTTGGAAACTAGGAACATGTTTAAATGCAGAATTTAAGTATAGAAATTAAAGGTTTCGATTATTAAAATAATGGTATAGGCTGATTTATGTATTTTGTTTCGAGTTTTAGGAGAAATATTCGGAAATGAAGATTTATAGATATTGTTAATAAAGGATTCTAAAGGGTTTTCTTCTTGTAAAGTTTTATGAATTTGTTAATAACTATTCTGACCACATTAGGCATTTATAAACGATTTTTACGTACTAAAAATAAGCTTTAAATGCTGCAGCTTTAGGAAATAATAATCTCTGAAGATTAATTATGTCTCTTGAGGTAAAATATCTTAAGTTCTAATAATTCCAAATGATATTTCTACCTTTCTTGGTTGTATTAATCTCTATATACAAAATTGAAGTCCTCATTTCTTGTATGATACTCTATAGTTTTTTCCCCAGTGCATCTCTCTCTATCTGGGACGCATGAAAAATGTTTTCATTCCATAGATTTATGTAGATAGACCTGCGAAGGTGTGGTGTAGGTGAGCGTGTGTGTATGTTGTGCGTGTGTGTGTGTGCTGGCACTTAATTTGTTGTTCTTGTGCGCTGCAGCATTTTTGGTGTGAGATTACGCATTTTGAGTTCTCTGCCTGACGAAGATCTCTGACGATCCTTTCAGAATTGGAATTCCCGTCTTGCCTTGGCTTGGCTTAGTTTACAATACTCTTTTGATTAGGCCACGGAGGTGGGCCCCCATCCCCCGTCCGCCTGCGTACGTGATTGGTATTATTCATCACTACTTGTCCTTTGCTTGTATCCTCGTATCTTTGATATTTTTCTTTCTCTTCCCCGATGTTTTTCTGGCTTATCGGACAAGATTTGTTTAGGCAACCTTGGCCGTGTTTAATTTAAATTTTAAGTACGCTCAGGTAGCCTGGGTAGAGTCAAAAATTTTCAAATTTATTTAGTTGCCACAGGAAGTCGTAAAATATTTCAGCTCAGTCACTGACTTTGATTTGCTTTCTCCTTCTAGTTATTCGTTTGTGTTGTTGAATTTGTCCTGCAACGAAATTTTCTAATTGATTTTTATGGATTTTTCCTCAGACATTTACAGGATTTCCAACCAAGGGAAAGTTTCTACAATTAAAGGGGGTGAATATAGTAGTGGACAAGGGGCAGTGGGTGGTGGAATGGTGGCCAGGGAGGCAGAGGGGTCAACAGCCAAAAACTGAAAACTTTTACGTAGAGCCAACAATGAATGCAGTCGATAAGTAGTGGCATAAGTACGATTTCATTTCTATAACGCACACACAGTCACTGAGAAATGCTTATAAAAGCTGGAGCTATGAAATTCGGTTTAATTTCTAGTAACACCGAAGCATTTAATGCTTTATTTGTAGATAAATTTATTTTTTTAAGGAATTTTTGGTTGTAATAGAAGAATTTAAAATGTTATGCTTACTTAGAGAAAGAGGAATTTACGATCAATATAATCTCTAAGATGCCGAACAGTCATACATTTGATTTGCAATATGGCTGCTATTTTTCTGCTGGCGACGAAAATAGCTCTCTCTCTGCTTGCACAAATTTAAGAGTGTTTTGTGATAGAAGAAATATTTCTTGCTTATAAAAAAAACCGAAGCATTTAATGCTGTATTTGTAGAAAAAAATTTTTTTTAAATGAATTTTTGGTTATAATAGAAGAATTTTAAATGTTATGCTTACTTAGAGAAAGAGGAATTAACGAGCAATATAATCTCTAAGTTGGCGAACAGTCATACATTTGCTTTGCAATATGACAGCTATTTTTCTGCTGGTCATGAAAATCGCGCTCTCTCCGCTTGCACAAAATTAAGAGTGTTTTGTGATAGAAGAAATATTTACTTGCTTATAAAAAAAAACCGAATCATTTAATGCTTTATTGATAGATACATTTATTTTTTAAGGAATTTTAGGTTTTAATAGAAGAATTTTAAATGTTATGCTTACTTAGAGAAAGAGGAATTAACGAGCAATATAATCTCTAAGTTGGCGAACAGTCATACATTTGCTTTGCAATATGACAGCTATTTTTCTGCTGGTCATGAAAATCGCGCTCTCTCCGCTTGCACAAAATTAAGAGTGTTTTGTGATAGAAGAAATATTTACTTGCTTATAAAAAAAAACCGAATCATTTAATGCTTTATTGATAGATACATTTATTTTTTAAGGAATTTTAGGTTTTAATAGAAGAATTTTAAATGTTATGCTTACTTAGAGAAAGAGGAATTAACGAGCAATATAATCTCTAAGTTGGCGAACAGTCATACATTTGCTTTGCAATATGACAGCTATTTTTATGCTGGTCATGAAAATCGCGCTCTCTCCGCTTGCACAAAATTAAGAGTGTTTTGTGACAGAAGAAATATTTACTTGCTTATAAAAAAAACCTCTGATAACCCCCAGGACAAAGTTAAGCAACTCTTCCAGTAAAGGTAGAGTGAAAAGCTTGCTTCGAACCTCTCTCCCTCTCCATCAAAGGAGACCGAATCAACTCAAAGCACAGCTGTTGGGGAAGAAGCAGAAGTTGGATAAGAGAGGCGAACAGAAAAGAAAAGAAAAGAAAAGGACAGCAGGCAGCAGGCGGCGAAGGCAGGGAGGGATGGTCTCAAAATAGTCATTGTAATAAGAAAATTTTGATTTCATTTTTAGTATTTGTATAAAATTTAATAACGCCGCACAAGATGGCTGACTTTGCAGCAACAAAAGAGCGAGCAGGCGGCCAGGAAAGAGATGGGGGGGTTGAGGCGGAGGCCAAAAGGAGACGGGGCGAGGCTATAAGAATACGAAGCGGGCGAGAGCCAGAGCGAGAAGGGTGGCTTGGGCTTGGGCTTGGGCTTGGACTGTAACTAAAACGCTTAAAACACACAATCTCGTTTCGGGTTCGGTTGGGATTTCGGGGTTACGCTTAAACTCTAAGTACATTTTAACTTAACTGCCTTTTTTTGTGTGTGTGCCATTGCCATTGCCTTTGCTTTTGGTTCTCGTTCACGTTTTTGCTTTTGTTTTTGTTAGTTCTTCCCCCTTCTGCCCCGCATATCCTTTGCCATGGCGAATTGTAAGGCGAGAAGGCAAAAAACCCCGAGATGACGATGATGCCGATGCCAATGATGATTATTACGAATGGTCGGGGGTTTATCACGGGGTGGTGACTTGGGTGGTGCTTCCTCCAGCTTCCAAAACTCTGTGCGAAAGTGTGCGAGTGTGCGAGAGTGTGTGTGTTAGCCGAGCACAATTATAAATTTTTGGAATTGTTGTAATTTAGTTTGTTTGTTTGCCAGTTGGATATGCCCCGTCTACCCCTCTTACTCCCTCGGCCACCGGCTAGTACGAATGGTTATTTGCGTTGGGGTTTTTCCTTTGTTATGTACTAGCTGTGATTTCGTCCTGGGAAAACAAGTGGAAGTAAGGACGAGGAGCGGCTTTAATTTAGCAAGCTCATTGATACCCATCAATACGGGGCAGGCGGTATCTAAGAAGAAAAAGTTCTTACAATTTACAAAAATTTTATATTTCTGCAGTTGAAAAAGTCATAAAGCAGGAATGCCCATAGCTGGGCCTTGGGTGCATAATACCCTCGGGATTTCATACCAACACGAGCTGAAAGGCATGACAAAGCTGTCATGCACATTTTAAGGAATTCTATACTCTTGAGTATGAAAAATTTCTTAATAAGACGCTTATCAATTTAATACTACGAAAGTATACATTTTATACTCATCTGCACCAATATTTCATAATAATCACTAACGCGACAAACAGAAAAGCACTAAATTCCAGCTAACGCGATATGTTATCGAATTTTCGATGTAGGTTCGTATAAAAATAAGACTCAAAAATACACAATTGAAACTATAGCGTATAAAAACTAAACTTTGGAGTATACATTTGATATTTTGAAGTATAAAATCTATACTAAAACTCGTTATACTGCTTGAGTATACTTTTAAGACAACGCGTAGAAAGGTTAAACTCTTGTTTTTTTTTTTGGGTGTAGGTTAGACTGTACATTACTTGGACCCATATTCGATCTGGAAAAAATGTAACGCCTTTGAGGGGCATCTAACTCCTGGGAATCCTTTTGTAACTCATTACAAAATATTCACATTTCGTAACATTATCTCTGCTATCTCTTCACCTTTCCCGCATAATCCTTTTGCCTCCTGTCACTCGCTCGAAATGGGTAAAAATGCGGTACTACCCTGCGACACCCTATTCATAACGGGTATAAAAACTTTGCTCCTAACTGCGATTTCCAGTGCGACTGCTGCTGCTGCTGCCTTTGCTGATTATCACGATAAAGCATAATGATTACATTTTTAGTAGCAGCCGCTTGCTGCACAGTGGGTGCGAGCAGTATCGACGCAGGATGGTAATTGCCAGCTGAGCGAGAGAGAGAGGCGTTGAGTTTTTGAACTTGTTGGGATTTGGATTGGAATTGAAATTGGGTTTGGGTTTGGGTTTGGGTTTGCGTTAGGGTTTAGGTTTTAGGAGGGTTGCTATTGCTATTTCCCAGTTCCCAGTTCCCCGAGTGTGACCGGGTGCGAGTTGGGGAGTTTAAGCGGCGGCATTGGCTTGCACTTGATTAATTGCGATTTATGCGCTGCTCCTGCGGCTTATGTATATGCGATATGGAACTTTTCTGTGTAATTACTGACGGTTCAGTTTGGGTCGGGCTGGGTTGGTCCTGCAATGATGATGATGGCAACTGTAATAACGGTCGTTGACATGAGGGTTCGTTTTATATCGTTCCGTTTCGTTTCGATTCATTCGTTCGCTGTGAAATTTGAGCAATAAGTGAAGGAAATAAAAAGAAGTAAAGTAAGCGAAAGGGGGAGGTTCGCTGGGAACACCCAAAATTTGTGTCATGCAGCTGCAACATCCTTTGGATTTTTTGTATATTCTTTTTTAAGAAGGAAACTAAAGTGCATTTGTGAAATACTTAAATATTAACTTTTTTATGGGGAGTTGTAGGATATTTCTAAGTTTCATAAGTTAATAATAAATATTATTAAGCTGCAATAATCATAATTTTTAAGGTTATTTAATTCTTTAATATAAATAGTTAACTGCTGCGGTTTCTAAAGCTAAATTCCTTTGAGATTTTAAACAGTTTTTTATCAGATTTTATTTCGATTTCAAAAAGCACTCCATATTTTGGTATTTGTATCAAAAATTAAAAAAAAAGTACTTATAGCTCAAGAATATAAATAATAACAACTATTTAAAGAGTTTCCTAAACTTACTGTGCAATTAAAGTATTAAATAAAGTAATTACCCAATAAATAAATAAGGTAGAGTCCTAGGAACACCGAAAATTA
The DNA here is from genome assembly GCA_008042795.1 of Drosophila asahinai. Lineage (NCBI taxonomy): Eukaryota > Metazoa > Arthropoda > Insecta > Diptera > Drosophilidae > Drosophila > Drosophila asahinai. Next base: position 267,555 of record VNJZ01010988.1, read on the forward strand.
TGCTATGCCTCTGCCAAGTACTTATCCTTTGCCATTTTTTCGATTTTTCAGGAATAAGAAATCACATTTCCAAGCGTATTTCGCTGGGCTGGCAAATAATTCTGAAATCTTTTTTATTTAATTTTTTTTTTGAGGAGACCGCACTGTTGCTGTTGCTGTTGTTGTAGCCGCATTTTTGCCTTTTTGTTTTGCTTGGCTCATTTGGCAGCACGCACACAGGCACACAGCCTTGGGCAAACACCCACTCGATTCCCAGAGAGCGAGCGAGAGTGAGCGATAGAGAGAGCCGCATTTCAATTGTCATTACTTTTGGCCCACATTCAAAGCCAAACAGACACACACACACACAGGCACACACAGGGAAACCCCGATGAGAGAGAGAGCGCACTTGAATTGCTCTCTTTGACGAGCACACATAACTCATACGGCACGAAGTCCGTACAGCGCCTTCGGCTGTTCTTCGGCTCTCGCTATCTTCCACCGAGCGTGTCTCTGTGTGTGCGTTTGTAATTGATTTTATTAGTTTTTGGTTTTTGTTGTGTGTTTGCCGCAGCCGGCGTCGACGCCGACGCCGACGCTGACGCCGCCGGCCGAGCCAGCAGCAGCGGCGATGAATTTAAAAAAATTTTGAATTGCCCGCCCTTAGTCAGTAACTAAACGTGCAGCAGTGCGAACGCGCGCAGCGGCAAACAAAAAATTCCAGCGTCTTTCGGATTTCCTCCGCCGCCTATTCTTCCTCCACACATACTGGATATATTCCCCATGAAAACCCTAGTATTGAATTCTAATTTAAATCGAGTGTGTTCGTGGTTTGAGTGAAAATATCTGAGAAAGATAAACCAATTTACCCATGTGAATATTATGTGAAACTTCGGTAAAAACTTCGATAAAAAATAACAAAACTTGAAAACAAACAAATAAGAAACAAACCTAAACAACTTTGAGAACTTTTGCCTTTTGGGATTATCAACAAAATAAAAGAGACAACTTTCCGCAGGAAGGATACTCAAGAATACAACAAAACAGACAATCAAAATGGTAAATATTAAGCTCAAAAATTAGATAAAATATAAGGCAAAGGCTTAAAATTATTTTTACTAATTTAAAATAATAAATTCCTGAAAAGAAGAGATGAAAACCCATAAGAACTAACGAATTTCCTTAAGAAATTGGAATTATGAATAGATTTTCAGCCTGATTTAGTTGAAATAAAACTGAGAAATCATTTAAAGATCTAAAAAATCCTGCAAATAAAATACAAAGCCAAGGAAACCCTCCTAACTGAGCTAAGAAATTATCTAAAGATCTAATAAATCGTAAATAAAGCCCTAGGATCTGTTCTTAATCCAATTACCCATAGTTTCTCTAACTAAACCTTTATTTATTAAACCAAAAACTCCCTTTAAAATGCCTAAATAGCATTATTCTTCAGTTTTAAATAATCACTAATGGGCTTTCCAACTCGAGTTGTTGGTAAATAGCAAAAGACACTTCACCGATAAGGCTGAAACCCACGAACCCCCAGGAAAAACATAATAATTACTCCATATACCCCCAAGAATCTCTATATTTTCAAGTGAGACCCACCAATTATCACTGATTTGTCTGACTAATTCATTAGTAGGTAAATGCCACAATATCTGCCAGCGATAAGCTGTTAAAAATCTGTAATATATTTGTGGAAACGTAATAGTATTTTCATATGCGATATGAATCAGCTTACCGTCTCACTAATTTCCACTTTATTAGCCAAGTTTGTGCGACTTGGCTGACACTCCTTAGTCTTAGTCATTAGGTCTTGTCTTGGTATCTTTTTTAGTGCCAATATTACGTGTGCGTGTGTGTGTGTGTGTGTGTGGGTTAGATTGCATACTATAGTAAGGCAAATAAAATGAGATACACCAATGGAGAGATATATGTGTGTACGTACTTATATTCCGATTTAGAATCGCGAATGCCTTTTATTTGGCACGCACTCGACGCTGCGACGTACATATAAATTTAGCTTAATCTCTCTTCGCTTGCATATTAATTTCTGCTCAATATTATTGGCATCGGTAATTTCTATAATTTCCGGCGCTGCTCATTCGCTTAACTTAAGCGCTTGCTGCACCCATAAAAGGCGGCTCTGATTTGTGCGATTTCGCGATTTATTTGCTCTGAAAGCCATAAAGCAATATGAACAATAATAATACAATTAAGACAACCCAACTACGATTGACGTAGCTCACACTTCCGTTTCCAAACTGGAGAATCTCGAAAGATATATATAGTATATATTTCCAGCGAAGCCCGTGTGTCACAATTAAAATTGTTGAGAATCTTCGGGGTCTGGAGTTATCGCAAAAGCACTCATTATCCCTGGGGATTTGTGCAGTTATTCCTTAGGGATCTTACTTGGATTTGAGTTTAGAAATCAGAGAAACACAGAAAATTTTTTTTATTGATAAATACTTAAGTTTAAATAAAGGAAAAACCTTTTATTAAATGTTGGATTTGAGTTTAGAAATCAGAGAAACACAGGAAATTTGTTCATTGATAAATACTTAAGTTTAAATAAAGGAAAAAACCATTTATAAAATGTTTAACCAAAGAAAGATCTTAAATATTTAAACCTAATTCGAGCTGAATGATAGGAAGCTCTTTAAGGTCAAATATACCTTAAAGTTTTACAATATATTCTTCTCAGAAACAATTAACTAAGGTTCACGAATTTATTATTAATAAAATACTCACATTTAAATTTAATTTTATATGTGAAAATCCATTTATATACCGGATACATCTTCCGGAAATGTTATCTAAACTTTAAAATAGTTCAGAAACATTTTAAACCTAATCACTTTGTGACTAAAAAGTCTAACTTGTGGGTTCACTTGCTAGAGGAAGTTTAAAATATAATTATGATAAGAAACAGCAAACTCTTATATCACCAAACTATGTTTTTTCTATAAGCAAAATCCAAGAGAAATTCTCAAAAAATAAAAGAGCCCTTTTTCTCTCTACTGTCAACAATTTTTCGCCAACGCATTTCTCAAATTGCTCAGTATTTTTCATTTTCAAATTAATCGCAATAAATGCAAGATTTGAAAAGAAAAATGAAGCAAATATTTCGGTGGTTTGAGAAATATCGAAGAAAATGCTGTGCCATATGTGAGATACATTTTTGCATTTGTATCTGAGTATCTGCGTATCTGTGTATCTGCGAGTGTGCTTGCTTGCTTGCTGGCGGGGATACAAATAAACTTTTGGCACATTAAGAACGCCACAAAATGCGAAGAGTCAGCCAAATATGAAATTATGATTGCGATTATGATTATGATGTTGTTATAATTAGAGAACAACGAAAGCGAAAAACGATTCACAATAATTCAAAAATTGACTATAAGCAGCAGTCGTCGTCGTGGCCGTTCCACAGCCAGCTGCCGCCCGAGATCGTTCAGATCCATATGGGCTTTAGTTATGGTCTTAGTCGGGGGCTGCTATTTTTAAGTGCCCACATATACACGTATATATCGCTGCAATTACACTTTTCGAGTGCTTAATCACAGCCGAAGCGAGCGTCGAAACTTTTACACAAATCATATTCGTATTCCCCAATATTTTCCGCCGCCCCCTTTTGCATTTTTTCCGTTTTTCCTCTCTGCTTTTCCCTATTTTCCATTGAAAAGTCGGGCGGACGATATGTTTCCACTCAGAAGCAGCGGAGATGAAACAACCGCATTTGTTTTTATTAATTGCCACTCTTACGAACACATGCTCCCAGACTCGTGGCCGATAATCGTGGCATATATACGCGCTATAATGCCACAATGCGGGGAATAATCATAATTGGCCAAAAAGTGGCTGTAATGAGGAGTGCGGGGATTGAAAATTACTTGGAACATGTTCCTTCCATACCGACCAAATCTCCTCATTAATTCGATGCCAAATATAAGGCTTCTTTCCTCTTCTTTGGATGATGCAAATGCAAGAGGCTCACAGAAAATAGAAATTAGAATTTAGAAATCAGAGAATGAATATATATAACGAAAATGGTTTATGGGCTACTAAAATGAATGGTAATTTGTAAACGAGAATAATTAAATTGACAGTTTTAAGCTTTGGGATGAGGCATATACAGGGAATTAAGATTATATGCAGGGAATATTATATTTTATAGGTGGATACATAAAAATAACTAGTTATATTAAAAATATAATTGTGTTTTTGGATTGTAGTTAAAAATAAATATGTTTATGAATGTATTTTTGAGTTAGTCACAGCTATATCAATTAATTCTTTGAGGTTTTCTGTGATTTTTAACACGGAATTAATTTTATATGCGTAGCATATTATATTTTTTAAGTGAATTCATAATAATAACTAATTATATTTAAATAATACTTGTGTTTTTGGATTTTAGTTCGAAATTTTTATATTTATAACTAAAGAATAAATAATTCCTTCATATTTTCTTGTACAAAAATGTTTTCTGGAACTTTTAAGTTAATATCTCTAAGGTATAGAGGTTTAGTCTGATTTAATTACCTATAATTTCAACTCTAAACACTCATATTTATATTCAAACCTTTAATATTCATGTGTCAATCATCGAAACACACATTTGTTCCCTTTTCCCCCATTAAATCTTTAGCTGGTTCCTGTAATAAAGTTTCCATTTATTGCCCAACATTGTCAGCTTTCAGTACAATTCAGTTAATCTGGAATACGGAATTTTGCCGAGCACTTTTAGAGCTTTGTCAGCTGCCAACCGAACCCGAACCCAGCCCCGCCAGCCCCTCTTCATTGGCTGTCTATTGAAATGGCAATTATTTGAATTTATTTTTAATGCTCACAAAAGCTACACTCGCATGTGTATCTCTCAGTGAGTTAGGACTATGGCAATGTGGGAGGTTTTTGGTTTTTGGGGAACTTCTTCTATAGCTAATTTTCACCATCTGGAATGGGATTTGATCTGATTCCGTGTGTGTGTTGTGTGTGACTACTTAATTTCCAAGTGCCATAAAAATTTCGATTTGGAATTCAAATTGAAAGGTCGCCTTCCGCCTCCTCCTGCCTTTCCATATATTAATAAAAAAATAAATCCATTTGGCAAAGGAAAATAAGTTGTCTTATTTATTGGTTCTTGGCTTATAAATATTGAACAAAAAGCCTCAAATGAAATAAACAATTAGTATATTTATCGACACACTCGCATGGCCTTTTTTCCCTTTAATAAGAAATGCTGAAAGACTGTCGATCGAATTGTTTATGCTAATGGCTAAAGAATTTCCCCATGTTGATAGCCTTTGTTTCCCTTCTCCAATTGTGAACGCATCAAATGTCGAATGCAAATTCGTTCCATCACTTCACTCGGTTAGTTTTCCTTAGTTTCCACCAGCGGAAAATTAATGCAAGTGTAAGAAAAGTGGCCCCCCGACGCACACAATGCATGTCCATCTGTTCCTTCGTCTGTCCATCAGTCAATTCCTCGCTCAGTCGCTCAGTCATTCAGTCAGTCAGTCAATCAGGCGACAGCCACAGCCGGTTCAGGTTGAGTCACCTTATGTGCTATGCTCGTGTTGATGATGCCGGTTTATGCTTTATGCTTCGTGCTTTATGCTTTCTTATTTCATCTATCGACATCCTTTGGGGGCTAACAGAGATGACAGAGTGAGTTTGAGTGAATTTAAAAGGGAAATTCTAAAGGAAATATGTTTTTTATTAAAGTTTAATCGATTTAAAATATCCCAAACTTCTTAGTAAATTCTTAAGAATAATTGAAAATATATATATAAACTTACTTAGGGTTTTTTTTTTGCATATAAATCAAGTGCTTTCAGAACCATTTCATACATTTAATAAAAATGATAAATGACTAAAAACTGTATTTCCTTTCATTAAAAGGTCCCAAACGTATTAGTAAGTTCTTTAACATAACTTAATATATATTAAACTAATTTAGTCATAGAACTAAAGTGCTTTTAGCACCCTTACAAATCATAATTTAAAAGGAAAAAACACTTCTAACATGAATGACTTAAACCTCTTTAAAACTATATTTCCTTTTATCTTTTCTCTATTGTAACATCAATTTTAAGACCCTTAATTTAACAAACCATTTCGAAATGCACTTTTCAAAGCATAATCCATCACACTTGACTGTGAAAAACTTAACTGAAATAAAACACTAATATTTCCGACCTAAGCTTATTTAGTTTTGAAAGGGATTTCACGCTCTCGCAGGGCGGGCCACACGCGTGTCCGGATCACGTGGCCATCTCTGGCTCCTTGGCAGGCACAATGGGGAACCACTACCACCACCAACCCAAGTCAAAGACGTCTCTTTTCAGTTTCAGTTTCGTTTTCGGGACTTAATCCCCGCAGCTCCGACAATAACGGGCAATCAATCAATGCACGTGTTTCCATATTTTTTTGATATTTCGCCGCTGACGAGAATTTTTGGACAAATCAGTCAGCGGGGCCAGGCATGGGTTTAAGCCTTAGTCAGTTATTGCAACATTGGAGGAATAAATAAATGAATAAACAACGAGGCAAAGTCCGCGGCATCACCCGAAAGTCGCTCAATTAGTGATGATTTAAATTTATAGATACGGTTAGGCAATGCACCCAAGATACACACTCTTTCGCCTCACACACACGCGCCCGCCGAGGAGAATGTCTTAATTAATTTTAATTATTTTCAATGAGCGACTATGAAATACAAAACATTTCCCCCCGAACTAAGAACGCAACTGGCCGGGGTCTCGTTCGTTCGATAAGAGCAGCAATTAAGTAACGAATTAATAGCAATCGCCATCGACTTGTAAATATGATGGTACCCTCAGGCGCTGCTCTATTTGTTTTCCCTCCATATGACCCCTTTTTCCCTGCCTTTTTCCCCGTAGAATTTCATTTTCGGGCTAAACTTTTCACGCCACCGAATTGGTGGCTTTGCATTTTCCCAAAAGCCGCCAGTTTTTCCATGTGCTTGCATGCGGGCCTTAGTCGGGAACCCGCTCCTTGTTTTCCTCCATTAATTTATTTGTCTGCAACATGCAAACCAATTGACAATCAAACGCAATTAGTCACAATAATCGTGAAATGGAAACGCATTTTCTGCTCATTGTCTGTCGCCCCCCCGAAAAAATATCAAGAATAAGTATCAATATTAATCGGACTCAAGAGTGATGAAGCCTTGAAATTCCAGCATTTGTTCATAAATTATGATCGGCGCAAGACAAAAATTAATCATCTCCAGGTAGTCGAGTGCTGAAAGCTGACTGGCAACGCCCTGAAAAAAAGGGGCTTAAAACTGGGCAGATTTCTAAGTTTAACAAGAATTAATTTAGGAGTTGGGGAAAGGGAGATATTAAAGCAAAGAAAAGCAGGGGAAGAAGGCTTACTTTTGTCCATATAAAATCAGTAATATTTCCATTCTTTAGAACCATATATTATATGTCAGTTTAGCTTTGATTGTAAGAGGAAATTCCAAGCATCTTCTATAAAGATTTATTATAAATAAACCTTTAACAATTTAACCAAAATAAAACCATTTATTATTTGAATTCTATAATGAATTATCTTCACCAAATAAATAAAACCTTTTATTATATAAATTCTATAATGAAGTACCTCCCACGTAAATCTATCTAAAACCTATTCCATCCCCTTGGTTGACACTTTTAAGCCCAACCAATATAAATCCCCATTACTTTACCGACCCAGCTTGGCTTTTATATAATTTAACCATTATATAAACCAAGATCAAACCCTATACCACTCACACACATGTCATGAATTTAGACTTGGCCCACATTCGACTTGGACTTGGCTATGTTTTTTTCCTTCCCCTCGTTAGATGCGTTTGAAGTTTCGCGGAATTAATAGGAATTTTTTATATGTTCGCCTGATACCCAGATTAGCCAGTGCTGATATATGGGAATATAGGGGAGTCGGAGTCGGGGTCGGGGCCTTGGCATCCCGAGTTAGTGGTGAAAAAGAGCAAAGCCAGGGCTGGCAGCATACCAAAAACCTAAAAAGCCGAAAAATAAAAAAGGGGTTGAAGGCGACTACTACGGCTACGGCGTCATCATCCTCATAATGATCTTCATTGTCGTGGCCTGGCCTGGGTTTTCAGCATTTCGCATGGCGTGCACTTAATAAAATAGGATTAACATTTTATAGTGAGCCTCGCCCGTCCCTCTCCTTACCGTCCTTACTTTCAGTTGGTTCCTTTTGTACGATTTCAACAACTGCGCACTGATGGCGTTTCTTTATTTGCGTTGCTGTTGTCGAGTGTTGACTGTGTGTAGTAAGAGCTGTGTGTGTATGTTCAACCAGTTATTGGAATAATGACAGCTGTGCGATATGTCGACTCGAGAACTCAAAAATACTTCAATACAAGCCGAAGGCCATTTGTCCTTTGGAGCTAATTCTCCTCGTGTCTGTGTGTGAGCTGGAGTTCTGTAAAGGTCTCTTTGAAAGAAATAACTCTCAGGGGGTGACAGTTACTGGGGGAATTCAATTGCGATCTATTTCGAAAGATAAATATGGTTATTAGGTGGGCTTTTGGGGTGTAAGAAGGCAAAAAGCTACGAGAATAAATGTGCTTTCCTGGGGAAAGGAATTACAATGTCTAGAGTTCGAAGAAGAAAGTTAGAAATGTATTTTTTACTATTAGGATTCTTAGAAGAATCAATGAATATGCTTTTATGTCTTGTTACAATATCTAGAGTTCGGGTAGAGTCGTAGAAGAAAGTTAGAAATGTATTTAAAACTTTACAGATACTTGAAGAATGAATAAATATGCTTTCTTGGAAATATAAGTTATAATAAATTTATTGAGTTCAAATAGAGTCTTAGAAGACGCTAAAATGTCTCTAATACTATAATGCAGGGGTGCCCAGAGCCCTAACCCGCGAGTTAGCAAATTTCTCTGCCCAGCCTCTGCCGGCATATGTACAGAATGTAACTTAAAAATGCATGCCTTCGTTTTTAGTTTAATATCAGGGTCCTGAAGGCTTATAAAACATGATAAATGTATATTTTTTTTTATATTTATTGTAAAGAAAATTAACCTATTAAACTTAAAATCTAAAAATATTTTTAAATAAAAAACTAAGCTCTTTTAATGGCAAACCCAACCTAAGAACCTCTGGCAATCATTCTTTTGTGATCTTCCCTCGAGGTTATGCAATGACTGCCTTTTCCCAGCCCGAGTATCTGCAAGATGCTTCAAGATTAACCCTCCTCTGGTGCCCGGTTCCTAATGATACACCCTATATAATGATTGGTGCGGGCAATTGCCGTTGTGTATCTGTGAGATACTTTCGTACTCCTGGCTGGCATAACTTATGCATCAACGCGTACCATTTAAGCATAAATCGCGCTTGTCACCCCGATCTGCCTTTTGTCATCATCCAGAGTCCGTGATCATCAGAGGCCATCGTCTCCCCTCCATATCCAAGCCCCCGTCCGGTCTCGATTGTTTCTTTCTTGTCGTTAAAATATTTTTTGGGTGTGTTCTGTATTTTAATAGCTCGATGCGATGCGAGGAGAGAGAGAGAAGCCCAAATCGCTTCCTTTCGTCTCGCACACACACAACACACACACCCTTTACCCACTCATATATTTTGGCTTGTTTAATTTCTTTCGAATTTGTCAGGAAAAAAAGGCAAAGAGACCGAGACAAAAGTAACATGACTTCAGTTTTTACTCAAAGTAAATCGGAGACACACACACCCGCTCCGACTGCTAATCCCTCACACGTCTGATTTCTGGTAACTTCGACAGTTTTCAGATACTTTTACCCAGAGGGGGGAAGTGCGGACTCACTTTGAATTATTAAAACCTAATCTTGATTCTACGCTCTCGGTTAGAGAGGATGTTATATATTTTTTAATACCAATCTGCGATGCGATCGCACGAACGCAGGTAACTCAGAGAAAATAAAAAAAGAAACACACACCCCCACCTTGAAATTCTGAATTCCTCCGCCCGACTTTAGTCTCGATTTTAGGATTAAAAATGTCGTCAGCGTTTTTTATGCTGAATTTCGGAAATATTCATTCTCGTCTCGGGTCGAGCGTCTCATCCATTTGGCATTGATTTTTAAAACGAAGGAAAAGGAGTGAAAAAATCTCCGACTACACACGACTTGTGTGTGGATATACACACACCCCAAAAAAGATTTTAAGCTGGACTTTGGCTTGTTGGCTGTTGGCTTCCCTGCTTTTTATTTTATTTCTTGTTTGCTTTTTCTACCGACTAATTTGAGGCTTGACAGTTGATTTGGGTATTCGATTAGGCAACAACTATTCATCATTTCAATGCGTCTCTGCATCTGTGCTTTGAAGCCCAGTAAGGTTTACTTTAAGGAAGCACATTTCTTAATTGCAGTTTCAGTTGAAATCTGCAATTTAAAGGATTGAATTTGTTAATATGAAAGGTTTACAGGGTTTTATTTAAGGATTTTGTGGTTGATTTTTGGTTTGTTTATGGAGGTTTTATATATATTTTGTATATTAAAATGTAAAGAAAATCCTTGCCTTCAAAAGAAAGCCATTCAGAGTTCATACTTGATTAATATGTTTGATTTATTTATTAAATTAAACATTTAATTATTTTATTGTTCATATTTTACACCAAAAGGTACCCTCTGTATTTTGTATTAAAACAAAATACATAATTGTGGCTTTAATAGATTTTTTCTAAGCTTGAATTTAATCAGAAATATTAACTTTATAAATATTATGCATCCTGGACTACATATCCCCTCTATAATATATATTTAATTTATAATTTCAGGCAAATAAAATCTGTTTGGGGCTTTTATAGGTTTTTTCGATGCCTTTAATATATTTATAAATATTTTCTACACTAATAATAAATAATAAAATACAAAATATATAGATAATTCATAATTCTAAGCAAAATAAACACATAGACTCTCTAAAGATAATATTGACTCTGAATAGTTGCTTTATTTTCAACAATTACATTTATATACCCGCGATAATTGCCTGACCAGTCATATTTAAGGTATATATGCATATCGAAACAATACTAGAAGTAGTCACCCCACAGAGGCAACTAAGGAAAAGGCAAAAATTAATTTATTAAAATTTAAGGCGCATGACTTTTGTGAGCAAAACGGCAGCAGCCGGAGCTATATGGCTATATGGGTTAAATGGGTTATAAGGTATGAATCATGCGTCACACTTGCGCATAATAATTGAGAGATGTGGAGCTCATAGGGGGGCAGGGAATAAATTCGGGCACAGATGCAGATACTGGCCAAGTCTCCAAGCTGCCCAGTTCGATATCAATGGATTTCTGGGCCGTTGTTGCCGGGCAGACTAGATTCTAGTATCTAGATACCCAACTGCGTCCAGGTGTGCGCTACAGCTACAAATTTTTCGTTGTTTGCTGCGGTTTTTGATTCCGATTTTTCTTTTTTCCTTTATTGAAATAGTTTTTCCAACAGTTTTTTCTTGTGTTCTTTGGGGTTTTTTCTTGTCAGTTTGTCACTTGAAATTCAAGGAATTCGATCGACTTAATTAAGGTTATCTATCAAAGGTACTTAGTTTAGTTTATTGATACGGCCGAAGTAAGCCCAGTAAACGATGCAATTAGCAATTAAATTTCAGTCAACCTAAGTCTTTTCGACTTATTTATCAATTACAGATACAAATACCAAGGGTGTGTGACATCGATAAACAAAAGAGCTTTAAATTATGTGTAGTCTTAGCATTTGTTGTTGTCTCTCAGCAAACACACACACGCTCGTTCCCATGACTTTAATTACAATTTAATATTTATTTAGTTCGATAAGGCCCCGACCAGGTGATTATTTTTGGATACTCATGGCTGCACCCTATCTCTTGGCGAATGCGTATTTGTTTTTGGCCTCCTATCAATTGGGCGGTCGGGGGTAATCAAATGCTTAAGTAAATTTGTTCAACAAATCACCGAAACCGAAACAGAAACAGAAATCGAAACCGGACACTTGTGTGTCCTAATTAATACCTAAAACCCCTGAAGTGCCCCAGATATGCGTAAAACGCTGGTTACCCCCTCTAAATGTGTGTGGAGTTTAAGGGAAAATTCGATTTTAATTCGTTTCCGGTGTCTTCATAGTTTAAGCTTGAGATGTCTAACCACCTCACGCACCCAGACGAGCGGCACCACACCCGCTCTTTTCCAACAATTTACGTAAATTAGACACGAAACCAACAGAATAGAAAAAAAAAGGGAAAATAAAAAGTTATAAACTATACAAAGAAGGCGTCGACAATGCCAAATGGGAGCGTTTCTCTTGGCGTTCCAAGCGGCTTGGTTTTGGTTTCGTTTTTGTTCAGTTTTTATCAGCTTTTGGTTAAATTACCTAGAATTAGTTAACACATTTTCCACTGCGTCTGCCGGGGCTGTGTCTGTTTGGCATAATTAAACAATTTTGTACTTTATGCGCAATTAAATTAATTTCTTCCTTTGGCTTTAGCCGCCTTTAGATAAGTGAATAAACGAGCCCAAGTCAAACATTTAAATTGCGATTGCGCGATATAGGGCATATGTGTAAGCCCAAAGCCCCCCCAGTATTTATGGGTTAATAATTGTCCCAGAGATTACAATGGCCTGTAGTTTCGGTTTCCGCTGCTCCGATTTCCTTTTCCAGGAGCTAGGGGCTATCCAAGTATCCATTCGTTCGTGCCAAATCATAAAAGAAGTCAACAAATGGGACCACAATGAGCAATGAGTTCAGAAGGCAGCAGCATATCCGAGAGATACTTTGAGATACCCAAGCCCGACAAGCGCTGCAAGTAATGTGCGTGGCCACTTATTCATTCGCCAGAATGAATAACATTCATGTTGCCATGGATGGAATTAATGCCGTGGCATAACTCAAATGCCAAATGCAAAATGTAGTCTGAAAAGCGAGAATTGGCAGCAGGAATAGTTGTATTTTTTGACAGTTTTTTAGGGGGGGATTTTAGAGAGTTTAATTGTTGGAAATAAGAAGGGTTTGTTGTAGGAAAAACTTTAAAATAATTTAGTTTGTGGATGAACATGTAATTTTTCCCCTTTGTATGTCTTTTTTTCTTTTCTTTTCCTTTTTTTTTTCTTTAAAATAATGTAGTTTGTAGATGAAAATGTTTTTTTTTTCCCTTTTTTCCTTTTTGTCCATTTTTTCCTTTTTCCCTTTTTCCTTTTTTTCTTTTATATTATTTTTTTTATTTTTTCTTTTGTCTGTGATTAATATACTTAAAACATCATTAGGAATAATATAATAAAAAACAAATGCTCTTTATTTAAAAGAAAATAATAATAATAAAAAAACCTTTTTTTTTTTTTTTTTAATTTTTTCTTTATTTTTGCCTTTTGTTTGTGATTAATAAACTTAAAACACAGTAATTCCACATGCAGCTTTGGGAATAATATAATAAATAAACAAATGTCCCTTATAAAAAAATTGGAATAAAAAATATGTTAATATAGAAAAAGGAAAATGATTGGTATTTATTTTTTCACTAATAATTTCCATGACCTTTCTGTACCAATCAGTTCTTTTCCTGCAAAATCTTAGCCTAATCTTCAGTAAATCTCTAATTTTGATTAAACTCAAATGAGAAAGACTTCCCATTCTTGTAGATTCATTCCCTTAGATCAATTCTGGACTTTCTCCACTCGGAATTCCTTCCATATTCCATTCAATTGAACGGCGAAATAGCCTCCAGTTAGATTCCTATAATGAAACGTGTTCGTTTCATTTGATCAATTCAGCAGCTCAGCATCGCCCAGCGGCGACTATATAGCAAGTACTTATTAAGGCTGATGTGCTTTTTGTTGCTGCTGCCCGTTCTGAGCACATTAAGATCAGATACAAAGATACATTATCGCCGCCTCGAAGCTGGGAGCTGGGAGCTGGAAGCTTTTGTGGTAGTTGTAGGCGTTCGTCAGTCTTTTCAGTCACTCAGCCAGTCGGTGTGTTCGCTGGCAATTAAAACGCTTAAGGGGCCAAGTCAGAGCCGGAGTCGAGCTGTGTTTGCTACTTAGAGAGATACTCGGATACATGCCACATCCATCGCCAGATATAAATAAGCGATACGTGTAATTCGGGTCACTAACCGTTAACAATAAATTTCATTTGTTTAAGAAACTCCAGCCAGCGGCCGGCGGCATGGCCTGTAAAATAATATCGCCATAAAAATTGACATCCGATCATTTGTAATTATTATTGCGCATTGCGACATGACAAGGCGTCGGCTACTTGCTGTCTTTCTAGGGCGTGGTCCCAGTCGATATATATAGTATATAGCCATTGGATTGGTCGATATATATACAGAAGGCAGAGCAGCAGATCAGCAGATCGGAGCAGATCACAAATCATTCTAAATGGTTCGTGCGAGCACTCATTCTCCTCTAATGGTAATCACAGTGCCATAATTTACATTGCGAGACCGATTCTCTCTCTCTCTCGGTTCGTTCAACTCGTTCAATCAATCTTAGATTCGGTTCAGGGAACAATTAATGCCAAAAATAAGAAAATACATCAAAGAGTAGGGGGAAGAGACCAGAAGAAACCCACAAGTACTGATCGGAGGGCTTTCTTTCGGTGTCTACTTGAAGAGTTTCGGTTTTCAGTTTTCAGTTTTCGCTTTAAGTCCAACTTAAATGGAACCAGAAATTATTTTGAACGCCTTCAAGTGCCACACAACAACATCTACAACAAGAAATACATTTAAAAGGAAAAAATACAGAAAAAACGAACCAAAGTTGATTCGAAGTTGGGGTGCGCAATCATGACTTGATGCGATTATAAAGAAGTTTTTTGTTTCGGCTTATTGAGCAGGGGGAAGGGGCGAGAGCCCGAAAGCATTAATGCCCAATACAAATAGAAATTAGATACACACTCACTCGCACACACACTCGACGGCGGCACATATGGATACTTAGACAATTTCGATATTCAAATGAATTTTTGGAAAATGACTAAACCAAAAAAGTGCCCCCAAAAAGTGAACTCAGCTGAACTGCTGCTTGTTGCTTGGTGTCTAGAATTGTTTTCTTTTCTTTCGGGGCTTTTTGGAGGCTAAGGAGGGGGCTTGCGAGACAGACAGCCCGGTTAGAGAGTTATAAATAATAATAATAACAATCAAATCCGGCACATGCAGCAATGAGCGTTATAACCCACATCAAGCACTTAGGTTCTCGTATTTTTTAGAAAATATTTACCTCTTCTCAGGCTCAAAAAACAAGAAATTCAGATGAGATTGACTTGGATTTGTATTTGTCTTTAAGAAATGAAAAGAAAATGGCTTAAAGGGGCTAAGAATGAGGGTAAGAACCTTAAAGTATTATTTCTAAATAAATCTGCGTTCGTAAAGCAAAGTTTTTTTAATCTTTAGCTTATTTTATGCATTGTAATTTATAAATATAAATCTAAAAGAAGATATATTTCAGTACTACCTTATTTTATTATTTAAATAATATTTTGGATTATTAAAAGGGCAAGAACCTTTACCTTTAATTTAACCCGATTTATAAAGATGTTTTTTTTTAATCTGTAGCTTATTTTCTGCTTTGTATTATTGTTAAAATTAAATCTAATAGAAGGAATATTTTCAGAACAACGATTTTGGTAAATAGAATATTCAAAATAATTTTTCAGCAAGTTAATCATTGATTACCGTTGCTCCTAGCTTATATTTCCGAATATTTCCAACTTGTAGAACCTCTAAAACATAAAATATCAAAATCCTGGTCGATATTTTACCCAAATTATACACCAGCTCCCACTTTTACTTCCTGAGCTATTACATACTTGCCATTAAATTTAAAAATCGAGCTATTCAAAGCACGCCACATTGCGATTTTATGATCGCTGTATGTTTCGCTGTTCCTACGAGTCTATATAAATTCATTGAACAAGTCGAGTGACAAACCAATTTTCATTCTACGAATGGCATAAAGACAATAACAATTGGCGGGGGGACCATATAAGGCAGTTAGCAGCAAGAGCCAGCAAAGTTTGAGGCAATTGTGGATGGAATCGAGCGGAGTAATGAACTTGTCAGCCATGTTTTCAGGGTGTGCTCAAGAAAGTCTCTATATACTTGTACATAAACCTAAATGCAGAGCACTCTGCTCCAATTGTGTGTTTCGGGGGAGTGTGTGCGGCATAGGGGGAATCAAAGATAAAGGTAATCCATTTGACTTGGCGATATCTACGACTGTCACACAGCTCGGTCTCAGTCTCAGTCTCAGTTTCTGATTTGAAAACTATGCACAGCTGCGCAATTTCGTATGCGGCGGAGGGGCTTGGGCTTTTCGCTTTTCAGTTTTCAGTTTTCAGCTTTACAGTTTGTCGCTTTTTCGTCGCATTTTCGGTTTACGTTTTTTGGGGCTGACTAATGAAACCGAACAATAATAATTTAGTAAGTCCAGACCTACGCATGCGCAAAAGGTGGATTCGATGGCGATGCCGATGCCTGGCAATTGTCACAGCACAAAACGCAATTTGTCGTCGTCGTCGCCGTCGTAGACGAGGAGTGGAAGTCACTGAACCCGCTCGAGCCAAAGCTTTTTTCTATTACTTTTTTTTCCTGTATATTTCCCCCACTTGCTATCTTTTACACCCAGAGAAATTTCATACTCAAACTTAATATTTGGAATTTTTAGATTTTCTTTTCATATAAAATGTACATAAGTAGTTAAAAATAATGTGTTTTATGTTTTATTTCGATAGAACGAGTTTTTAATGAAGCATTCCTGATTTTTTCATATTTTAAGCTATAATTCCCAAACGGTTTTAACTCTCGAAAGACAAAAATTGGATGTACTGTTAAGTTACTTGAATTTTGAAGTTCACATTTGCAAAATAGTTAGAAATAATATTGTTTCTGAAAGATATATTGTTTAGAAAGAGTTTTAAGTGAAGTTTACTTGATTTTTTCACAATTTAAGCTATAATTCCCAATCAGTTCCAGCTCCTAAAATATCAATATAAAGTGTATTTATTAAGCAACATACATTTAGAAGTTCAAAGTTTATAATTATGATTTAATTTAACTGACAAAAGTTTTGAGCGAAATTTGCATGCTTATTACACATTTTAAACTATAATTCCCAATCAGTTCTAGCTCTTGAAAGATGAGAAGTAGCTGTATTGGTAACTAACTTGAATTTCGAAGTTCACATTTACATAATAAATAAATAAACTTGCAAATACGTAATTAAAATTATAAATTTATAAAAAATACATTGAAATTTCTCCAAGTGCAGCTCTCTTTCTCCCTCTTTTTCCTTCTTCGAATATTTTTTGGGTGTAGGCCAGGCCCGCAGTAAACAAAAGCCACGTTTGACAAAGAAAAATCTTACAGTTTTTGCAGCTAGTTACAATTGTAAGTAGCACACACCAGAAACACACACACACAACACACACAGCAGACACACACTTATTTTGCTGACAACTGCGCAGGCGCGCGTGTGCGTCATGAAATTAGTTTATTTGTTTGCATAAATGTGCCAAAGCCCAAGACCCCCACTCTCTGTGTGAGCCTGATTTTTGTGTGCAGCAAATTTCTAATAAATTTGTTGTTTCGGCACCCGTGTCATGCACACCTGGAGCATAATTCGCCCTCAGCCGATTCGTAAAACAAACCAAACCAAACCGAACCGAACTGAGTCTGAGCCGAACTGAACTGAACTGAGCCATGAGTCAATTTCCGTCAGCTGCGCCAGCTGAGGCAGCCTGGGAGTTAATAAAGATACATTTTGCCACCACACAAACTACTGGATTCTCAGTGAATAATAATAAATAATAAATAAGCAAGCATCCCATGTGCACAACTTATAGTAAATGGCGTTAAATTTAGAGGAGAGCGAGTTATAGAGTTGAGTTATGGCTAATGGGAGTTATTATGGGGTATTATGTCTGAAGATATATAATGTGTGATTAATAAAAATATTAATTAGCAGGGAATAAGTATGGTTTAATAGGAAATTTATTGTTGAGGCTTATAAAAATATGAATACGTTATTTTAAAATGGTTAATGATATGGAATAATAAGTAAAAGACATATTAAAGATTAAGAATGATATTAATGATTTTTTAGATGCTTTACTATGACAAATATTATGCATAAAATACTAAATTATAATTACATAGATAAATTCCATTTCCTGCTATTGATTAACCTCCCTAGTCATCCCAGGAAAACAACTTGAGAAATCTTCCCTAATTTCAAATCCCATAAATTAGATTACACCGGCTTCTAGTTTTCCCCCAGAACAAACTCATATCTGCCTGTAAAGTAAACGAAATTGTAAATTTCATTCCGAAAATATTGACGTTTCTGGCCAACGTGATTTTAACAACGAAATTCGGGCCCCTCTTGAGTAGGAAAAAATAAGAAATAAAGGTTGAGCATCTCGGACTAAGGAGATGGGATGAAATGGCTGTGGCTGGGGGCCACTTAGGCCTCGAACTACTCCCCGACCAGCGTTAGAACAATAAACAGGGCACAACAAATTCTTTTCTTTGATTTCTGCTTATTTTTTCCCCTCTGATTCCACACACATTCAAATCAATGAATGCCTGCCACTCGAACTCGGGTCGGAGGGAGCTCTTTTCGGCCACTTGAGCGTTCGATGACATTTCGTTTTTAGTTTTCTCTGTATAATTATTATAATACATAAATTTATGCTACACAACGCACAGCAGCCACAGCCAGGGTTCACTCAGAATTTGTAAAATCATTTCTCGAGGGCCTCGGAAAAAAAAGTTTAACGATTCTCCAGGTTAAGATTCGGTCGGGCCGCGACCGTAGCTGTACTCCGGCTGTAATAATAACAATAATAATGTATGTGTGCTCCACTTAATACCCATTCCCATTCCCATTCCCGCTTACGTTGAACTATAACGCTGCCCCATAACTTGATGACAAAAATAGTTGGTCGTAGTTGGGCTACCTACAACTATAAGTTCGTTAATTTGCGGTAATTGCCCACACAGACACACGGGCATATATCGGGCATGGTCTATAAGTCTAACAATGCCTTGCTTTATTTTAATTCACAAGGTTGACTTTTGTGTAGGTTCGTTCGTTAAGTTAACAATTGTTAGGTTCGGGGCAGAGAGCATGTGTAGATCCAGTAATTATTTTTCGTTTTTATATATTAACAGCCCACAAAAGTACGGAAAAAAAAATCAGCAGAAATAGATAACAAACAGTCATAGACACGGCCAAAATCTAAACCAGTTTGCTTATTTAATTTCAATGCTTAGTCTTGAAGTCACATTGATTGAAGCACGATTACTTTTATGAATGCCAAAAAAGCGGAAAAACAATTAGTTAATTTTTGTTATTGGGGGAATTTTGATTTACGTAAGTCAGAGAGACGGAGATTCGATTTGTTAAAAAAATATGGCTTATACAGTATTTTAATTGAGATCCTTTGGTCACACCTTTCTCTCTAAAGCAGGGATGCCCAAAGACCGGCCTCGGCCGGCACACGCACAGTGTGACCAACACATTAATGGGGTCATATTGTAATAATTAGCCGCTTTTAAAGTTAAGTAACTATTTTTTTTAGTCTGTTATTTTTAATGAAATATTATAAAAAAATGTTTGCTATTTTTTGTTATATTTCCTAATCACATAACTGCTATTCTACAAGCTCTAAAATATAACAAGTACTTTTTAGAGACTTATTTTTGGCCTTACCTACAGATCTGGCAACTTCATCTCTCTTTCGTTGACTAACTTGGCCGAGAGCCCCACCCTTTTGCCGGCACTCGTCACGAATTTAAATGATTCCCGCATTCTCCAGCAAATACATGAGAGATCCCAAAAACATAAAGTCTAAAGTCCATCCACCCCTCTCAATTCATGACTAAAAATTTAAACATTACCATAAAAGTCCACAAAGTAGGAGCTATAATTAATTGTTTGCTAATAAATATCAATTTATATATAGGAAGAGTGCAAATAATAATAATAATAATAAGCGCACGCGCCGCCGCCAATGACTAAGTTTCCTTTGCGATAAATGCGAGTGTACATAACTAGATACAAGTATAGCCATGTGTGAGTGTATATATATAAATTGTAAATCAGATACGGCATAAATATTGAACACATGGCGCAGTTTCTGCTTCTTGTGGGTGCTTCGAGGGCCGAGGGGGAGAGTGAAATAAAATTGAAATAAAATAAAGCACAATAAAACGTACTTAAGATCGACGATTGTGTGTAGATGGGGGCGCAAAAGGCGATCAATGGAAGAGTTTTTCGAGCGAGGAGCGAATACTTAACGAGGAGTACAGTTGGGATTATATGGGAGGGGGAGAGCTCCATTAGGGGAAGATGAGATGTTTTTTCAGCAATTTAAACTCAGACTAAAATTAAATAACAAGTCATTGGTTTTATTAATAATTTCTAGAGGGTTAAACACATATCGATCTTAAGTTTCATGTGTTTTTAATAAATAATGAGGGAGTTGCAGATGATTTAAAAGGAAAATATGTTTACTTCTTGGTTAAACTCATGGCAAAAATTTTTTTTTACATATTTTCGGGACCTTTATAGGAGGGGAATGCCATTAGGGAAAGATGTGATATTTTTATAACCAAATTAAACTCCGACTAAAATTAAATAACGCGTCATTGCTTTTATTATTAATTTCTAGAGGGTTAAACCCATGTATTTAATGGTATTCTGGTGTTTATAAGAAATAATATAGTACGGGGTGTTCCATTAGGGAAAGAAGAAAGATTAAACACAGAATAATATTAAATGACACCTCATTGCTTTTATTAAGTATTACTAGAGGGGCAAACCCATATATTAAATTAATTTTATGTGTTTAAAATAAATATTGAGGGAGTTGTTCTTGATTTTAAAAGGAGCAATGTTTACTTTTAAGTAAAACTCATTGCAAAAAGTCTTATTTACATATTTTTTAAGCAAATGAACACAGACTTAAATTAAATAACACGTTATTTCTTTTATTCATAATTTCTAGAGGGGCATACTCAAGTATTTAATGGTATTCATATGTTTAAAATAAATTTTTTTATTTTTACTTTTTCATAAATTTCGTTGCTAAAATTAATATTTACAATATTTAGCATATTTACCTTACTTTTATGTCTCTTATATCATTGTAAATACCTCGTATATACTTGATTTGATATAATTGGCCGTCACAGATACTCGCTGACTTGAGCAAACTCACAGATACAAAACAAAATGTCGGCGGCAGCTGCTTTTTTTTTGTTTTTGTGAGCTGTGTTAACGTATAAATTAAAACACGTTCACATGGCGTTTATTTTTACGGGCTTTGGGTGATTGTTTGCATTTATACATTATATTATATATGGCTAAGAAGCAACTCCCCTTTTCCCCTTTATACCCTCTCTGATCCAGCCTGTCTGCTAATTGAAAATCAATTAATGTGAATGCATTCTATATAGCCCGCCTGTCCATGTCAAAGTCAGAAATCAGAGT
Source organism: Drosophila asahinai (assembly GCA_008042795.1). Classification (NCBI taxonomy): domain Eukaryota; kingdom Metazoa; phylum Arthropoda; class Insecta; order Diptera; family Drosophilidae; genus Drosophila; species Drosophila asahinai. The sequence goes on from VNJZ01010988.1 coordinate 289,047, forward strand.
CATCATCGTCCGGAGCTAAATAATTCGACAGATGAATTAAAGAAAAGAAAAAGCAGGCGAAGGGGAAGCTGAAACAATTCCAAAGTCGCAGCTCTGAATCCTTTTGTTTTCACTGTCAGAAAAATAAAAAAGTATATATTAATTGATGTGCTGCGAGAGAGCTTCGATAAATATCATCATTTTGAGGTTCATTGAATTTTGGAGTACGTCTCCAAAGCACTTTCGTATGGTCGGGGAATGTGGCACAAGTTTTGCATGCTCAAGTGCCTGACAGAGAGTCCGAGTCCGAGTTAGGGGCTTATAATTCAGATTCTCGGACTAATCAATGATTTCTCATTACCTGATGTTCGATTTTCTTGCTATTATTTTTGCAGGTCAACAAACAGTATACGGCCAACGATCTGGAGGCTTTTATGAAGATTGCCGCCAACTGGCAGAATTCCAATCACGGCCTGCTGGAGGGCGTCGACTTGAAGACGGGTAAGTTGGCTCTACCTCTCTCTGGAGGCATTCTAATATCGGTATATATATCTATATATCAGAAATGACACAGTACATGAACAGTCCCTCGATGAACATGTACAAGAAACGGGAGCGCACTCAGAACTGGAATCATCAGGAGAAGAAGTACCTCCTGGACTTGTGTCGCAAGGATATGCGGATTATAGAGAACAAGAGATTGGATGCAGGCCTCACTGCGGTCAAAAATAAAGCCTGGAAGATTATACACCAAAAGTTCTCTAATCAATTTGGCACGGATCGCACCTGCAATCGCCTCAAGGAGCAGTGGCGACGCATGAAGGGTAATTATATATTTATTTTATTTTAATTATTTCCCATATATTAATAAATTAATATTTAAATATTATTCCTGACAGCCTGCACCCGCAATGAGATCTTGGACTATAACAATCGCCTGGCCAGGTTCGGGGCCGAGGTGGCCGATCGCAAGAAGCCCTCACCCTTCACCTTCGAAGTCTGGGACTTTATGCAGGAGGCCAAGAAGGCCTGCAAGTCGGAGGCCTTAGATGGCATTGACTACTCCAAAATACCCTTGGCCCTGGAGGAGGGCTTTGAGTATCGCGACGACTACAAGTTCAATGCCGATGAGCATGACATGGATGAGTAAGTGAAAACCCAAACTCCAGAAAGAGCTATAACTAATTATTATCCCTTAATCCCAAGCAGCAGCCGCACTCCCCCCCAGGAGCTGTGCGATGTGGACATCAAGGAGGAGGAGACCAATGAGACCTTCAACGAGACCTACAACAACCATCATCTCAACCAGAGCGAGCGCCTCAGTGTCTCCCCGAATCACAGCATCACTCGCAATGGCATTCACGAGGCCGAGAGTCCAGCCACCATCTCTGCTGCAGCTGCTCTGGATACGAGCGGTGCCTTTCTGCCCGGCGGCAGCAGCGACATGTCCGGCTTCCAGGCCAACTTCAATATGAACAACATATCCGCCACGCTGGAGGCCTTGAATGCCCTCCGAACTGGCCAGTTTCCCAGTGCGGCTGCAGCGGCCGCAGCCGCCATTCACCAGCATCAGGCGCTGGCCCAGCACCAGCACAATAATAATAATAACGAGGATGATGAGGAGGGATTGAAGGCGCCGCTGGCCAAGAGGCAGCGCACCAGCAGCGGCAGCTTGGTGGGCAGCGAGGATCAGGCTCAGTTGGTGGCCAATCCAGTGCCCGTCGTCTCCGCAGAGTGCCAGGCTTTGGAGAGGTCCAGCAGCAGCAGCAATGGAGGAGGTACAGGAGCCATTGGAGGCACAGGAGTGGGAAGCAATGCCTCGCCCAACGGCCATGAGCTGCGCCTGTTCATGGAGATGCAGAGCAAGGAGCACATGATGCGCATGAAGATACTGGAGGTGCAGTTGCAGGCGGCCAAGCACAGTCGCGACCTGGTGGAGATCAACAAGACCCTGGCGCTGCAGAAGCTGCAGGAGCTGGCCAGCAAGCGAATGCCCAGTTAGGAGAGGAGCAGCACGTTTCATGTTACATTAGTTTATAGGATTTGAGAACCATAGCCCTAGAGTTTTAGGCTTAAGTTGAAAGCAGGATCCACAGACAAACACAGACAGAGACACAAACATGCTACACAACATTCCTGGCATTGTTGATCAGTATTTGAAAGCTAGAAGCGAAACCCCACACAGCAACCAAGCGAGGATCATCGCCTACCTCACTCAGCACCCACAGCACACCCACACAGACACACACTCTCTTCTGGCCTTGACCAAGTCAAGGGTCAAGCCTAGTTAGTTTCTAGTTTTAGTCCGCTCCAAGTTGCTCAACTACCGCCAATGTATTGTACTTACGTTCTTGACTTCAGTTCACGTTCTGCTCTCACCACTAACGACTCCAGCATATATACAAAAAGCACAAACGATTAATTTTTATAGTTTATAAGCGAAAGATAGAAAGAAGAAGGTACTCTATATATCTGATTTTGATTTGTACTCCTACCATGTACTTGTATTTATTTTTATCTCTGTATAGACTATACTATATATGTTTGTTTGAATGCCATATTAAATGAAAACATCTTTTTAATATCTTAATTTCCATTTGCGCTGCAAAGCAAATTGTTACCGTATATATGGGCCAGTCCCCGAAGAGAACTTATCAGAAGGGGGCCTGGCCTGGCTTCCTTTGTGTAAAGCGTGTAAATGAAAGATACAAATTATTTTAAATAAAAGAAAACCACAAAGAATGCGTTGGCGTGCCTTTTAATTTATTTGACCAAAGATCTCACTTTTGATTTGGTTTTTAAGCAATTTAGAATTTATTGTTGTCCTCTGGGTTGGTTTTCTCCAGTAACTGTATCTGCTGGTCCACTTTTATCATCTTCGTAGTGACTTCCTGCTTCTCGATAAGGATCTTCTTGCGCAGGGTTTTCAGTTGCTCTCGTTGCTAAGGAAATGGGGAAATATTTTAAAGTAACAAAAATTCCGAAACTCTCTTAGAAAGCAGCTAAAAAGAAACTATTGCTTGTACATTGCAGGCAAAGCGTGGAAGAAAAAGCGAATGATCTCTTTTGAAAAGCAAGGGAGCGAAACTGCTATCGTATTCTAAGGGAAAATCTCCGAAGCTCTCTCAAAATATAGCTAAAATAAAATTCTGGTTCGCTTGTACATTGCAGGCAAAACGTGAAAGAGAGAGAGAGCAAGGAGCTTCAAAAGAGCGCAATAGGAAAATGCCAAACTGAGCGGTTTCTTTGATTCCCTTTTAAATCGAGTTTGCGAGCAACCTATATTTTGCGGACTATAAGAGCTCTATCAATACTATATAAAAAGCCTTACCAATTTCAAGAAGTGAATATTTTCGTGTCCCCTGGCTTTCTCATACAAATGCCTAGATATATTCCTGCAGGAAAAATCAATTAAAATATATTATTTTAAACCTTAAATCAACTTACTTATTGCCTTGGGCATACGCCTGGGGCATCAACAGCTGCATCAGCTTTCCCACGATCTTCAACATAATTTTTTTTTTATGTGTACAAATGAAATGAATCGAAATAGTTTTCGAAAAAGCACTAGAAATTTTTGAGAGATGATAAGTGTGATGTGAGAGGCGAACGATGGGAAACTGTAAGACTACTTGTTCGTGTTTCCTTTCTTCTCTTTTTCCAGACTCTTTTTTAATTTCTCCGACATGACTTTTAGTTCTTTAATTTCCTTCATTAGATTCTTCCTTATATTCGCTGCCCTGATACTAGTCTTGTTGTCCATTTCCCTGACCTCGGCCTCCAGGGCCTCAATATCCTCTTCGACTTCCCGTATCCTGCGCTTTCTGAGGACTTCGAACTGATCCCTGGCCTTTCGGCGAACGCGTTTTAAAGTGAATTAAAATTAAGAGTTTAAGTACATACTATTTTCAGGAAATAGTTCATCTCATCGCCTCTTCCCTTCTCGGTTATCGTGTCGGACTTCTGTCTCCAGTTAGTTCTGTTGGATTAATTATATTGATAAAAGTTATACCTTTATATAAAATCCCTTACAAAATCTTGTATCGCTGCTGGGCATTTGACATTCTCAGAAAGGTGAAATCCTTAAAAATATAGCGGCTTTTGTTGGGCGCATAGTTGTGGCTGAACAATTGCTTGGGGGACCTACTTGGAAACCACATAGATAAATACATATATTGATGAAACTCTATTTACTCACTTTACACGGGGTTGACGAATAATGGGGCTACGGAAAATACTTTTAGCCATGGCGGAGACTGAAAATCGAGCCATCGAGATCATATTGTATGTAATTTTAGTGTTCTATAGAGTGTAGGGTGCAACTTTACATAGTTACGGAAAATAATAGACTAAACAAAAATTGACATATTTTTTAAAGGTAGTGTTTTAGAGATTTCTAACACTAATAAATCCGCCATGTTAGTTTTTTTTTAATACTCGTTTTTTTAAAACCATTTATTTATATATTTATTAAAGATGATAGTAAAGTTAAATAAACTAATACTAACATAGTTTTTTAAACCATAAATAAAACCTTAATTAGAGAATGCAAATAAATTTTCGTTTTTATTTGTTGCATAGTTTTTGCTACCGGATATCTTATAGTCGGTATCACTTTTAATCCGAGCTCGCAATAGCTCTTCTCTTTCCACGCTTTGCCTGCAATGTACAAGCAAGGCAGCAAAAACAGCTTTGTGGTTTATTTTTAGCCTGCCCTCTGAAAGAGCTTTACATTTTTTTTCTCACAAGAGAAATAAAAAATAGCAGATTCGTTCTCTTAAGGCCGCTTGCTTTTCGAAAAGATCTCTCGCTCTCTCTTCCGTAATTTGCCTGCAATGTACAAGCAATCGAGAGAGTTTCTTTTGAGCTGCACTCAGAGAGAAATCGCTCTTTTAAGATTCTTTGCCTTTATTTTTGGAAGCGGAACCAAAAGAACATAGGCTTTTAATAAAATTCCAGTATTAATTAAACACATATTAAAAAAGTAAACGAATCTCAGCTCAAATCAGATGTTTACGTTTTCTTCCGAGGGTTGGCTCAACTCTCCCTGATAACAAGGCAAAAAATCCCCTATCTTTTTTGCAATTTCAAATATAATTTATTGTTAAATCACATAGTTTTCCCAATTTTTAGGCGTACATGGTCTTGGGACCCGGCCTGGGTATCGGTGAGTCGTAGATGAAGGGGCGTGGCTGTGCAGGTCTGAAGGGATTTCCACCGGCACCACCTCCAGGACTAGATCCAGGTCCAGTGTGACGGGAAGGCGAGGCGGCGCCAGGAGCGGGCAGGCATCCCAGAAGGGCCAGGATGAGCAGGCAGCAGAGTCCAAGGAACTTCATTGTTAAGCAAGTGTTCAAGTGTTTCTGAATGCCAATCTCTGAGAGATTGGAAGCTTTTATAGGTGATCTGCCGCTGCTGCTTCTGGAAAGGGGAAGCCCTCTCGGGGGGATTTTGCTAGTCGCTGAAATCACCGACTTTGGGTGATTTCTTATCGCTCGACGGGGCACCGGCACCGTTCGCTGAGGCAGTGCTTTCCTTGGCCTTCCTCTCCCGCTGCTTCTCCAGGTCGGCGATCAGTTTCAGGTCAAACTCAATGCCACGGATGCACCGGGTCAGGTCGGTGAGCATGTGCTCCACGCGCTTCTGTTCGATGGAAAGCTCACGGGAACGCTGGTCCATTATGCCCATTTCCTAAGGGGGTTTTGGGTTAAATTTAGGAATATTTATATTTACGAGCTTACATTTCTCATGTCCTCCAGTTTCAGCGGAATTTTTATACGGGCATGATCTGGCAGGACAACCAGGTAGGTCCTTTGAAGGCAAAGGGTTTTTAATATGATTTAACCCTAAAGTAAGACCCACTAACCTTATGGTACAGCCTCTGAAGTAGCTCAAAACAGATCGGAATAAGTGGTTCATTCTTAATAAATATTAAAAACCAAAAATTTCCTTTATTGCTTAAAATTTGGTAACGTTTTCAGAGTTTGCTGTAACTGACAGAGAGTTAAGGCAAACTCTATGGCTTTCCGTGGCAAACGTATAACAAAAATATTTATTTATTTACTTCATGGAATTTTGAGTTTGACTTTGAAAGATTTCTACATGTCAAATAGATTTTAAAATATGTCAAACGGCAGCCTGAGCCAAAAAGTATGTTTCGCTTTTATTTATAACTTAAACCAAAATAAATGTAGACTTCATGTCAAAAAATATTTCTTTTATTTATATTTATATTTAAATATTAAAAGTAAATTTATTTCCATATCAGAGCGTAGAATAAAAGATAAAATAAAAGTCACAAAAGCTGCCTTAGCTCTCGGAGGGCATTATCAAGGTCTCTTAGAATTAATATGAGTTTTCCACGCACAATTTTGGCCTTTTCTGTTTGGTTCTTTTTTTCCAGATCCTTAACCATGGCCTGCATCAACTTAATACGTTTTGTCAATGCCATAATCTTTTCCTTGTTATCGATGTCCTTTTTGAGTCGTTCCTTAAATTAATTTATTTGAATATATAATTAAAATAAAATAATACATACCACATTTTTAGGTTTGGTGTATTTACCGTTCTTGACAGCTTTGGAAAAACCACGCGAATTTCTGCTTTAAATTGTTTTTAAATTATACAAATAAATATGGTAATATGGCTCATACCTAATCCAGCTGCTAGGCAAGACATCCCTGGACCTAGCCAAGTATAAGACCCTGAATGCCCCCCCGAGCATAGTGGCAGCTTTAGGAAACAATTTTCAACGACTATTTAATGATCACATTTTCCCAGCTATCTCGATTAGTTTATGAATATATTTATTTAAATATTTCTAGAATTTAATTATGCATTCTTAGTTTCCGGAGGGCATCCTTCAAGTCCTTAAGGACCAGCTTTAGTTCTCCTATGACACTCTTGGCCTCTGCCGACTTTTTCTTTTCCAAAGCCTTGATCTTCATTTCAATGGATTCGATTTGCGCTGTCAGCTCCATGATCTTGGCTTCCTTACCCTTATTGACTTGGAGGAGTTTCTACCAGGTTAATAGGGATTAAGTACCTTTATAGGGGATATTATTTTGTGATACATACTACATGGTAGGGCTCTATGCCGCCACCACCCTTGCCGCCCTCGAAAATGTTACTAAAGGGGCGCCTATACCTAAAGGATATAGGTTATTTTAGAAAGGATTTCAATGACATTTAACTTCTTACTTTAGTCCGTTTTTTGCCAGGACATTGGTAGCCCTAATCAAGGGTAAAACCCTAGATGCCCTCCGAAACATAATGCTTAATTTACAGAAAATTTGTCCTAAATGATTTTTCTAAAATTTAGATGATTAGGTTTTCGCAGGTAACTGAGTTTAGTTTTATTTCCGATTAGCAATATATATTTAAAATAATAGTTATAAATATTAAAAGTAATATATTAAATAAAATAAAATATAAATAAGAAGTCCAGGAAAGCTTTCGTAAGAGAGAAGGGAAAAATTCCCTCCTTTGATTTTTCTAAAATTAAGTTGATTGGTTTGCGCAGGTTTAGTTTTATTTTTGATTAAAAAAATATATAAAGTAATAGTTATGTATATTAAAAATAATATATAAAATAAAATAAAATATAAATAAGAAGTCCAGGAAAGCTTACGTAAGAGAGAAGAAAAAAAGTCCTCCCTTCTGACCTTCCAACCTTGAGCGTAATAAATTTATTGAAAAGTGGGTCCTTAAAATTCACAAGTACGAATTCGTCAAGACTTTATCATCAGTAAATTAGTACTGAAGAGGTTTCTTCGTCAGTTCTTTGGAAAGGTCTAGTAAGAAACTTACCAATGGTTTAAATATTTATTAAGGAACCTAGGCTTTCCTTTTCAAAAAACCCAAATAATATAACCCATCCAAGCAATCCCTTGCCCTCTTGCTACAAGTTTACAACCCTACAACTTGCATAGTCAGACCTCGAATTTGTAACTCTTAAAAACACAGATATTTTCTACCAATTTTTTTTTTTAAATCATCTGTGAAAACCAAAGAGTCATAAAATGATATATGATATTTTTACCTTTATACGAGGTGCAAGTGAGCTGAGCGCCACGGCCCTCCTGATCCTGGTCGGCTGCATGGGTGAGGCGGTGAGCAAGGGTGGCGAGAATGCAACCATGGTGGCCAGGTAAGTACCCTTCCAAATATTCTATAAGATTTTTATTTGAAAATTAAGTAACAGCTTGCACTATGGCCTGGTGGTGATGGTGGTCATGCACATCTTCGGCTTTGTGTCCGGCGCCCATGCCAATCCCTGTGTCTCCATCTCGTGCTACCTCATGGGCTATATGGCCTCCGAAATAATGCTGATGTATGTGGTGTGCCAGCTGGTGGGCGCTGGGATAGGTTACTACCTGCTGATAGAGCTCCTGCCCCAGGAAGTGGTGGACAGGAGCCAGACGGCCGTTTGCTTGCCAGAGCCGTTGAGCAGCCTGACCCCGCTCCAGATCGTGGGCATTGAGTGTCTGCTGACCTCTGTCTATGTCCTGGGATATTGTGCCCTGTGGGATGTGCGCAACGGGCGCTTCCTGGACTCGGTCAGTCTGCGTATGGGGCTCCTGGTGACCTGCTGCAGCTTCGCGGGGGTGAGTGGGTGAAGAATTCCAGGAGTTTCAGTACACATAGAGAATTATGGCATTCGGAAATTGAGAATTCTCGTACGATTCCAATTTTGAGAATGGATTTTCTTATTTTAAATCAATTTTTCCTAAAAAATTCCATTACACAGAGTTTCAGTACACAGAGAGAATGATGGCATCCGGAAATTTAGAATCCGCGTTCTCAAATGCGTGCTATTCTCATTTTGAGAACGGAGTTTCTTATTTTAAATTCATTTTTCCTACAAAATACTCTGTCTGTGTACGTTTCTGGTTTAAGAATCTTATTTAGGCACGGAAATAATCTAAACCAGAAGCTTGCTATAAATTCAACAGCACCAACTGGTTTTTCAAAAAAATAATCACTTTATGGGCCTTTAAAATATACCTAAATTAGCTTTTATTGATGTTTAATAAAATAGGAATGTTAATTGGGCCATATATTTCTAAGATTGCATAGATTAAAGACTTCTAAAATTTATATTTAATTTCTAAATTTATTTTCCTTCCCTTTCCCTTCAGGTCCAACTAACAGGGGCCTCCATGAACCCCATCAGAACCCTGGTGCCCTCTTTATTCCAGGGCAATCCCGGCTTGGTGTGGATGCAGCTAACCGGCCAGGTTTTGGCCTCCATTGCGGTGCCCATTATCTGGCAGAACGCCTATATGCCGCGCTATCATCCCCTCGAATCTCCCATCCAGACACTGAGATTAATGGGGGGCTCTTAAGGAAGCGAAAACGTGGAAGCTCGGCATTCGTGGCTACCGTGTGGTTTATTTGATCAAGTGTATATGTGCAATTAAATATTAACGATAAGCAGTGTGCGGCGTTGTGGGAATAATCTCGCTCTGATAAGCATATACAGCATTTACATTATGATTATTTGTACAGTTTATGGTATTTATTTGTACGCTTTTTAAAACCTAAAATTAAACCGTGTTCAACTTAAACGATAAACGATTGTCCTACTTCTAAGCGAGATCCGCCTCCGAGGTTCGCTTTGTGGACATGGTGGACTCTTCTAGGTCACTGTCCTCGTCCACCTCCCGGCGAAAGGCGAACTTGTAGATCACAGAGGTGACCAGAGATCCGGCCATGGGTCCCACCCAGTAGATCCAGTGATTGTCCCAGGCGCCATTCCAAATGGCGGGGGCAAAGGAGCGGGCGGGATTCATGCTGGCGCCAGTGAGTTGGCCCTGTGGGGGTTACAAAAATTAAGATTAATTGGAATATAAAGATATAGAAAATATAAGGGTGCCATTAAGGCTTTATGACTTTAATAAATCTTTTTGGGCCAGAAGTTAATATCTTGTTTCTAAGAAATTAAGTAATAAAAGCAGACTTCTAGGCCTCATTAAATAATTTCCTTTTAAATACTTTTTCTGGCTTCCTTTTAAGTGCATTGTTAATTAGTATATATTGGCCCGATTTGGATTAATCTTAAAAGCAATAATATTTGATATGTGCCAAGTTGAAAGAATGTTATCTTCGCCAACAAATAACTTCTATGGGGACTGATTGCTTCTATGGTTGTTAAGAAATGTATAATAAATATATTGATAAGGAATTTGAGAGCTTAAATAGGTAAAAGTTATGGGGAACTTCGATGAATGCATTAAAAAAAATGTATATAACTTTATATAAATACAAATTAATGTAGATAATTTTTAGAGAAGGAAACCGAATTTTCTTAGGCAAGATAAGATAAGATTAAAGCATTTACAGCTATCCAAAAAATATATATAATATAAAATAATATCAAAAGTAAGATTATTGGAAACTTCGATGTATGTGGTTTAAGCTCAATGAAATATAAATAAATCTGATGGGAAATGGGTAGAATAATATACAAATTAATCCTTGAAATATATATTAATTTTTTCCGAATTAGATAGAAAAATTTACAAAAAATAATTTATAAAATTTGTAGAGAAGGAAATCTAGTTTCTTAAGGCAAGATAGCCTTCGTTTTAAGCAGTTTAAGCTTTCAAAAAAATATAATTGATATATAAAAATGGTAAAGGTTATTGTTTACATAAATTAATAGAGTTTAAGCTCCCTAAAATATATATTGATCTGATCTGAATTGGATAGAAAAATATACAAATTAATTTTGATTATTTTTAGGCAAGGAAAACGAGTTTTTAAAGCCAAGATAGGTTACGATTTCAGTAGTTTCAACTATCAAAAAAATATATATAATTATATTATAATATAGTATAATTTAAATAATAAAATAATCTTCATTTATTTCCTAAAAAATAAACCTACCGCCGTGAGTGAGAGGCAGGCAATGGCCAATCCAAATCGCACCGGCACCGAGTCCTGTTTCGTGGCATTCCTGGGATCCCAAACCCCGCAGCATATCGAGATGAGGACGCAGGTGATCAAGAACTCAATGGTCACACCCTGCCAGCTAGTCAAGGTGCTGTTCAGCGAGGTCAGACACACTCCATCGGGTGTGTCCGTGCTGTAGATGGCGCTCTCCGGGAGCACAGCCTTGAGCAGTCCGTACCCTATGAAGGCGCCCACCATCTGGGCCACAAAGTAGGCCAGGGCCATGGGCAGAGAGATCATATTGTAGACATACGAGGCCAGGGTCACGGCCGGATTCAGGTGAGCCCCACACACACAGCCGAAGCACTGGATGCAGATCAGGACCACAAACCCGAAGTTGAGGGCGCTCTGGAAATTCGAGTTGGTGAACACCGGGTTCTGGACGCAGCCCATGCAGCCCAGGAACATCAGCATGGCCGTGGCTATCATTTCGGCCAAAACTGTGGAGATGTTGTTCAGCTGGCGGCGCTGAAGCAGCCAGCAGGAGGAGCGGCTGGAAAATAAAAGGGATTTTTTTGTAATTAAATCAGGAATTTATTGAATTTAATAATGAATTTATTATATTATATTAAACAGAAATATATATTAAATAAAGAATTTATTGAATTTATTTATTTAATTTTAAAATAAGTGCATTCTTAAGATACTGAAAAGGAAAGTACATAAGCTCCATGAATTGCTTGAATATATATTATAAATCACACTTTAATCAATAATATTTATTATAAGAATATATATTATAAATCACACATTTATAAAGAAAATAATTTATTATTATCCAAAAGAAAAATAATAATGATGATATTTAATAAAGAATGTATTATATTATATTAAGCAAAAATGTATATTAAATAAAAAATTTATTGAATGTATTTATTGAATTTAAAAAGAAGTGCCTTCTTAAGATACTGAAAAACGAAAGTACAACAGCTCTATGAATTGCTTTAATATATATTATAAATTACACATTAAGCAAGAACATTTATTATAAGAATATACATTATAAATCACACTTTAATCTAGAAATTATTTATTAGATTCCACAAGAAAATTAATAATGATATTTCATGTGTTGTCACTGACTTCGAGTGTCCCATATCAATTGGCTTAAACGTGAAGAGGTGGCTGTCTATTATTGCCAATAAATTATTAGCCAACTTTTTTTTTTTATTCCTTATAAATTCATAAGAAAATGAATAGTATTTTGATATTTTGTTGAGTTAATTTTCATGAATTTTTCACTATGTTAGTTTAAACTTTCAAGATCACCTTGTGGTCGTAGCCATAATGCCAGGGTGTAGTGGGAGCGATTAACCCGAACTGGAACGTGGTTCAACTAGGACTGGAGTGCACTCCACGGAGTGGCTCAATGAGTGCGGATCATATACTATATCGCCGGCTCTTAATCGCTTTATCAGGCCTTCTAATCGTCTCGAGTTGAGTTATCAGACGGCAGACCCCGTTCTATATACTGAAATATCTATATACTACACATACAGCTGTGTTTGCTCGAGTATTGCCGAACATATTCGGCTTCGTGTCCATTCACTTGAGTTTATGACGCTGTCTAGTCGCTGTTTGAGACGATTCGCACTCGTGACGAGGCACAGAGCTATCTCTGCTATAAACAATTCCATCGATATGTCTTGGGCCCTGACGTCGTAGTAATGGTTACACTTGAAGTGCCTTACTTACTGGGAAGTTACCCCAATCTACCCTAACCTACTAGGGTTATCAGCCATTGAGCAATTCAAGGGTTTAGCTTTTCAAGAACTTTATCAATGAATATTTTTTCTAATCTTCTACATAATTGTGTATTTTTTTTGTATTATTTTATAGATTTTTGTTTTTAGTTTGCCACATAAACAAAGCCCATCAACGAGCCCCCAAAAGTTCAAGTGTTCAATCATCCCAAATGTATGCTAGGAATTATTTTCGAATGCTAACGGCCTTAATATTTTGAATTTAAGTGTGGGGCAACCCTGCAAGGAGGAGGGTGGCCATCCTGGCAGTTATTCCCTATCATCGATATTAGAGGTGGAGATGGTTTTCGATGTTTAAATAAAAATCATCGATGCATCGATACTTTCATCGATGTTTCTCCACCTCTAATCGATATACAATTATCGATATCTGTAAGAGACAACTCTGTGACTCCTATTTAAGCTGACAGGCTCTGCGTAACTTATTCATTCGTTTGCTGGCTGTTCAGCGGAACAGTCCTATCTCCAGTGGAGATTTCTTTATTTTATTTCTTTTTATTTGTGCTTCTCTTTTATTTCGTGTTTATATTTTCCATTTTATTTATCTATCATCGATATCGTACTTCATCGAAGGCACTGTTCATCTTGTTTCTTTTTATTTTATTTTTTGTTTTCTGAATACTATGTCTTTGGGAACATCCTTAAGCTTTCGGTTTGATACATCTGGTGATGGGCGTTTAGTAATTGCGTTTACTATTATTTTGTTTCTTTTTATTTACTTTGTTTTAAAATAAGAATAATTTAAAGGATGGATTTTTGTTGACCGAAAGTAGTAGCGATTTATGTGAACGGCTCGAGTTCCTGTTCACTGGTGGCTTTTTATTTGCTCTGTTTATTTTATTTATTTTAAAAATAATAAGTTAAAGTATAAATTGGTGTTAACATAATGTTTTAACTTATTGTAAAGCAGCGATTTATGGGATCGGCTCGAGTTTCAGTTCCCTCGTTGCTTTTTATTTTCTGTTTATTTTTAAAATATTATGAATAATTTAAAGGATGAATTTTTGTTGACCAAAAATTTTGAAAAGTAGCGATTTATGTGAACGGCTCGAGTTCCTGTTCACTGGTGGCTTTTTATTTGCTCTGTTTATTTTATTTATTTTAAAAATAATAAG